>LR754232.1:34079-45716 GCA_902729485.2 Mus minutoides
TATATATATATATATATATATATATATATATATATATATATATATATATATATATATATATATATATATATATACCTGAGTGAAAAGCAGTGTGAAAGAGACATCTATTCAGGGCTTTGTCGGTTTATCTTTTAAGCTAAATAGACATTTCTTCAACAAAACACATTGGGTTCTGTGGTGTGTTCTGCCCCACAGTTCTCCCCATCTAGGCTCATCTTCATCATCACTATCCCCTTAGAGCCTTTTTGTCCTCTCTCCTAGGTCTCCGCAGCAGATAAGAATACCTAAGCAGGCTCTTTGGGCCCCTTCACCTGTCCAAATGCAATGGCACATCCTCAGTAGATGTTTCCCAACTCCTATCAGAAGAATGACTCTTTCCCTCTGAGAATTACATAGCACTTTCTGCTTACTTTTTAAAAACTCACCATATAGGAAGGGGTGGTATTTTGAAATTCATCTGGGCAGTGCAATTTCCAAAAGCTCCGCTCTCCTGTGCAGACTGACTTGAGATGCTCCGTGTGGAATCTCGTGGAGACTTACGTTGCTCATTCCCCTCCCATCACTGACTAGCAGGCCTGAACATCTGAAGACGATTAAGGTCAGAGTCGGCACTGCATCTTTCTGTTCTTGTTCATTTGAGGGGTGGGAGCTAGAAGCAGGGTGGGTGGGTTTCACTCAGGCTGCTTAAGTTGGAGATTGTGTGTAAGAGGTTTCAAGGGGGAAAAATTAGAAACAGAACCACGGAGATCATTATAGAAAACTGCCACATAAAGATTTGCCTACGATCTCCAATTTGGGACAGTGAAAAGAGTAATGTACCTTTCCCAAACCTGGCCCCAGCCAGGCCTAAGGCTTTAAGACAAATTTTCCATTGGAAGTAAGCAAGGCTGGATATTGTTATAAATGAATGCAAGAGAGACCTCTAGTGGCCAATTGTGATGTGAACTCTAGTCCTAACCTAAGTGTCACAGAGCTTACAAGTAGAGGAGAAAGAAGAGAAGGAGAATGTAATTAACCACACGAAAGGCATTCTTATGAGTTATTTACATACCGTATCAGCTGGGCCTTTGTGTCATTGTTGCTAAATGTCTATCTACAAAATGAAATTTTAAACAGGACAGAGTTGTTCTGCCTCAAAGTTCCAGAGAATTCTGTATCTTCCTAGGGCCTGTGTGGTGGTGGAAAAAAAAACAAAAAACAAAAAACAAAAAACAAAAAAACCACCACAGAAGCCAGAAGACTGTGCAAAGGGACTGGCTGAGTTGCCTTTCTTCCTTTTTCTCCTTTTATTTGGCCTAGGCTGTCATCCTATGTGATGTTGCCACCTGCATTTAGTGTGGTTTTCTCCACCTTTCATTGTCTTTTCTGGAATTTCTCCGATGGAAGCACCTAGAAGTATCTAATCTCCTATAGAGTTCCGAATCCAATCAATCTGACAGTTAAAATTAATCGTAAAACATACTTGAACTCATTTAGTTTCAACAGCTCAATGACTAATGTATTATCCATACATCACATATGAAGAAACAGAGGGGGAAAGTTAAAGACGGACCTCAGTCACCCAAGTAAGCAGCTAAACTGAGATTTGAACCCGGGTAGTGTGGAGTGAGAAGTCACAGCACCACAGTTTATCACAAAAACAGCAAAGGAGAAGATTCCTCAGCGAAGTTCAAATCTGAAAGACTATAAGACCGGATGCCCAGTATCTGCTTTCTTTTTAAATTTATTTTTAAATGTTATATATGTATACTGTATTTACATAATCTCCCCAACTCCTCCCACATCTTTCACTCCCTCTCAACTCCATAGCCTCCTTTTCTTTAATTCTCATTGTTTTATATACACACACATACACACACACACACACACACACATGCACACATAAATTCAACCTGCTAAGTCAGTTTTGTGTTTTTCTTGTATGCATTTTGAAGAGGCTGGCGTCCCAATGTTGAATAATCCAGTTAAGGGGTTCACTCATCCCGATGAAAACTGATTCTCCCTCTCTTGGCTGTTGTCAATTGCTTATCATGAGGCAATTTCCCCTAAGAGATTTTCCCACTCCCTCTTGACATGTCAGCTGATGGTGTAGTGCCTGCTTTCTTAAATAAAATGGAGATCAGTGGGTGGACCTGTGCTTCAAGAGGGAATATCAGAGACAAGTTCCGAGGTCCTCAAAGCAAACATGAAGAAAGCTAAGTAAGGCCAAAAGGGGGAAAGACACAAAGCATTTCCATCTCCTAGACACAGAAAAGCAGAGCCATGGTCATAATTTTAGTAAAATGTCAAAGTGTTAGAGGAAATGAGAAAGATAATTATGCTGCGGCTAAATGTGTTGGGATTTTAACAAAAGTTCAAAGCAATCTTCCACGTTTCCTCCACGTCTCCACATTTAAGAAGATGAAAGTAATCCAGGTGCCTTAGAGATTTTATTTTCATATTTTTAACCCACTCGTGACACACAAGAAAGAAAAGGTCTCAGAGAATTTGTTCACAGCCAAGATTAACCTCAGGGTTTTCATGAGTGGAATTTTCATGCACTCAATTAAGGATTGGAAGGAGAGAGGGAAAACATTTTAAGGGGACAGAAAAAAAGGAGGTAGAGTTAATGATGTATCATTGCTTTGTGGAAACTTCTGTTCACTGGGAGAAAATTCCTTGTACTTTAAGCATTAAGCAGGAGCCACTGAAACTTACTTGCCCTGTATTGAAAGAAGCCAGATGTCATGCTGAGCCTGGCAGCAACAACAGGCACAGGGTAATCTTAAAAGCTAATGATCAAATTAGGAAGAGTAGCCCTTTGAGTGCTAGAATACATTAATCCTCCCAAAGCTCAGCTGCCTTAGATGCAGGACTAGGATTTCCAACCCTCTCTATATACACTTCTGTGGAGTTGGCCCAGAGTTCGCCAATATATCATGTCTGTATTTGAAAATTGGACTTGACTCCTGGTGGAGGGGGAGACTTGTTCCTTCTTTCCAGCCACCTCCAATAAATTTCAACTTTTATATGTAATGAAAACATCAAAGCTTATTTGATCCTCATGTGGGTGTTCCCATTACACATACTCCCAAACTGATTTCAAATCATGTGCTCAAAACCAAATCTTACAACCAAGACTATTCTGTCATCTTTATTTCATTACTACCTGCCCAGGAGCAAATCTAGCTGATGTGTCCAAACCGATCTAGAACATGCATGATGTCATTCATTTCTTCAGCCACACTGCACTTCAAAACACACTACTTTCCCATCCAGTCTAGTTATATTGGAGGGGTGGGGCTTCATGACAGGGTCTCAATATATAGTCCCAGCTATCCTGAAACTCTCTCATAGACCAAGTTAGCCTCAAACTCCCAGAGATCTTCTTGCCTGTGCCTCCTGAGTGCTGGGATTAAAAGCATGCCCCACCACCTCCTGGCTCCTATCTTCACTCTTGATTGTTAACGGGAATGTATGGAGAGATATGTAAAAACTTGATGAAGCACACTCCTGGATGTGTAGGTATAGTGGTTTCTAATAAGGGTCAGCATGAGTGTCAGTGACCTCTGGCTTTCTGCCAGGAAAGACAGGTAACACCACCAAGTAGGCTGGGACTCTGGGCAGAACAAGAGGAACAACAAAAATAGTGAAAACCCATAGGTGTAGAGAATCTACAGTTTTTGAGAGGGGATTTGTTTACTTTGAAACACTACAACCAAAAGTAAGTGGTGGTGGTGTTGGGGGGGGGGGTAATGGGTTATTTCTTCTTACAATGTCCCTTAGTTGATCACTGAGGGAAGTCAGGGCAGAAGCTATGCAGAGGTCATGAAATTATGTTGTTAACTGATTTGCCCCATCCCCGCCCCCATAGCTTATTCAGCCTGATGTTTTTAATACAAGCCTTCCCATCTGTCCATGGGTGGCACTGACCACAGTTGGCTGGGCCACATCCAATATTAAACAGGAAAATGCCTCCGAATACTTGCCTACAGGGCCATCTGATGAAAGTGTTTCCTCAACTGAGGTGGTTCCATGTTCCCAGGAGAACCTAGCTTGTGACAAGTTGATAGAAAACAACACAGAACATGGTTATTAAACGATTTTGTTATATATTTGTTTATTTATTTTGCTGTTTCTGCGGCTGCTGCTTTCATAGCCTGGGGGCATTTATCCCCAGTTCTCTCAGCTTTTTTTCCCCACATTTTAAAATTAGATATTTTCTTCATTTACATTTCAAGTGCTATCCCATAGGTCCCCTATACCCTCCCCCAGCCCTGCTCCCCTACCCACCCACTCCCACTTCTTGGCCCTGGCATTCCCCTGTACTGGGGCATATTGAGATTGCTAGACCAAGGGGCCTTTCTTCCCAATAATGGCCAAATAGGCCATCTTCTAATACATATGCAGCTAGAGACATGAGCTCTGGGGGTTCTGATTAGTCTCTCAGCTTTTTAATTCCTATTTATAATACAAGAGATTTCAAACCTTTCACATTGGATTGCTTTTCCGATTCTCTGGTCCTTAAGCTCCCAGATTCTTGAGCTAAGCAGCTACTGTTTTCCTTAGATCTTTAGCCTGAAGATGGACACTACAGTGATCCCCAGGCCCTAAGCATATAGCTGAAAACACTAACTTAAAGTCTGTAAATACATACTCTTGTCAGTTCGTCCCTAACCAACTTCTAAGTGGTTCCCCACCTTCAATACTCCCATGTTTCTATATTACTCATTATTCAAAGCAGCCTGGGTCACCCAGGAAGGTTACTTTACAACAAATGGGGATACCTCTGGAGACCCCAGGTACATTTGCTCTTCTGTGGAGGTCAGATAATTGAGGTTTCAGAGCACTTGAAGGAAAGAAATATTCCATTTGGAAAATGACAGAAATAGAAGCATTAGGAAGGGAATATGTGTGTGCCCACTGGTGACATTGTTATGAAGATGCAGGGTAAGGATCGCTCAATTCAATTCCTTTATCTCTGTACGCAGAGTAGTCTGATCAGATCTTAGTACTTATCTATCTATCTATCTATCTATCTATCTATCTATCTATCTAGAATCAAGAAACATTAACACTTATATATGTTACTGGATTAAAAGTCTTCAGGTGAATTTGAAGGTCCCCAGTTTTAGTTTGGGGGTAGTGACAGAAATCAACCTGAGGACCTTGTAGGCCAGGTTAAGATTTTCACTGACTAATACCTGAAGTCTAATGTCTCCCACCTTTTAGTAATTTATTCTTCATAACTACAATTCATCTGGACCAGAGCCTCCCCTTCCTCAACACCTCCCCGTTTTCCCACACTTGCACCTCCCCTCCTCCCACACCCATCACTGCCTCATCTCATTTTTTCTACTTCGAACCCAGGTGCACCTTGTGCTTACCTGGTTACTATGCACAGATACCAGGGCTTAAGGCCACAGATCCCATCACACCCCATCCCAACCCATCACACCCCATCCCAACCCATACCACCCCATACCACTCCATGATACCCCATCCCACCCCATTACACCCCCCATCCCACCTCATTCCACCCCACCCCATCCCACCCCATTATTTAAGTATAATAAAATACTTTATTATTTAAATAGTAAACAAAAAGAAACTCAACACTTTTATTTGAAACCAAACGAAGTTTATTTGAAACAATGTTCAAAGGCAAAGGGAAAAGGAATGAACTTGCTGGAAGGGGACGATGAGGGTCCAGCCTGGTAACCTGAAGAAGACTTCAGGGTTTTGGGGAAAGCTCCGGCTCACTTCTTCTTGTTGATGTCATCCAGGGTAAGTTTTCCAAAGAGATACTCAGCCATGTCGACTTCTGGAGATGCCCTCTGGCGCATACTGATCAGGTAGCTGCTCATCTCCTTGAGGACTTCAACTTGCTTGCTCAGAAAGTGGTTCTCCAGGAAGCTGCACAGCTGGGCGTCACTTTTGCTGGCAGCTAGCAGATGCAGGGCCACAAGGCTTTGGTTGAGGGTCAGCTCCAGCTGGAAGGCACGCTCCATGGCTGGGAGGACACCGATCCAATCATCACGGTCTGGCTTGGAGATTGTGCGAAGAGAGGTGCGACCTCCGCGCTGGTTTTGCAATGCCAGAAACTTCTCAGCATTTGCAGTACACTCGTGTGACTTGTTTAGGAAGAAGCTTGAGAAGTTCTCCAGGGCCACATCGTCACGATCACAGTAGAAGGCCATGGATAGGTAGACGTAGGAGGCAGAGAGCTGCAGCTGGACATGACGGTTGATCTTGACCTCGCAGTCAATGTGGTAGTTCTGTAGCACTTGAGGCGGTAGAAGGACCACAGGTAGTGGTATAACCACCGAAGGATAGGCAGCCCTGTCTCTGACGAAGCGACGTGGGCAGCATCGGCGTGGGTGACGACGAGGCCTCCGCAGAAAACCCATGCTGGGAAATAGAGCTACCCACTAGCTTGAGCTCCTGGCTGAACTTGGAGCAGAAGCACACAACGTGTATAATGGAAGCCAAGGTCCGTTAAAAGTCAGACGTTAAGATGTGAATTCTGGCTGGAGCCTGTTCCTCCTGTGATTCTCTAGGGGAGCAGGGCGGGGGGAGGGTATAGGGAACTTTCAGGATAGCATTTGAAATGTAAATAAAGAAAATATCTGATAAAAACAAACGGAATATCAGATACAAAATCTTTTTAAAAATGTGAATTCTGAGTTCTAGAGCAGGCCCCATGACTCTTCATTCATACTGTAACTTAAATAGTATTTTGAAAAGTTATTAATGAAGTACAAACATTTTTAGCAAATTGCCCAATGTCCTTAAACAAGCTATGTGAATATAACCTAAATGTGATTTTTTTATTAATATGCTGCTTTCATGATTCCAGCAGTTGTATTTAATATTAAGTTTTTCTTCAGTGACAGCTCTTATCGATGACTTCAGTGTGCATACAGAGGACAACCTTGAGTGAGGAGGCACAAGTTGGGTCCAGGGGTCGTAGCCTGCTACAGTCTTCAGTGATTCCTTTGACTGCCTGAGTGACTATCCTCTCTATCTGGCCTCCTTGGACATTTTAATTTTGCAACTGCATTGGCAGCATTCAGGGACCTTCTTGGCTTCTTGCATTAAAGGTTTATTTCCCAAAATGAGTTACATTTGTGTATCCACACTACCCCTTCCTACCTTATGAATGTAACTTTTTTGTACCTTTGGGGTCAGAGTATTCTTCCAGGTGAGAGGAGGACTGCTTTGTGCCACTTTGGAGCCGTTCGAGTGTTGCTTAAAAATGTGCAGTACTTTGCGTTTTCTTCTGATTCACAAACGTTTATTGTGACTTCTGGAGATTAAAGCCTCATACCACAGCAATATCACCCTCACCATTGCAATGGATGGGAAACCATCGCATTGGCATGGGAAACTGCGAAGGGATGGAGAAGGTCAATGCAAAGATGAGGACAGAGTCTTGTGTTTGGGGAATTAGAGGCACTTATGAATCTCATGTCCAATCCAGGAATCTTGGATATTGTTTGATTCCTTTGACACTGTTATGGTAATTTCTTTAAGTATACTAACTTTTCTACTCAGGTCATTTCATTCTCTAAATCACTCTAAGAACATACTCTACTTCTCTCAGGGTTTTCTGCTTCTCTACCTTCTCAAGGTTGTGTGTGTGTGTGTGTGTGTGTGTGTGTGTGTGTGTGTGTGTGTGTTAGGTATTTTTTATGTGACTAGTGTAACTACTGTGTCTCAAGTGTCCTTTTAAAAATCTCTTGCAAATACAGATCATTATTTCTTGCAGAATTGACATAGTACTTCTCACATGTCTCTTTTGTTCAAGCAACCATGAGACTATTATCTGTTTAACCAGAGAGCAAAGAATGTGAAAATGAAATGACAGAGTTGGTAACCATCATGAGAGATAGACATAAGGAATATTTAGAAACATGCTGTTTTACTTTTGAGTATTTTGGGTATGAGTGGTGTTTTACACCACATCTCCTCTTCCTCTCTCCATTTCAACTTCTCACATGACCGTGTAACTTTACCTTCTCAAATTCATGACCTCTTATTTTTCAATTATTATTGCTACACAAACTCACACATAGACACACACATTTATAAATACAACCTATAAAGTCCTATTAGTGCTGCCCATGTCTGTATATGTTTAGGGCTGACCACATGAGATTGAATAGCCAATTAGGATCATACCTGGAAAGAAACTGTCCCCCCTACCCTCTCATTCTCTCCCTCTCTAGCTCCTGCTCTCTCTCCCCAGTCATGTATTGTGTATAGCACTTCATCTAGGTGTGTGGCCTTGTGAGACTTCCTCCTTCCCCATGACATGTCAGCTAGTTCTGTCATAGTTTTGGTCTTGTTTAGGCAACCATATTATTGGAGGTTCAAGGCTGCAGTTTTTCTGTAATATACAGAATACACTATATTGTAGTAGACCTTCTGTTCTAAAGCATTTTAGAATCACTTGTTTTTCAAATGTAGACAACCCTATTGTGGAACCTTATTTTGAGTGATATATAAACATAAATTTAAGAGGATGCTAACTTTACAACATATGTCCTCTTACCTCAATGGAATTAATTAAGTCAGAAATCATAAAAAGTTATCTTAGCTGCTGGTGAGTATGTGGAGAAAGAGGAACACTCCTCCATTGCTGGTGGGATTGCAAGCTTGTACAACCACTCTGGTAGTCAGTCTGGCGGTTCCTAAGAAAATGGGACATAGTACTACCAGAGGATCCAGCAATACCTCTCCTAGGCATATACCCAGAAAATGTTCCAACTGGTAATAAGGACACATGCTCCACTATGTTCATAGCAGTCTTATTTATAATAGCCAGAAGCTGGAAACAACCCAGATGTCCCTCAACAGAGGAATGGATACAGAAAATGTGGTACATTCACGCAATGGAATACTAATCAACTATTAAAAACAATGAATGTATGAAATTCTTAGACAAATGGATGTATATGGAGGATATCATCCTGAGTGAGGTAACCCAATCACAAAAGAAGTCACTTGATATGCACTCACTGATAAGTGGATATTAGCCCAGAAACCTAGAATACCCAAGATACAACTCCCAAAACACAAGAAAATCAAGAAGGAAGACAAACCCAGGGATACTTCATTCTTCCCTAGAATAGGGAATAAAATATCCATGGAAGGAGTTACAGTGCTAAAGTTTGGAGCTAAAACTAAAGGATGGACCATCCAGAGAATGCCCCACCTGGGGATCCATCCCATAAGCAGCCACCAAACCCAGACACTATTGCACATGCCAGCAAGATTGTGCTGAAAGGTCCCTGCTATGGCTATCTCTAGTGAGGCTATGCCAGTGCTTGGCAAATACAGATGTGGATGCTCACAGTCACCTATTGAATGGAACACAGGTCATCCAATGGAGGAGCTAGAGAAAGTACCCAAGGAGCTGAAGGGGTCTGCAACCCTATAAGAGGAACAACAATTTGAACTAACCAGAACCCCCAGAGCTCATGTCTCTAGCTGCATATGTAGCAGAAGATGGCCTACTTGGCCATCATTGGGAAGAGAGGCCCCTTGGTCTTGCAAACTTTATATGCCCCAATACAGGGGAATGCCAGGGCCATGAAAAGGGAGTGGGTGGGTAGGGGAGCAGGGTGGGGGGGGAGGGTATAGGGAACTTTCAGGATAGCATTTGAAATGTAAATGAAGAAAATATCTAATAAAATTCAAATAAAACACCAAAATATGCATTAAGTATTTTTTAGGAGTGTGTGTATTGCCAAACCTTGTATCTGAGACCAAGTTCTACATATACTGGTTGTAGCAGCACATGCCTATAATTCCAGCATTTTAGAACTAGAGACAAGAACATAAGAAATTCATTGTCATGTTCAACTCCACAGTAAGTTTGGGGCCAGAAACCATCCTTGGCTATAGGAGATCTTGCCTCAATAAGCGTTTAAGAAACTGTAGTAAGTATAAAATAATTTCAAATCAAGCAGGTACAAGAATTTTTTGTGATTCAAAAAATGTATGACCAGCAACAAATCTAAGACCAAGGACAGCATAAGAAAATGATGCAAGAAATCCTCTTTGAGAGCTGACCACAATAACTGGAGTTTTAGGGCACTAGCCCTAGTTCTCATAGTTCCAGCAGGCTAGAGTAAGCCAACTGTCCCAGTATGCCAGTTAAAGACACACACAACACTAAAAACAGAGGAAGGAAAGTTAAACAATGTGCATTGGACAGAGGAACAGATAAACTGGTCAAGTGACCCCCAGGTTCATCTGAATAGCACTAAAAGAAATTTGGGTTTACTATAGGAAGACATGTATTTGTTAAGAGTTCATGCTTGAGGTGTGGTCCCAGCCATCACTGTCTTAACTCTTTCTCAATTTGGTCCTACCAGGTCGTCCAAGAAAAAGTTGTTCATCTGTTAATACTAATCAATGCCTACTGGCATCAACCTGGTTTCTACAAGACGATCTGTTCCAGATCACATATGACCTCTCATTTAGAGAAATATTCTATCTTACTTACAAACATGGGGCAATTTGAAAGTCTCTAATAGTCTATAGGTCAAAGTAGATATTACTCAATATTTCTTTCTCTGAATGACAAGACTTGCATGGACATTAAAAAGCAATCTCAAATAAGATGTTCTTGGAGGTACATGCAGCATCAGACCAATCCTGAAAAAGAAACACATAGCTGATGGTGGTCTACAAGATTACATCACCTATGGATACCATAGCCATCTTTTCACCACATTTCTAAATTACCTCATAATAATTGCTTAGAAGTCTATCATTACATTACAATTGATAGAGAAATAAATAAATTTATTTTTAATTGGTTTTTATAATTATAGAAGCTGGAAAGTCTAAAGGATGTGGATAGAACAGAAGAATCGGTCCATATGTTGAGTTGATACTGCTACTCAAACCCTACGGCAATCTGGACACAGATATCAATCTTCTCGGGGGAGAATCTGCTTTTTCCATATACTGATTTAAATGTGCAACTCATATAAGCTATATATGTTCAAAGCAGCATCTAGATATGACTAAACAGATATCTGAGTCTCATGACCTAGCCAAATTGAAATATAAATCTCATGACTACAGATACCTAGGCAGAAGAAAGAAAGAAAGAAAGAAAGAAAGAAAGAAAGAAAGAAAGAAAGAAAGAAAGAAAGAAAGGTAAATGAAAGATAGGTTATCCCAAGAGCCTACAATGAAAAGATTTTTCAAAAGCAGAATTAAGAAAAAAAGTTAAATGATATCATTTAAAAGATCAGATATGCAAGAAGAAATGGAAATTACTCAGTCAACCCTTTGTTCCTTTGAGAGAGTTATGTATTGTAGTGTATACCAAACCCTGAAATGATACTAAGATTAAAAAATATAATGGTAACATGTTTCATTATTCTTTTCTCTACATTGGTCTTTATTTATTCATATTGCAAATTAAAATCCTCTAACTTGATCCTTCCTCCGAGCCCAGCGGACACAGCTAGGGACATCCCAGGACTTTAAGATCGCATCGGGGTTACGCGTGAGTGCAGTGCACAGGTGGTGTTGGGAGCATTGGATCAGCGGTTGCCCCCAGAGGCAGGATCTGAGAACTCCGCCCCACCGGAGGCTGGGCCTCTCCCAGCCTGAGCACCCGCTTCCCCGCCA
>LR754232.1:50141-77173 GCA_902729485.2 Mus minutoides
TAGTTGGCCATCGTTGGGAGGAGAGGCCCCTTGGTCATACAGACTCTATATGCCCCAGTACAGGGGAACGCCAGGGCCATTACGTGGGAGGGGGTGGGTAGGGGAGCAGGGCGGGGATGCGGGAGGGTAAGGGAAAATTTCTGGATAACATGTGAAATGTAAATGAAGAAAATATCTAATAAAGAGGGGAAAAAAAAACCAAAAAAAAAAAAAAAAACCAAAAAAAAAAAAAATCCTCTAACTTGATTACTTTTGTTTTTAGCTTCTTATTCTTCATTATACCAAATCCAAATAACAACAAATAAAGACGTTCTTGGAGGTTGGAGAGATGGCTTAATATGTAAGAGCTCTTGTTGCTTTTTCAGAGGATCAGAGTTCAGTTCACAAGACCTACATCAAGTGGCTTATAACAATTTATAACTTCAGTTGCAGTGGAGAAAATCAGACCCCCTTTTCTCACTGTCCCAGGAACATGCACACATGTGCTATACATATAGTAAGCAAGCATAAACACATAAATGTAAATAAAAATTAAGCATAAAACTATATTTTTGTAAATCATTTTTTTATTTCTCTGAGATTATTGAGCAAGAGGTACAAAGCCTACATTTAGATTAGGATTATGCTTAACTAATATTTTTTCCTTTATAAGTTTTTGCATTTTCTTAATTGTGAATGTTTCAAAAATGCTTAAATGAGAGCTTTTAGCACAGTTTTACAAAGTGTGTACTAATCTTTTCTGTTGGGATAATATTCATGCTAAGAAAAAGAAAAGAAATAGACATTTTCAACTGTTATTTATAAATAAAAATTTTCTTTCTCCTTAGTGCAAATTCTGCAAGCAATATGTTATGGCTTTTATCTACCAAGAAGACCACAAATAAATAAAAGAACAAAACAACATGTTCTGAGAAAAACAGTCAATAAATTGAGAATGTAAGCCAATTTTATTATCCTGATAAATATCATGCACAAAGTATTCATAAAGAACATGTTATGAAAGCATTGTAGCTTTCCTCTGAAAATAAAAAAAAAACAATAAAATGAAATAAATGGCTATGTGTTCTTACCCTTTCATTTGACATTGTACTATAAGTTCAACCCCAGTAAGGAAACAAGAAAAGGAAATTTTTAAAAGATTATAAACCTATGGTAAGAAAATGTATTTGAAACAAAAGATAAAAAGACATACATACAGAAAAGAAGTGCATAAGAGTATTATTTATTTGCAGAAGATCCTAAAGGAATTGTTCAAGAAAAGTAAAATAATGAACAAATTCATCAATGCTTCAGAATACAAAATACTGTCCTCAAATTCTTGTACCTTGAACAATGATAACTAACAATGTGAAAATGAAATTAAAAACACAATTCCAAGCCTCATTCCCTAATCTGTAACAGGAAACCTGCTATGGTCTTCTTTTTCTCTCTGACCTCATCCCCAATGGGTTACAATGGCCTTCTTTCCCAACCTTTTCTGAATTTATTCTGTTTTCCTATCCTCGAACACCAGTGTTCCCTGGGAACACACCAGTTTCGCAGGTCAGGGAAACAAATTAGCTAACTGAAGACCTTCACCACTACCTCCTCCCCTCAAATCCAATGCCCCAATCTCTTTCCTAGCACTGAAACAGAACACCAGCTACAGCCTTCTTTCCCCTCCTGTTCAATGTCCTTAGTCATCAGGGAAATACAAATCAAAATCACAGCCAGAGAGAGAGAAAGAGAGAGAGAGAGAGACTAAATTGAGAAGGTTTTCTTAACCCCTCACTCAGAGCTCAGAGAATCCCTCAGGAGAGGAGGCAGAATGGCTGTAAGACCCAGAGGGGATGGAGAATAAGGTCCTCTAAATCAACTAAGCAAGATGCATATGAGCTCACCAACACTGAAGCAGAGAGCACAGGACCTTCGTGGGTCTTCACCAGCTGCTCTATGATTGTATTATAGCTATTAGCTTAGTGTTTTTATGAGAATCCTGACCATGAGGATGGTCTCTGACTCTTGTGCCTGCTTTTGGGACATTTTGTCCTCTTATTGGGTTGCTTCAATATGATAGTTTTTGCTTCATCTTATTATGTTTTATTTTGTCATGTTTTGTTCTTATCTCTTAGAAGCGTGTTCTTTTCTAATGAAAGATAAAAAGGGAGTGGATCACAAGGGGAGAGAACAGGGGAAACTATGAGGTGTAGAGGAAGAAGAAACTATAATCAGAATATATTAGATGAGAAAGTCTCATTTTAAAAAGGTGAGATGAGGAAAAGACTCAATTCCATTTACAATAATATGAAAGATAATAATATAATTAAGAATAAAATTGTCAGAGTAGGCACAAAATTATATGTAGAACACTACAAGGCATTTTCAAAAATATTCAATAAATCTAAATATGTTTTAAGCTCATACATCTTAAGATCTTAAGATGGCACTATTCCCTAATCTATAGATTCAACTAACATCTATAAAAATATAGTCTTATTGGGGAAGAAATTAAAAACTTGAACCTAAATTTCATATGGAAAAAGACAATTGTTGGAAGGCTTATGCTTCTTGATTTCAAAACTTACTATAAAACTGCATTACTATAAAACTACATTACTATAAAACTATCTGAAGACCAAATTGTTCCAAAATGGAAAAACAATGTAAGTTTTTTTTTAAAAAAAAAGAGGTTTAAGTAAGTTATGAAAGACTGAGTAAGTCACAAAAGGTTTTGAAAGGCTAAATTATATGCAAAGAAATGTACGTGTGACAAATTTAGCTGGAAAAGTTATAACATTTTTAAGAATCAAAACTTAATTCACTAATCTGTAATAAAATACAATTCTCTTTGTTTAAAGTTTTCTTCTTTAAAAATGTTCATCTACTGTTAAGAAAATTTACAAAAACTGAACAAAGATGTTGTAAGCTAATGTCTTGTTGCTTATACTGTCTTTATTGGCTTTTGATAACTTGGGGGAACTGTTTCTTTAAAAGTCAAGGGTTAAGCATCTATTTCCATTAATATACTTTGAGTTATTCCCTTGTAACTCTGATTAACCCTGCTTATAGCTGGTTACATAATTGGTTCATCGGGACTGCATGGCAGTAGCAGAAGGACTGAGGTGAGCATGAAATTAAACTCATGATCTAGACACATCCTCATAATTTAGAGTCAGATCACTTTTTATAAAGGCGAGGAATGTTTTAACATTTCCTTTGACCTCAATAAGTCTTGGTCCTTTTGTTCCCCAAAAGGAGGAATTTAGACAAGATACAATAGTAAAACCAAAAGTCCACTCTTGATGATGATGATGATTATAATAAGCCAAACTGAGTGGCAGGAGCTCTGATCCTGGAAGACTTGAGTCTTAGATTTTTGTCTCCCCTTATTGTGCACAGTCCTGTGACTCTCATGGTGAACATTTTCAGAGATACTTCTCTTGGAAGCCCAATTTTATCCTGAATCCAGTCTTTTCTAAATATATAAGATGTAAGAATAAGTAGAGGCCAAAGTTAGTTAGGTTGAAGTGTATCAGCACTCTGCGTAGTTATCAAGGAGGAAGGCCCTGAAGCTGGTTTGGTCTGCTTCAGAAAGAGCCAGCCACCACCACTTTTTGTTCTTTCTGTCTTGTTTTGGGAGGTCTTTTAGCAATCTCTCTTGAAGATAACCTCCTGATTAGCATATATCACCACATACAAGGCAGTGGATATGAAATCTCTACTTCAAATATTACACAATTGAAAGTGGACCATAATACAAATAGAAGATATAAAACGAAAATGAAATGAACATTAGGTCTCTTTCCCCAAAACTGCAAGCAACAAAGGGGAAAATAGAGTCGCCTGCATGAAAGTTAAAGATGTTTATAGCTCAACGCAAAGAAAAAGACAGTGCACAATGTGGGGAAAATACTGGGGGTGTGCATTGTGACATGTGCCTATGCTTCCACTACATGGGAGACTGAGGTAGGAAGGTCACATGAGCCTACTGATTCATCTTTTTCATACACACAAAAACCTTCTTATGGATTTGTATAGAAACTTTTCCAAAGGAAAGATGCAAATGACCAATAAGCATACTCCAAGATCCTACTAGGAATATGCAATCCAAACCAGAAGGAGAAAGGACTTTGTGTGCAGTTGAATAGTGAAAGTAAAAATGCAAGTGTTGAAGAGCATGTGCTCTTCCAGAAGCCCAAGCTGAACTCTCCGCACCCACGCCAGATGAATCACAATCACTTACCTGTAATGCCAGTTCTGGAGTATCTGACTTCCTCTTCTGCCCTCCTCAGTCTCCCCCTACACAAATGACATACATTGACACGAAATGCAAACACACACACACACACACACACACACACACACACACACACACACACACACACACACGCACACACACACACACACACACACACACACACACACACACACCGAAGGGAGGAGGGAGAGAGGAGGAAGGAGGGGTAGAGGAAGAGGTGGGAGTACAGCTAAAAACAAAAATGTTTAAAGAAGTGCTTAGAAGATGTAAGGAAGTAGGAGCCCTCATGATGCCTTTCTGGAAATATTTTAAATTGATGCAAAATATACAACAATTTTATCTAGGGTTGAAGAGAGGGCTTAGCTGTTAAAAGGCTAGAATTACAACTGCAACAATTTTATTTACTCAAAATATTAAATAAACACCTCCTGTATGACTCTGCTCTTCCTGTGTTGAGTTCATATCCTAGTATTTATGGAGTATTAACAACCCAAATATCCATAAGAGGATGAATATATACAGCAAATGTGGTATATTTGTGAAAGGAGATATTTAACTATTTATTCAGTCATAAACAGGAATAAAATACTGATACACACTGCAAAAAAAGATGAAGATTGAAGACTCTCTTCTAAATCAAAGAAAGCTGTAACAGAATGCTTGGTGTCCTTTCAATTTTATGAAATGTCTGAAACAGATTCATTTAAGAACAGAGTAGTGATTGACAGGGATTGGAGGGAAGGCAAACTCAGAGTGACAGATCTCGAACATGCAAAAGTCCTTGGCTTCTCTGGAGGCTGATAAAGGTGTTTTGAAATGACATATCAATGGTGTTTAAATGGTCTTGCAAAATATTAAGAACAATTAAATTATGCTTTTATTCTGTGTAAATTAAATATTAAGAAATGATGCATATTTGTAATCTATAAACACACTTAACCCAAGTTAAACATCATCTAATGCATACACATATCCAAATGTTACATAAAACTACTCCACTAATGTGTGAGCTTTCTGTCCTCATATAGCAGCTAAAAATAAATTCAATGTCAAACAGTATGTGAGCCAAAGGGCCAGCTATGCAATAGAGATGAAATGAAGCCTAGTATGTGGATTATTAATCATGAAGGTTTCCTGCCTTCTCTACTGAGCAGTAATGAGGGAAGATAATTTACATGCCAACAATGGCTTGTTATCTATCACTCATAATGAAGGTACAGAGAAAGAAAACATCAGAAAAATATTGTTTTAGTTCCTTAGAGAAAAGGGACCCTGGTTAAGCAAACTTTATAGCCACTAATGTCCTATAAATGTGTTTTATTAACTTACAATTCTTTCTCCTTTATCCTAGCTCCTGATCTTAAGGGTCTAATTTCATCCCCTTTGATCAGTGGTGTATGAGAAGATAAAAATGTCAGGTTTTATCATAAACTTCTACTAGGTGTATGATAGTGGAAAGAACCCTTGACAAATTTCTGGCACATAAAACCTACAAAAACACAGCGCACATACTAGTTTACAGAAAAACCTCCATCGTCCCCGCCCCTTCTCCATCTCTGTCTCTCCTCCTATCTCCACTCTGAGCCACAGCTATCCCAGATGTTTATGGGTTATTGTTGTTGTTGTTGTTACAAATTTGTAGTTTTGCATGAAATAGGCATGTATCCTCCATACTGAGCAGTGATTCTTCGTGGCCACTAGACTTCATAAGTTAAAAAAGAATCCTGAATTTACTCAAACTACACATGCACTACAAACAAAACCTCTTTTTTTGTTTTGTTTTGTTTTGTTTTGTTTTGTTTTGTTTTTTGAGACAGGGTTTCTCTGTATAGCCCTGGCTGTCCTGGAACACACTATAGGCCAGGCTGGCCTCAAACTCAGAAATTCGCCTGCCTCTGCCTCCCAATTGCCATGAGTCATTTGTTGGCATGCTGTCAATCATTACAATCATTCCGAAGGAGGCTCAGGGGAACATAGACTGATTGGAGAATATATGGACCTGCCCCTTTAAGAGGAGCTGTCTTGCTCCTGGGCTCACCCTCCCTCAGATCTCAGGTCATTTCAACTGATACCAACTGCTAACCACCATTTCAACTGTTAACCAACTGCTAATCTCATTGCAACTGATACCAACTAACAACTGCTAACCACCTGTGGGTGGAATGGAACCCATCCAAGTCAGAATACCCTAGGTGGGACAAACAAGGGAGAAAAAGGAGACTTGAAGATGGAGGGAGCCCAGAGCCTATAAAAAAGTACAACCCAGAGTCTTCAGGCAGATTCTTACCTCTGGGACTTTTATGTCCTAATAAAGTTTGCTAAAGTTGTTCTCCTTTTGAAAGGTGCATCTTCACTCTGACCCTGACCCTGAGGACCTCCAACTGTCAATCACAATGAGGCAGTGACAGTTGTCACATTTTGCACCTGCATCCTTTCTTATCATTTTCACTTTCTCCAGTGTTGGGGCTGTTGCCTCCTTTCAGCCTGCTGCGTTCTTTGCATGGGTCTCCTTCCCAGAATGGATGATTTTCTTCTGTTGGTTCCACAGAACAAACTTGGCAGTATCCATAGAGGAGCACTCACTCCATCAGAGCGAGACCCTATAACAACTGAACCTTCTCAGTCAACCCAAGCTAGCAGTTGTAGTCCCAAGATAGACTAATCATGGGTTCTTTCTAGTCCCCTTTCTCCAGCTCCTCCAGGAACTTTGCTGTACTCATTGTCCTTTGGTTATAGAGTGTATTATTTGTTTGTATATTTCTTCTTTCCCTGTTCTAGTCATGACATCAGGAAGTAAACACTGTCTTTTCCTATGAGTTTAGATGTGCCATGTATTTTCTTTTATGCTGAAGAGTTTGAAAGTTTATAACATTTTAATATAAGCTGAAATGTTTATGTGGTTGGCCCTTGTCTCTCCTATGTTTTCAGATATGCTATTTAAAAGACATGTTTGTAGTACATGTGTCACAATAATGGAAAGAAGAAAAAAAAAAAACCTCTACACAACCCTAACGCAACTCAATTTATAACCAAGCCTGGCAAATAACAGCTTAGTTGTATAGGTGTCATCATGGAGATTTATAAATTTGGAGAAAGGTAACTTTGTAAAAGACAGATTTAATCATAATTATGTTATTATTAAAGTGATTTTTTATATGCAATGATGGCCAGAATTAAGTTACTTTCATTGATGATCGTATAATGGCTATAAAGTAATGGCAAATTGGCATCTCAAAAAGTTGCAATACACCTTACTGAATGTTTTACCAAAACTTTGCCAAAAAGAAAAACTCTATATGTAGTTTTGAAGGTTCAATTGCCATAAAAATTAATTTCTATATACAACATGATGATTATGTTTCTTAAAGTAGTGTAAAGGAAAAATTCATCATAGGTTTAGGTTATTTATCTTTTATTCCTTGCATGGTATGTGAATTTAGGGCTTTTGTTCAATTGGTTTTGGTCTTTTATAGTGCTATGAAGATGGTGGTTCATTGCTTAAGAGTACAAACTTCTCTTCCCTAGGAACTGAGTTCAGATACTAGCACACACATTGTGTGTAGCACAAACATCTGTATCTCCAGCTCCAGGAAGTCTAATGTCTTCTTCTGCCTTCTGAGGGCACATGCACATATATACATTACATGCATGAATACATAAATACATACATGCACACATACAAACATACATACATATATACAATTAAGAGATAAAAGTGGCATTTCTAAGACATAATAATTCTTCCCACCTAAAAGATGCCTGTATCCTAAACCTTGGGACATATGAATGCATTAACTTTTTTGATAATAGAGAGTTTTGGGATATGATTATATTAAAGACTCTGGATGTCTCAGAGAAGATGAGGTATAGAGATTATGTTAAAATCTGAGGATAGGAAAGAGAGCTGGGAAAATGTCTTTAGTGGGAAGAATCAATAGCTCGTTTTCATCTTAAAACAAAGTTTTCAATTTTTTCCTGATTGACTAGAACTAATTCTTTAGATAATAATTTATCCTCTCTCCAAAGATATCATGCCACAAGAAATTAAACTAACAAACATTTGCTATTTGTGTGCATTTTTCTAGCTGTATTGAGAGAGTTCGTGACAATAAGTTTTTTATTTCTTGATTATGAAGAATCAAAAAAGTACTCAAACAACTGCTTACTGGATATTTCTAATTCCCGCTTTAATGGTACTCCTAGAAATGTAGCCCAAAACTTCCTGATCTCACTTGTGAATGTGATAGTGAATGTGGGATTGTACAGCATGTAAACTCCAGCATCCTTCTTCATTAACTGGCCATCAACAGACTGACGTGAAATACTGGCAGAAACATCTCCAAGAGTTATGAGAGTCATTGCTGTTCCTTCATGCTCTCCTGACAGCTGGTAGATGATTAAATATGTGCAGTTCAAAATTCAATACCAGAATGAGATTCAGATGCTCTCCTTGAGTACTGCAGAGTCTGGTCAACAGATTCAGGAGGGGTTGGTATTGATGCAAAGGTACACTAACTGTCACCAGAGCTCCCAACACCATAGGACAGCATCAGTTTATTTCATAAGTCTGAAGAATGAAGTCCACAACAATGACAGGAGCACAAAAGCCAGAAGGATATTTATTGAACAGTGGGGGAAGGAGAGATTAAACTCCTTAGAGTATTGAAAAGGTGCTGTGACCCAAATAAAGTCATCAGAACTGCCCAACAGGAGGGTCACAAGGGGGACTTGCCGATACCTGGCTCTTTGTTTGGCTTTTTTCCCCAGGGGCTTTTCAAAGAGGATGAGACCTATAGGGGGTATAGTCATGACATGCCTCTGTAGTTTTTCTAGGAATGAAAATGTTGTCAAGCTGCTGCCTACAAATGTTAGTGGCCAAGAAACAAACTGTCAGGAAAAGTGGTATGGAGTGTGAGGGTGTTGAAGCCCAGGGAGCTGAAGTCATAGACAGTTGTGAGCTGCCATGTTGGTTCTGAAAACTGAACTCAGGTCCTCTGGAAGAACAGCTGATGCTCTTAACCATGAAACCATCTTTCCATATAATTTTTTCTTAACTTTCAGCAATAGTTAACATTGAGTATGATTGAATATGAGACTCGCACAATGGATCATGTCATGAAAACCTTCCTTTTATATTTGGATCATTGCATGCCTTTTATGAATACACTCTTTTATGAATACATGCTTAGAATCAACTATGTGCTATCTGTGACCATAAGCAATTATAGAAATTCAATCCATGAGTCTCATCAAACTTTCTTTAAGGTTAATGGCATGGTTTCCTTTGCATATATGAGGAAACTGACTCCGTGAAGCACATGGTCACAAAGCTTAAGTGGAAAATGAGCTAGTTACAAATTTGTTTTTGACACAAAATATGGTACTTTTTGATGATGCATGTAACACTGAATGAAGTTTTCCAACCAAAGACAAACTGACATTTTGTTTATGTGTTCGGGAGGTCAGAGACTTAAATCACCTTTGCCACCTGTTGAACCTCCAATGAGCCATGGCATATTGACATATTTCTAATTACTGCTAGACTTAATAAAATTTTACATCCAAGATAAATTCCCTCAAGTTTGCATTCAAATATTTCATTGCTTATGTTAAAAATGAAGTGGTATGTATCATGGGAAAAGAGGAAGGTTGGCACACTGGTTGACCTACATCATGTAGACTCTCCAAGGCATATTGGTTATGAAAAAGTGACACAGGCATGCAATAGAACTGTCTATTATATTCAACCAGAAAAGGGACTTTGGGGGAAAAGAGAAGTCACCAGTGGAAGGAACAACTTCACAACATTTGTGAGAGGTGGAGAGAACCACAGAAATGTGTGAATTTTTCATATGTGAGGGGAATGTTCTATAATAAAAATAAACCCTATATTTTAAAATGTTTTTCCTGTTTCTCAATTCTTATACCAACTACTTGAGTGTCCATCTTGTCCGCTGCACATTCTAGTTGCTGAGAACCTAACAGACTTTAGATATTTGCATGAGAATTAATTTTGGGGATGTGATATTAAAAACACAGACTGAATGCAAAAGAAAGAAAGGTTAGATATTCCAACATGATACTTTCTGCAGGGAAAAGAAACAAAATAGTAAAAGGCACTATGAGATGGCAATATTTGCAAGTCCCATGTGTGATAAGGACCTAATTGTGCAAAGTCAGTTTGCACTGAACATACACAAAAAGAATAAATTAAAATAACCATTGTCTTGTGAATGTTCTGGATGGACAAACAAATGGAAATTAATGTTGTAAACACCAAAATGAATTTGAAATTGAAATCACAGTAACAGTTACAGAAGATGAATTCACATTTATTTGGCTATTGATTTCAAGTTTCAGTTAACAAAACAATTGCTAGTTAGTTCATGAAGTTTTCAGCCACAGAGAGCTGCAAATGTCTCTTTTATTCTTGCAATTTCAGTGTTTCTTCTAACATTATTAGTGTCATCCCAGGATCTTCTTAATACTAGCTGTTTTTATTTATGGCTTTATGCATTCCTATTCTTGTTTAATGTAATGATGTAATATCTTCAATGCAACAAAGATGTTGAAAAAGTACATGTGAATATTCATCCTACAGTTGATACAGTAATGTATTATGTGAAGGCAAGACAAAAAGATCAATGAGAATTATTTCATGAGGTGGATATAGCCAAATGAGTTATAATTAGAAAGTTATATACTTATTTTCTGTCTGCTGTTCCTTCAGTTTCTCCTCCTCCTCTTCTTCTTCATCGTCGGTGTCATCATCATCTGAACCCACGATCCAATAATAATCTCTAAACATTTTTGATGATGGAGAAGAACATTCATAACCCCATCCCTTCTTCATAAACATCTGCTCAAGGGTGCTCGGTGTAGTCTCATCCTTGCTTATAAAGTATTTCCAGTCAGTTGGTTCATAGGCTTGCTCTGGTTTACCAGCATTTTCACCTTGAAGTGCAAGTTCATTGGGATCAGTTTCTTCAGTTCCTGGTGTTCTCAACTGGCTGTTTTTGTTGGCTCTGTAAATATCTGGTGGGGTTTGGAGTTTTATAACAAAGCTGGATTCCTCTTTAGATAATGGCCTGTCCTTCCCTTTGGTTATTTTCTTGCCATACTTGTCAAAATTACACATATTAGTTCTCCTCACAGGTGACTCTTCATAGCTTGAATAGTTTTCATATCCTGTGTCAATATGCTGCATGGAATCTCTATACGTTTCACTCCATTCGTCTTTCCCTCCTTTGTATATATATTTATAATAAATAGAGCTAAGCATATCCTGTCCTCTGTGTTTGCTGTCATGGAGCCAAGTGCCTTCACATGACCAGGGAAGCTTATGATGTTCTAGATCGGATTTTCCTTGAGACTGTTTGGCAGAGGTGGTGGGCTGCTTGGTCGCTTCCCTGTGATCTTCCCAATACGGCCACTTATTTTCCAGCATCCGGTTAGATCTTGGTGTTTCCAGCATTTTGATTAGTATGTCTGCAGAAGTATCTTCTCCTCTAGGCCATGGAGCAAGAAGCTGTTGATTGTGTCGGGTACCCATGTTATCCCACAAGGTTCTGCGTGGTGGTGGTGGTGGCTGGACTGTCAAAAGCGGGTATAACAGTCCTGAATCATCAGCTGGCTTCTGCTGATTCTTGTTGGTGATGGGACTACATACTCTGCGAGAAATTGTTGGGAAAAGTGGACTCTCCGTACTGGGTGGGGTTAGCTCTTCAGTCAGTGCCATGGCTTTCCTGAAGTCATCTGACCCTGATCCTTCCTTACCATGGTGTCGGTGTTGCTTCTCCACGGAGGTGGGCAACTTCAGATGCTCTCTCTTCTGCTTTGAAAAACACTTGGAAGAGTCTTTCCATTTAGACTTGGCTGTAGTGCCCTGAGATGCTGGCTTAAGTGACCGATGGGCCTGGCTCCCTGGAAGCTTGTGGTCTCCCATAGTATTTCTGGCTGTGGAGCCACGGCCTCTGCCTCTGCCGCGGTCTCTGCCTCTGCCGCAGCCTCAGAAATTTGTTTCATTGGGGTCACTCAGTTGCTAGGAGATCTTGCCTGAATACCTTGGTTTCTACTATGACAATCAAGGGAGTGCCCCACCAGCAGTCTCCTCCATTCTGGTCGCCGTAGTATGGACAAAAAAAAAAGTGCTTTTTTTTTTTTTTTTTTTTTTTTTGGTTTTTCGAGACAGGGTTTCTCTGTATAGTGTTGGCTGTCCTGGAACTCACTCTGTAGACCAGGCTGGCCTCGAACTCAGAAATCCGCCTGCCTCTGCCTCCCGAGTGCTGGGATTAAAGGCGTGCGCCACCACGCCCAGCTCAAAAAAGTGCTTTATTTATTACAGTCTTTTTTGATGGACTTTCAGATTGTTTCTGTCTTGACCTATGTTTTAAAGAATGTTTCTATGGAAATGTGTATTGAATATCATCTTATATTTAATGAAAATTATACACTGTGTGTGTGCACGTGTGTGTGTGTGTGTGTGTGTGTGTGTGTGTGTGTGTGTGAGTGTGCGTGTTTGTGTATGTGTTAAGTCAACTGGGCTGGCAATGCTTCCCAAAAGAATGATAGATTGCCAGAAATGGACAATAGAAACCTCCTTTTGAATGGTTGTCCAGTTAAGTCCAAGTGATTCCCCAAACAATATAGATTATAGATGGGCCCCTATTGCTATTGTGATGACACACTTAGGATAAACAAATTAAGATCTGACCTGGATTTAACCAGAAAGCCTCTTTTCTGCAGTCTAGCTTCCATGGTTTCAGAAAATATAATGCAAGGTACCAAGGGGAAGAAGCAATTAAGACAGCCTCCATCCAGCTGCAACACCTATTAACCACAATTACCAGCATGACAAGAGAAGTCTAAAGTTACAATGAACGGCACTCACCCTTCTTTGGCAGTGACTAGCTCTCTTTAACTTAAAGCCTACTCAATAGGAGGTAAATCATGTATGGTACTGGAAACTTAACCAGCTTCCCAGGGATAGTAAAGTCGTGAGCCTTAGAACAGAATCTACTACCTCCACTTTGCAAGTCCTACATAATTCCTTACAATATTCTAAATCTTGTCCTTATATGCAGATAAATGTAGCTACCACCCTTTACCAAAGAAGCCCCTCTTTCTAGCAAATGGAGACAATCACAGAAAAACACAACTGGACACAATATAGATATCAACAGATGATAAGGAGCTCAGCCCCAGTGCCTTTACCTGAATCACAGCTCCTGCATCTAAGGTTCAGGGAAGGTCAAGGAAGAGGGACCAGAAAGATTGTGATAGCCAGAATACCAGGGAGTCTGCTATGAAATGGTCCCTCCTAGAAACGACTGCATAACCAAGCTCAGGACAATGGTAATTTCGTGGACATGTTCCCATGGAAGGGAAAACATTCACAGGGAACTACAGGCAATGAATGCCTGCTGGGGAAAGGAGAAATCACATCTTCTAGGGATGAGCCCCACTATTGATTGTCCAGTGCAAAATGTTAGGTTTTGGATCTTAATTGCAACTTAGGCTTTGCCCTTACAGTTTCATGAAGTGGTCTTCCAGGTCTCTTTACAAAGAAACACCTGGTAGGGGAAAAATGGTGTGGTGCAAAAGGCTTGAGGGCATGGTCTGCTGTCCATAACTGGGCCACAGCCTAAGGAACTGATCCATTTCATGGTTTTTTGTTGGGTCAAGGGATTCTTCTAAAGACATTAATGTGCACTGTGAAGGGTTATTATTATTATTATTATTATTATTATTATTATTATTATAAAATATTGTGAATTTTTGGAGCATTTAGTTATCAGACCATACAGTGAGTATGTCGACCATTTGAAGTATAGATTCTGTTGAGAAAGGCTATGGAAAGCAAAATATTTACAGAATTATTGCAAAGAATGTTCTAATTCATATTTTCTCTTAGCATTGCCAGAGTGCTCAACTATTTCTTAAAATTAGATGCCATTTTCATTAATCAGTAGATGATTCTGTGACAATAAAGTTCTAATTTAGCTAAAAAACATATTGCATGCAGCTGCCCACGGAATTTGTTTTACCCTTCCCTGGTGTAAGGTGAGCAGATGTTCTATAGTCTCTGCCTGGGGATTTTATCTCTCTGCGAGAGTGATAAAGCCTGTCGCTGGCATCCCGTTCATGTTGGAGATTTGTTGCTCACTGGATCAACTCTGAAACCATGAGGACCCTGCACAGATGTGACACTGAGGTTGGGTGCTTCATTTGCTCCCTGGAACCGCCTGGAAACTTTGAATGTCAGCTGAGGTCTACAGCTACATTAACGCATACCTTGGTGGATTAGATTTATTCTTTGCTTCACTTACATACTACTCTGTTTCTGCATCTAACGATCACCTCATTTATTATATGCCATCCTGACCTTAAGTACCTGGTTCTGGGCATCCTAAGACATATTTTTTTCTTTTCCTTACTGTGAATATTCTAAATTTTATATTAGAAATAACACTCACTATTATGCTCTATGTGTGTATGTTTTGTCGGGGGGGTGAATACAAATAAAAAATTTGCATGCTTTTATAAAAGTTATTTTTAAACACTGTGAGGTTTGGAACATGAAAACTGAGGCCAGTAACTAAGTCCATGAACATACACTAATGACATGAATGACAAAGCCTCCACAACTTCCTTATGAAGTAGAACTTTAAGGGCACAGAGCTAGGTCGTTTTAAGTTGTACAGAAGCATCTCAACAGCCTTTACACACACTATTTCAGACTCGGTGATTTGGAGATAAAAAGCCTATATGTGGAGAGAGTTAGTTCTCTCGAGTGTACCCAGCCTGGCAGTGGGAAAAGGAGAGAAAGATAATGCTATTGGTTTCACGTAGGGATTCATTTTGAAAAGGAACTCAACTTGTCAAATTTTTACCTTAGGAAATGTGACATCAATAATGAGAAAAATAGTCTAGCGAATGATACAGCCAGTGTTGGAATGGATGCCTATTGTCACCTGTCTATGCTCTTATAGGAAGTTCAGAATAATGTGATGTCCTTGGTTGCAGAAGATCCATATGCATCTCAGACATCAAAGGAATAGAATCAACTGTCAAGGTCAGAAGGTGGGGCTCTGACCTAGGATAAAAAATGTGTAAAGGTTCCATTGATACCCTCTTTCTATGCAATGAATTTATTATAAAATTCAGGAAATATTTTCTCTATAAAATGATTTTATACTATATACAGTACTTGGAAATATTCCAAGCCCTCCTTATGTTCCTGATGAGCTGATTTTGTTAATATGAATTTAAAATACTTAACACAGGTTACAGTCACCTGTAAAGAGGCAGCCAAACTGCCTCCCTTAGCTTGGCCTGCGGATAAGTCTGAGAAGCATTTTTTTAACTATTGCTACAGGACGCCTAGTGGTTTGTCTCTGAGTGGTGCCACCCCTGGGCAGGTAATCCTGGGGAGTATAAGATGCCACTGCCTGGCAAATACAGAAGTGGATGCTCACAGTCATCCATAGGATGGAACACAGGGCCCCCAATGGAGAAGCTAGAGAAAGTACCCAAGGACCTGAAGGGGTCAGCAATCCTATAGGTGGAACAACATGAACTAACCGGTACCCCCAGAGCTTGTGTCTCTAGCTGCAGGTGTAGCAGAAAATGGCCTAGTCGGCCATCATTGGGAATAGAGGCCTCTTGGTCTTGCAAACTTTATATGCCCCAGTACAGGGGCACACCAGGGCCAAGAAGTAGGAATGGGTGGGTAGGGGAGCAGGGCAGGGGGAGGGTATAGGGAACTTCTGGTATAGCATTTGAAATGTAAATAAAGAAAATATCTAATAATTTTTTAAAAAAAGAAATAAAGAACTCACAAAAAAAAAAAAAAAGAAAGAAAGAAAGAACGCAGAGTAGGCAGGCCACCAAGAGCAAGACAGCAAACAGTGTTCCTCCAGGCCTCTGCTTCAGTTCCTCCATCTAGGTTCCTGCCTTGAGTTCCTGCCCTCATTTTCTTCAGTGGTGAGCTGTGACCTGAGAGTTTTATGCTGAAATAAATCTTTTCTTTTTTAGTCGTGGTGTTATGACAGAAATAGCAAGTAAACTAAGATGGAGGCCTGCCCTTGGAGGGGGCTGTGACTCTGGCTTTTCCTCTTCCTATTTTGCAACAGAGAAGCAAGCTGAAAGAGCAGTTAAACTCTAAACTTGAAACACTCAAAATTCTGAAAATCAATTGCATAGGACAATGCACCAAAATTTTAAATTAATTTAATGAAAAACATATCACCTGCCAGTTTTGTGTTTATAAGATAGACAAGCCAAAATTAGATGATTTGAAGTATTCCATAAAGAATATACATTTTTCCCATCTCTTGTTCCTAAAAATATAGTAGTATTTTACAAGTAAACTATATTCTGTTCAAAGGAATGCATTCTAAATAGATATAAAACAAAAGAGTATGAAGATATAAAGATGCGCGATGTATTAAAAAGAGATGAAGAAAAATGCAATTAGAAGTGACATTGGGGGCTGGTGAGATGGCTCAGCGGGTAAGAGGACCCGACTGCTCTTCCGAAGGTGATGAGTTCAAATCTCAGCAACCACATGGTGGCTTACAACCACCTGTAATGAGATCTGACGCCCTCCTCTGGTGCGTCTGAAGTCAGCTATAGTGTACTTATGAATAATAATAAATGAATCCTTGGACCAGAGAGAGCAGGGACTGAGCGAGCGGGACCGACCGGAGCGAGTGGGGCCGAATGAAGGGGGGGGGGGGGCGAGCAGCAGGCCGGAGCGAGCGGGCAGACCTGAGCGAGCAGGGTTGACCGGAACAAGGAAAAAAATAAGAAGTGACATTGGTTCAGTATTCATAGTGTTATAATAAACTCTCAAACCAATTAGTTGAGAAAGAAGGAATTTCGGTCTGCATCCTTAGGTCTTCCTGCAATGTGTGAATGAGAAGTAGTGGTGATCAGTATCCACAAGGTCCACAATGAATATCATGTCCTGTTATTTTGTTTTGTTTTTCTCTTGTGGCCTTATATCCCATCATCCTGTGACCAGCAGGATGTGGTGGAAGTGGTACTCGGAACTGAAGGCTTGAAACTATGTCTTAAGAAGAATTGAAGCTTCAGCTTAAGCCTTTGAAACACTCGCCTTTGGGAGAGCCTTCAGACCCATTTGCTGAGCTGTGAGATCAAGCAATATAGATATGGTTTAGATGTTCTAGTCATCAGGCCCAGTTACAACCACCAAATCCTAGCAGCTTTATGAGTGTACTGTCTATTAAGTGCAGTGTTCTTTGAACTCTTCAGTCTGAGCCCGACTCTGACTCTGCGTTCATAAGGCTTTCCAAGTGAGAATATAACTTGCTAAGGTGGTTTAGCACCAGACACTATTGCAGATGCCAAGAAGTGCTTGCTGACAGGAGCCTGATAGAGCTGTCTCCTGAGAGACACTGCCAGAGCCTGGCAAATACAGAGGCAGATGCTCACAGCCAACCATCAGACTGAGCACGGGCACCCCAGTGGAGGAGATAGAGAAAGGAATGAAGAAGCTGAAGGGGTTTAAAACCCCATAGGAAGAGCAACAATATCAACCAACCAGACCCCCCAGAGCTCCCAGAGACTGAACCACCAACTAAATAATGCACATGGAGGGACCCACGACTCATGGTTAGACCTACATTTGGCAGATGAGGATTTCCATTCAGCCACTTCCAAAGTGCAAAGCAAATGTCATGTCTTAAAAACAGCTGCCTTTTAAAACCCAGGGAAGCAAATTACAGACCATCAAGTACAATATTCTTACTTTAAAATATTTTTAGATTGATTTATTTTATATTTCGGGTATGAATATTTTTCCTGTATGGATGTCTGTGCATCTTGTGTGTGTCTGGTGTGCACAGAGGTCAGAAAAGGACATCAGAAACCATGTAACTGGCATACAGACTGTAACTAACCACTATATGGTTGTTGCAAACTGAATTTGGGTCATCGGTGAGATCAACAAATGTACATAATCTTTGAATTATCTCTCTGCCCTAAACTATAAGTTCTCATTTTTTATTGTTTCTTTGTTTTATTTTTTGATTTAAGTTTTATTGCATTATGATGAGAAAAGATACATAATTTCAATTATCTAAATATGTTAACATTTAAAAACACACTTTGAGTAAATAGACTTACATCACATTCTTCTTTCCCTTTTGTACCGCAACTCCTCCCAGAGAGCCCCCCTTTCAAAACCTCTAATACCTTTCATTTTTATCGTATTCTTTAAAATTTATAAAATATTGTAACAATAAAAATGAGTACTATAAAAGTTGTTTGATATAAAACAACACTCAATTGAACAGTCTTATGTAAATATTTGTCTAGAGAAATATTGAAAATACATATACTTTTCTCTATATAAATTTTAAGTAACTCCAAATATATTAACTTTATGATATTTTAAAATAATATATCACTATTAGTTTTTTTAATGAACATAAATAAAGTCTTTCGTTTTATTTGTTTCTTTTATTTTTAGTAGAGCTTAAAATCTTGGCTTACTGTGGTACAAACACAAAATAAGAACAGTTTTTGGACATTGGAGTTCATTTTAATAAGATTGAACTTGAATGCCCCTCACATCACCAAAGGATTTTTCCTCCATAGTAGATAAGCTAAGAGTTGACAGTTAAGCTGTGCCAAAGAATGAATTATAGGCATGATTTTTTGATACATATTTCCTGCTATAGTCAAGGCTAATTGAAATGAATGATTGTCGTCATTCTCAGACCTCAGGGAACAGGTTACATTCATTTAAGAAATGGTGTGTGTATTAAGATAATCTATCCATGAAGTCATTCATCAACTGTTTCAATGAACAATGGTTCTGCTTGGAGGGTGGCACAGATGTTAGGTGAGGGTAAGATTCTGGTTCATTGGCTGTGATGATTTTGAAAAGCATTCATCTCAGAATAAGAGTAACTTATAAAGTCCTCTTCTTCAAAATTGATACAATAATTATAAATATCAAGCAAAGCCTTCAGTCTCACTCTTTGCTGTTTTCTTACAAGCCACCTCCCAAATTAATTGTCTACATTTCTTTTGACTGTATAAATAATTTTGAAATATGTAGGATGTTCTGAAAACCATAGTATAGTGCAAAAACATCAAATAAACAATCTTGCTAATAAAGAGGCTGAGATAGGAGAAGCATGATTTGAAGACCATTATCTAGTGCAGAGCAAGACACTGTCATGTAAAAACAAGCAGAAAGTGTATATGGATTGTACAATATTGAACCTATTTCTCCCATTACCAAATTAGAGAGACCATGGAATGACAGTTGACAAATTTCTAATTCTTCATATTTTTGGATTTCAATCAATTAGGATATGTTGGTAATATTAAGAGGTATTAAGGAAAAGTGTTACTTCCTGTTGATTTTCTTGTTAGAGGTGGAATTATGTTTGTGTGGATTTGTTGAAAAATTACTTTCTTGCTTTTTCTAGGCTGTAGTTTCCCTCCTTGTGTTGGTGTTTTCCATCTATTATCCTTTGTAGGACTGGATTTGTGGAAAGATATTGTGTAAATTTGGTTTTATCATAGAATAACTTGCTTTCTCCATCTATGGTGATTCAGAGTTTTACTGGGTATAGTAGTCTGGGCTGGCATTTGTGTTTTCTTAGGGTGTGTATGACATCTGTCCAGGATCTTCTGGCTTTCATAGTCTCTGGTGAGAAGTCTGATGTAATTCTGATAGGTCTGCCTTTATATGTTACTTGACCTTTTTCCCTTACTGCATTTAAAATTATTTATTTGTTTAGTGCAGTTGGTGTTTTGACTATTATGTGATGGGAGGAATTTCTTTTCTGGTCCAATCTATTTGTAATTCTGTAGGCTTCTCATATGTTCATGGACATCTCTTTCTTTAGGTTAGAGAAGTTTTCTTCTATAATTTTGTTGAAGATATTTACTGGCCCTTTAATTGGGAATCTTTACTCTCTTCTACACCTATTATCCTTAGGTTTGGTCTTCTCATAGTGTCCTAATTTCCTGGGTGTTTGGGGTTAGGAGCTTTTTGCTTTTCTGCATTTTCTTTGCCTGGTGTATCAATGTTTTCTATGGTATCTTCTGCCGTGAGATTCTCTCTTCTATCTCTTGTCTTCTGTCTGTGATGCTTGCTTCTATGATTAGTGATGTCTTTCCTAGGTTTTGTGTCTCCAGAATTGTCTCTCTTTGTGATTTCTGTATTGTTTCTGTTTCCATTTTTTAGATCCTGGATGGTTTTGTTCAATTCCTTCACCTGTTTGGCTATGATTTCCTGTAATTCTTTAAGGGATTTTTGTGTTTCCTCTTTAAGGGCTTCGACCTGTTTACCTGTGTTGTCCTGTATTACTTTTAGGAAGTTATTTATGTCCTTCTTAAAGTCCTCTATCATCATCATGAGATGTGATTTTAAATCAGTGTCTTTATTTTCCGGTGTGTTGAGGTATTCAGGGCTCGCTGTGGTGGGAGAACTGGGTTCTGAAGATGCCAAGTAGTTCCTGTGTCCTGATTGCTCTAGATTGGTCCCTCTTGGGCCAGGAATTTGAGCAGAAGTGGTGGTCTCACCTGTGCTTTCAGGTGTGTCAGCACTCCTGGGAGACCAGCTCTCTCCCAGTGGGATTTGGGTATGGAGAGCTGTGGTACAGGGTCAGCTCCAGGCTACAGACAAATGACTAGTCTTAAAAATTGTAAAATTTGCTATTCTTAAAAGATAATAGTTCATAAGACTAACTCTATTTCTGCTTTTGTAACCAAACCTTACTCTGTTTAATGACTAGGATAACCTCAGGACACATATGTTGAAATTAGTATCTGCCTAACCATACACAAAATGCATGTAATCTTGTAGTTTTTGACTGTAGAAGCCTTGGGATGCATCTTGGGAAAGCTCTGGATTGCAGTCCTGGTGCCATGAGTATCTGGTAGCATCATTTAATAAAAACCTCTTCTTATTAAAATGTATTCATAGTCATGTTGAATCTGTGAGCAACCATAAACCCCATAACAAGGTCTGAAGAAGAATCAGACCTGCCAACTTGGTCCACACTTGGGGTAATTTGGGTCCTCACTTTAGGGTTCTACTGTACCCGTGTGAGAAAGATGCCTCATAGTAACCACTAAGTTGCATCGGACAAGAGGAAAATGGAGAGGAAGAGAACATTGTCTGTATGGCTGTATAATCTTGGTTGGTCTTAGGGCATGTTAGAATCACGAAAGAAGGTGATGAATGGCCTATTTCCTAATTCAGAGCTCTGCTGTGACTCCTCCTACTTTGTTTCTATTCTCCTCACCATCAGGAGGAGACAGCTCTGGGCTCAGAAAAATATTCTGAAATGAGGGGTTAAAGGTGTAAGATAATGAGACCAAGTTCATTCAGCCCAGAGAGCAATATGGACAAGCTATGTCTCTAACATGAGGTTGTCCACAAGTGCAGGACTCATTTACTTGTAAGAGTACCACCAACAACTCCCCTTTAGGACTTTGGGCTGAAAAGCAGTTGAACACTGTTAGCAGAGTTCTAGTAGGAGCTTGGAAGTCACTACTGCCAAGAGCCAAGGCTACTGTGGAAGGCCATTTCAAGAGGCTTCAGGACCAACAGTGGTTGCAACCAGCTGCTTTCTGTCAGTGTACTAAGAACTTACCTGAGGCTAAATTTAAAAGAAATAAGCTTTTTTTTTGGAACATATTCCAAGTCAGGCTAATAAAGACAGGTTATTACTAATCATTCTTACACAATTTTACAATGAAAATGAGGGGGAAATGGCAGATTGAGATACAAAATGTGCAGGAGACAGGCAAGGTTAGTGTTACTATTAAAACTTGTACTTGAAGCTGTCATTGTTGGGGAAATCAATGTCCTGGAAACACCTAAGATACACATAAGTAAGAATATGGTATCTTGTGGCAAGACTCCACCCAGATAAACTTCAATATTGTGAAAGAAAAGTGCCTAAGGACATTAGGGATGCTATAAAGCAACAACGAATGAAGCTTTTGAATTAGCTAAAGAGAGGCAAGGTTATGCCAGACTGACAGCCAAACTTGGCACTATTGTCATGATGGCTTTAAAGTCATGTACAGACAGTCACATAAAGTCACATAAAAATGTGATAGTAAAGGTGCCATGTGGAATGTTCCTTCACAGTTTCAGAGATCCACTGGGGATAGGCAGTGTGTGGCAGATAAGTTCATGTTTGAAGGGCCATTTGGAAAAGAGGCCCTAAAAAGCCACTCCATGCAGCTCTGAAAATGAAGCCTCAGTTGACTTGGAGACCCCAAGGTGTTTGTTGGGGATGCCAGTACTGTACACTGAATACAGAGGATGAGACCAGCCCAAGAGATGGAAAGTGTACTATAGGCAGAAAAGCTGGAATGGTAGAGCCATGGAAGGCCTTTCATATCGAACATGGAGGTTCAGAGTTTGGCATTTTGCCTACTGGATTTCAGCATTGCTTTGGTCCAAATATTCCTATGTCCACATTCATCCCTTTTGAAACAGTAGTGTATATACTGTGCCATTACATGGCACAAATATGCCATTCACTTTTTTATTTTTCAAGGAGTGACAATTAATAGATTGCCTAGAGTCTCAGGAGAGACCTGAGGTTTTTTTATGATTTATTTTTTTACTTGTTCAGTTCTCTCTCTCTCTCTCTCTCTCTCTCTCTCTCTCTCTCTCTCTCTCTCTCTCTATCTCACTCACTGCCCCAAACCCTTCACGGCCTACCATAATCCTTCTGCCATCCCTTCCCTTCTTCTCTAAGTAGATGGGGGCTCCCTGGCTATTCTCCCACCCTACCACTTTAAGTCTTTGCGAGGCTAGTCGCTTCCTAAGCAATGTTGTAATTGTGGAAAAACTATAGGGACTTCTAAATTTAGACTACATGCATTTTGAAATACATTCTATATGGTCACAAGACACTTGGTACTAGCAAATGGAGTGTGGTGGTTTCAATCAGATACCCCCCATAGTATCAGGCATTTGAATACTTAGTCCCACTCTTCTGGGAGACTTGTGACTTAGAGGACATATGATACTGGACAAAATCTTTTAGAGCAAGGAGATCCACCATTTCAAGTTTGTGCTCTGTTTTGGATTTTTAGTTTAAGACATGAGCCCCCAGTTTACGATTCCCCTGTCATGCCTTACTCTCCCTCAATGGACTCTAAACCGCTGGACGCATGATCCCAAACAAACTTTCTCCCAGAAGTTGCCTTTGAGATGCGATTTTATAAGAGAAATAGAAAATAATTTAATATACCAGCCATATTCTCCAGGGTGTACACCTTAAGATAGAAAAAGACAGCAAGGGACACACCAGCCTTGTTGACAGTTACAGCAAAGGTTGCAGGAGTTTGTTTGTTTTTTTGGATGATTTCTTTACCTATTCTTTTGCATTCTCCTGCAATGAGCACAAAGTTGCCCAACTGTTCTGTTTATCGTCTTTTCAGTAGAGGTTCTAGTTATTCTCATGATTTTACCATTTGTATGTTAGTACATGATCATCAAGTAGCTACCCCGTGGCCTAGAACTACATGGCCAACTGAGGTCTAGAGCAGCTCTCAGCATAGGCCCTAATGGCCCAGCCCTGAAGGTCTCTTTGTGTTTGACAACCAAGAAAAAAACCACCCCCCATAATAGTAGGCAGGCAAACAATCATCACAATAAAACCTACTGACAGTCTCTGCTGGTTTCTGAGACTGAGTGTGGGAGGAGGCTCAGGCAATCTTACCCTGATCCTATAAAAAAGCAGGGAGGACTCCTTTAAGAGCAGCCACTTGGCTTGTGGCATCCTCCCCCAGGACATACCAAGGGTTACAGATTGCTAAAAAGCTGGCAGAAATGGTAAGCCTCCGGAAGATGGGTAGGGGACCTGAAAGGTGGAATGCCCTGGAAGTCTATTAAGCACCTGACTGTGAGGACCCTAGGGAACTCCTAGTTCTGGGGGTCCTTCCATCCTCTTGATGGAGGCCTTTTGTAATTTCTAATGAAGTTTGTCTTTTTCACTCTCTGTGTTTGGGGCTTCCACATTCTTCCCATTAATTTTACTAGCATGGGCCTGGTGCTGTTCCTTCTTTCATGGGCTGCTCTTCTGCTTTTCCTAGAAATCCATGCTCGGTTCATCCCACAGAACTAACTCAGTAAATCGCCTAGACACCCACTCCTCTCTGTTCTAAGAATTAATTAATTTATTCACTTTACAACCCCATTGTTGTCCCCTCTCAGTCTCCCCTTCATACACACTCTCCTCCCACCACCTTTACCCTCCAAACTTCTGGATATTCAAAGCTTCCAAATTATGGGAATGAATATGGAGATATACACCTGACCGTATATTGTAAAACTCCTTTTGAGACCCACACTCTTTTTTTTTTCAGAGTAAACAGGATTTTTGATGGTGTTGTAATTTTATTGAACTGGCTCCTATTGCTTAGGAGGGCCTCTACCTTGCTGTAGAGCAGAGGGTGGCATTCAACACGTGATACTCCTGCCTCTACCTCCTCAGTGCTGTGGTTTCAGGGGTGGACCACCATATCCTTGTTTATGGCCATGGTTGGGATGCATTGCATGGTTTCCTGAATACCAGGTAAGCACTGTAACAAGTAAGCCACACCCACAGTCCCCAAAGTTACGAATTTAAACATCAACTTGATACTTCAATTTTGCTGCAAACAAACAAAATTTATTTAAAACAATAGCCCAACAGAAACAACAAAAAATAAAATGAATGAACATTGCTTCAAAACCAACATGAACATCAGGTGTAATGAGCAGAGAAAGACCCCATGGTAGTGGGGACATGCCAGTTCAGTCCACTTGAAGGTTTAGGACAGCCTGAGCTTGTCAAAGATGTACTCAGCTAAGTTGTTTTCTACGGCCTCACTCATCTCCTTCAGAATGTCGACCTGCTGATCCAGGCAGTTTTGCTCCAGGAAATCGCAGAGGTGCGAGTCGCCTTTCTCCTTGGCCACTGCGTGCATGTTCAGCAGGCTCTGGTTGATCATCATCTCCATTTGGAAGGCACATTCCATGGCTTGAAAGCCCCCGTTCCAGCTGTCATCTTCTGGTCTCTGGATGTCCTGAAGTTTGATGCAGCCTCCACGCTTATTTTGCAGCTGCATGAACATCTGTGCACTGGTCTGGCAGTTGTGTGACTTGGTCAAGAAGAAAGGCTTGAATTTCTCCTGGGCCCCTTCATCACGATCACAGTAGACAGCCATCGACATGTACAGGTATCAGGGATATGAGTGTTGCTGCCAATCATGACATTTCGATCTCATGGCTAATGGGAGGGGGTGGTACATCAGCTGTAATGAGGGTTGGAGTCCAATCATGACACGGCTTCAGCCTCAGGGCTAATGGGAGGGGCTGGACATCAGCAGAAAATAGTGTTAGAGACCAATCATGGCACGGATTCATTTTAGGGCTAATTGGAGGNGTGAGTTAGCGCTCAATCATGAAAGGGGTTCAGCCGCAGGCTAATGGGAATGAGTTTTGGGGCTCAATCAGGACATTTCAGCACCAGGTATACTGGGAGGGGCAGGACATCAGCAGACATTAGTGTTTGAGTCCAATCATGACATTTCAGCCCAGGGATTATGGAAGGGCCGGATATCAGCAGAAATGAGTGTTGAAGGCCAATCATGACATTCCAGCCTAAGGCTAATGGGAGTGGGTGCATCAGTGAAAGTGAGGGTTGCAGCCCAATAATGGTATTTCAGCCCCAGGGCTTATGGGGGTGGTGGGCATCAGTGAAAATGAGTGATGGGGCCCAATAATGACATTTCGGCCCTAGGGCTTATGGGAGGGGCAGAGTATCAATGGAAATGAGTTTTCATACCCAATCATGACATGTCAGCCCCAGGGATTAAAGCAGGGTGTGTGGTATCAGTGGAAATGAGTGTTGGTGCCAATCATGACAGGGATTCCGCCTCAGGGCTAGTCGGCTGGTGTTAGGGTGGGGCAGGCTATAAATAGAAATGAGTGTTGGGACTCAATCAGGACAGTTCAGCACCAGGGATAGTGGGAGAGTTCAGGATCTCAGCAGAAATGAGTGTTTGAGCCCAGTCATGACATTTCAGTCCCAGGGCTAATGGGAGGGGGGCATCAGCAGCAATGAGTGCTGGCACCCAATAATGACATCATTTCAACCCCCGAGATTATGTGAAAAGGGAGAGCAGCAATTGATAAGAGTGTTGGTGCGCAATGATGACATCACTGCAGTGTCAGGACAATAGGAGGGGGCAGGTCAGAAGTTTTGATTTCAGGAGACTCAGGGCTATACAGGGCAATTACTGATCTACACCATATGTTTTAATAGACTCCATTAATACATTTAGTCCAATGCTTTGGACTCAATCCTTTGGACGCTTTATAAGTTTCTCTGAGTATCTCCACAGTGTTATTTCTCTCAGCATTCTGCTGTTTGCTTTTGATCTCTCCAGTTCCTTCCCACCCCTGATCCTGACCCCCACCCATCCCGTCCTTTACCTTACCATTTCAAACGGGAGGAAAGGGAGCATAGTGAGGAAATACTGCACCAAAGCATGACCAAAAGCTAGCAGGTCAATCTGCCAACTCTATCTCCATTTGATATCAAAGGGCTCTTCAGATCTCCAGCTCCTTTCAGCTTAGGTGACTGCAACACACTTCTCTCTCTTGGGCTGGTTCCATACAATGTTAGCACCTCTCCACAACAGATGTACAGGAGCTCTGGCATCTCTAATTCTCAGTCTCCAAGGCAATCCAATCTTAGCCTTCACAGCTCAGTTCAATAACCTCTCTGGGCCT
>LR754233.1:0-38375 GCA_902729485.2 Mus minutoides
TATACCAATGCCTGGCAAACATGGAGGTGGAAGCTCACAGTCAGCTATTAGATGGAACACAGGGTTCCCAAGGAAGAAGGAGCTAGAGAAAGTACCCAAGGAGCTGAAGGGGTCTTCAACCCTATAGGTGGAAGAATAACCATGAACTAACTAGTACCCCCTGAGCTCATGTCTCTAGCTGCATATATAGTAGAGGATGGCCTAGTTGGCCATCAGTGGGAAGAAAGGCCCCTTGGTCATGCAGACTTTATATGCCCCAATACAGGGGAACACCAGGGCCAAGAAGTGGGAGCGGATGGGTAGGGGAGCAGGGCCAGGAGGGGGAAGGGTATAGGGAACTTTCTGGATAACACTTGAAATGTAAGTGAAGAAAATATCTAATAAAAGTTGAAAAAAAAGAAATCTTAAAAAATCAAGCAGGTGGAGACATTCATAAAGGGTATTATAAAATAACAGTAGATTTGAAAGACTTTCTTTACTATTCCTTTGCATCCTCAAGATTGTGAAAGATTTGCTTTCAGTGTTCTTTCTATTAATTTTAAACAGCCAATGAAAAGGTATCAATGGATAGTTCTTTTCAAGGCATGGCTAACAGTCCTACATTATGTCACAAAATTGTGGGACAAGCCATTCAGCCTATAAAACAGATAATGGCACTACTTATACTGGAAACAGCTTTATACAATTTTGTAAGGAATTTGGAATTAAACATAAAACTGAAATACCTTATAATCCATGGGACAAGGAATTGTTGAACGTGTGCGCTGCACTATGAAAAATTGGCTTTTGAATAAAAAAATGGGGAATTATAACCCCATACATGACAAAAAATTTAAAATTTCAATGCTAAGGAACTCTCTGAGTGTAGGGAAGAGGACATGCTTGTGTTTTTTCTTCAGGATGCCAAAGGAGCATGCTATCTGCCAGAGTGGTTAATGATACATGCTGATTCTGGAACAAAGAATGATGCTGATCATGAGTTTGTAGAGTGTCCTAACAATTATGATAGAGAAATTGTATTGGACCTTCGTCCCTGATCCTCCCTTTATTACATCCAACAGTATGTGGAGGCCTAGCAGTTGTGGTAACGGTAACAACACTAAGTTGATGAATATGCTTGCTGGAGGAAATTTAACCATCAATAGAGAAATTAATTACTAAAGATTTAGAACTAAAGCCTCTATCTACTTTTGTGGGAGGCAGAGCTACAGGCACTTCTGCCCTAGTTTTGCAAGGAAAGAATTATAACATAAATAAAGAATTGCTGTGTCTTCCCGTAACCCTAGTTCTTCAGTTGACCTTGCTAACTCCTGACAAGTATTTGAGCTGGAATAGACCCCCAGATATTAGAATCAAGCAAGCTGTTTTACTCCCTGCAGTTGCAGGCATCTCCTTGGAAATCTTTGTTGTGTTGGAGGAACTTTGACCTATTCTCTTCATACCACCAACAAATTATCTCAACAATTTTTGTTGGCAGTGGAAGCCTCCATTGAGTCATTAGGTTCTTTACAGAGACAATTAACTTCCCTTGCCCAAGTTGCCTTATAGAATCGAAGAGCACTTGATTTGACTGCTGAGAAAGGTGGAATCTGTCTCTTTCTGCAAGAAGAATGTTGCTTTTATGTAAATGAATCAGGAATAGTAGAAACATGAATCCATCAGTTACATAAACTTAAGTTGGAGCTCCAGAAAAAACAGTTTTCAGTCACTGCTGATAATTTGTGGAAGTCTTCTATGTACACCCTCTTGATGTCCCTCCTTGGACCTTTTATAAGCATTTCATTATTAGTAATCATGGGACCTTTTATTTTTATTAGAATTACTGGTTTTATAAAACAGCAGATTGATTCCTTAACATCGAAACCTTTGCAAGTTTATTATCATAGACTTGACTTGGCTGACAGAGGCCTTGCTGAACCTGAGGTTGACAATTCTCCTTTAGGAGCTGCATAGGATTCAGACCTGTGCATACCGGTTCTTGATAAAAAATGAATCCAGGATGGGCACTGTGTGGGTGCCAGGCTAAGCACCGCAGGGGAAGGTCTAACTGGGACCATCTCTGAATTCCCCGTGAGACTAACCTGGTTTGAACAAGGTTGGTATCTATTGTCAACATTCTCCTAAAGATTTCTCTAAGGCTCTGCCTCCCCTCCCTAAAAGATACCAAGAGCCATGACAATGGGTCATGACAGTACCCACGGGAGGAATCAGGTCAATGCTCCCCCAGCTGGTTAATGCCCACTCATCCAAGGATGAGATGACTATTGACAACCCCAGTTACATGAGGGCTTATTGAAAATAATTGAAAGGGAGGAGATGCCTGGATTCATGGCCTTTTATATGGCCTTGTGGATGTTTTCTAGCTTATATTAACAATCCCAAGAAAACATTTGTGGTCATAACAGTAATAATGTTTATAGGAAAAGAGGACACTGTGACCATTGGTTCCAGGAGCTGAAGATTGCCACCTTACCTTCAGAGAGCCTCTGGGCTCTTCCCCACTCCCTTGGAGCCTCCTCTTGCTTATGCTTATATTGCCACTCCTGAATAAAGTTTTCAGAGCTTGATCAGTATGATTTGACTTGCTCTCATTCTCTCTCTCTCTCTCTCTCTCTCTCTGCCTTTCTCTCTCTCTCTGCCTCTCTCTCTCTCTCTCTCTCTCTCTCTCTCTCTCTCTCTCTCTCCACTCTCTCCCACTCTCTCTCTCTCTCCTGCCCTGGGTCTGCACTAATTATCCCTGCAGGTCTGGGATAGTTTTCTTTATTTAACAGCTAATAGCACTTATAAGTGAATACATGTTTGTCTGTCTGGGACTGGCTTACTTCACTATATATATATATAGTGCCATTCATTTGCTTGCAAATTTTATGATGTCATTGTTTTTAACAGATGAACACTACATCATTGTTTAAGTGTATCACATTTTCTGATTGTTTTTAGTTTCTGGCTATGGTAAAGCTTCATGAACGTGATTGAGCAAGTGTTCTTGTGATAAAATGGAATATCCTTTGACTACATGTTCAGAAGTGATATAACTAGATATTGGGTTTGATCTATTTCCAGCTATCTGAGAAATCACTAAATTAATATCCAAAATGGCTGTGCAAACTGGTGGCACTTCCATCAACAATGGAATACTATTCCCCTTGCTCCATATTATTGCCAGCATAGGTTGTTACTTGTGTTTTTGATCTTAGCCATTATGACAGGTCTAAGAGAGAAACTCAAAGTAGTTTTATGGTAGTTTTGATGCCAGACAATGCCATCCTCTGCTACTTATGGGGCTCGAGCCATGGGTCTCTCCATGTGTACACCTTCGTTGGTAGTATAGTCCCTGGGAGCTCTGGGGGAGGGGGGTCTGGTTGGTTGATATTGTTGTTCTTTCTGTAAGGTTGCAAACCTGCAAACCCCTTCAGCTCATTCACTCCTTTCTCTAACTCCTCCATTGGGGTTCCCATGCTCAGTCCTATGGATGGCTGTGAGCATCCACCTCTGTATTTGTCTGGCACTGGCAAAGCCTCTCAGGAGACAGCTATTTCAAGCTTCTGTCAGCAAGCACTTTTTGGCATCTGCAATAGTGTCTGTGTTTGGTGACTGTATATGGGATGGCGTGTCAGTCTTTGGAAGGTCTTTCTTTCAGTCTCTGATCCACACTGTGTTCCCATATTTCTTTAGACAGGAGCCATTCTGGGTTAAAAATTTGGAGAAGAGTGGGTGGCCCCATTCCCTAACCAGGGGCCTTGCCTAACCTTTGGTTAGGGTCTCTACAGGTTCTTCCTCCCCTTTATTGAGCATTTCAGCTAATGTCATCCCTGTTGGTCCCTGGGAGCCTCTTGCTTTCCTGGCATCTTGGACTTGCTGGTGGTTACCACCAGTTCCCCATTTCCCCATTGCTACAAACTTCTGTTCAAATTCCTGACCCTCTGTATATCATCCCTGCTTCCTCTCATTCCTGACCCTGCCCCCTTTTCCCCCTACCCCTACTCTCTTTCTCCCAAGTCCCTCTTACCCTCTACCTCTTGTGAATATTTTGTCCCTCTTTCTAAGAAGGACTGAAGCATCCACAATTTGGTTATCCTTTATTTGGAGCTTCATGTGGTTTGTGAATTGTATCTTGGGTAATCAGACCTTTTGGACTAATATCCACTTATCAGTGAGTGCATACCATGTGTATTCTTTTGTGAATGGGTTATTTCACTCAGGATGATATTTTCTAGTTCTATCTATTTACTTAACAATTTCATGATGTCATTTTTTAAATAATAGCTGAGTAGTACTCCACTGAGAAAATGTACCACATAATCTGGATCAATTCCTTTGTTGTAGGACACCTGCATTCTTTCTAGCTTCTGGATATTATAAATATGGCTGCTATGAACATAGTGGAGCATGTACCCTTGTTATATATTGGAGCATCTTCTGGTTATATGTCCAAAATTGGTATAGCTGGGTCCTCAGGTAGTACTATGAATAATTCTCTGAGAAACTGCCAGACTGATTTCCAGAGTGGTTGTACCAGCTGGCAATCCCACCCACAATGGAAGAGTGTTCCTCTTTCTCCACATCCTCGCCAGCATCTGTTATCACCTGGGTTTTTGAACTTAGCCATTCTGACTGATGTGAGGTGGAATCTCAGGGTTGTTTTGATTTGCATTTCCCTAATGACTAAGGATGTCTAATATTTCTTAAAGTGCTTCTAGGCCATTGGAGATTCTTCTCTTGTACTTTCTTTTTTTTATGCCAATACCATGTGTTTTTCATTATTATTGCTCTGTAGTACATCCTGAAATCAGGGATGGTGATACTTCCAAATATTATTATTTTACACAGGGCTGTTTAAATAAACTGAAATATTTGTTATTCCATACAAAATTTAGTATTATTCTTTTATGGTATGTAAAGAGTTGTTTAGGAATTTAGATAGCGATTACACTGAATCTGTACATTGCTTTTGGTAAGATGGGCAGTTTTACTATGTTAATTCTACCCATCTGTAAGCATGGAGATTGTTTTATCTTATGCTATCTTCTTCAATCTCTTTCTACAGAGATGTGAAGTTTTTGTAAAACAAGTCTTTCACTTGTTTTATTAGAGTTACTCCAAGCTATTTTATGTTATTAATGGCATTGTGAAGGCTGTTTTTCCCCCTGATTTCTTTCTCAGTCCATTTGTTTCTTGTATGTAGGATGGATGCTGCCTTTTCAAATTTAATATTGTATATAGCTACTTCACTAAAGTGTCTATCAGCTATAGGAGTTTCTCAGTACAAGTTATGCATTTGCATATGTATACTATCACATCATCTGCAAATAATGACACTTTGAATTCTTCCCTTCTAATTTATATCCCCTTGATCTCCGTCACTTGTCTTGTTGCTCAAACTTGAACTTCAATTATTATATGAAGAGAGTGGCAAGCCTTACCTTTTTCCTGATTTGTTTTGGAGAATTATTTGAATTTTTCTCCATTTTATATGATGTTGGCTATAGTTGTGCAATAAATTGCCTCTATTATGCTTGGGTTTGTCCATTGCATCCCTAATCTCTCTAAGACCTTATCATAAAGGAATGCTGGATTTTGTCAAAAGATTTTTCAGCATTTAATGAAATGATCATGTTTATTTTTTTAGTTTGTTTATATGGAAGGGTATATTGACTGATTATTGTATGCTGAACCATTCCTGTATTTCTCAGATGAAGCCTATGGGATCATGGTGGATGATCTTTTGATGTGTCCTTGGATTCAATTTGTTAGTATTTTATTTAGTATGTTTACATCTATTTTCATGAGAGAAATAGGTCTATAGTTCTCTTTGTGTAATAACCCTGTGGTTTGTGTTTCAAGCTGACTGTGGTCTTATAAAATATGCAGTGTAGTTGAATTAGGGAAAAGCTGGAAGAAACTGAGGAGGAGGGTGGCCTTGTAGGAGGAGCAGCAGTCTCAGTTAACCTGAACCCCTGAGACTTCTCAGACACTGGACCACAAACCAGGCAGCATACACCAGCTGATATGAGGCACTCGATACATATATAGCAGAGGATGCGGGGTCCAGTTTCAGTCAGAGAAGATGCACCTAACTCTTAAGAGATTAGAGGCCCCAGGAAGTCTAGAGGTCTAGTGGGGTGGGGGTAGGGTTGGGTACAAGGGGTAGGGAGAAATTATGGAATGGGGAACAGTCAGAGAATGGACCTAGAGGGGAATAAAATCTGGATTGTAAAAGAAAAAAATTAAATAAAAATTGAAAACAAAAAAAGAGGAAAGGTGTGGTTAACCAGCAAACTTGTCCTGCAGGTTTAAGTGTTATTAGAAAGAAACTTTATATGCCCTAGTACAGGGGAACGCCAGGGCCAATATGTGGGAGTGGGTGGGTAGGGGAGCAGGGCAGGGGATGAGGGAGGGTTTAGGGGACTTTCGGGATAACATGTGAAATGTAAATGAAGAAAATATCTAATAAAAATTGGGAAAAAAAAGATATTGCAGGAGGAGTAAAGACCACCATGCTCTGATATTGAAGTGATTGATGGTTAGATATCTGAAGAAAGGAATTTTTACCAACATGGTGAGAAAAGTAGGTGGGTTGTGAGACTAGAGGACAATATTTTGAAATTTTAAGTAACTCAGATGTTTTTCCCTTTGATGACAAGTCCTGTAGGGCCAATGGGTCACTCACACAGGAAGAAATGAGGAGGAAGAGGGTGTGCTTTTAAATAGATTTGCATCAGAGTACACACAAGGAAAAGCACTGCTTAGCAGTCAGGGGCATGTGCCTTACTGGAACATATGCAGGCTTTCACAGGCCTAGAAAAAGGACACAGAAAAGGTAGAAGCTTACATGAGTATTGTATGTGCTTTGCCTTTGGGTTTAGTTTCAAGCAAACACTATAAAATAAGTGCTTCAGTTATGCAGGTCGGTCTTCCTTTTGGACTCCTCTAACAGCAGGGCAGGAGGCTGTTTCTGACTCTGTTATTTGCCTTTGGATCCCTTTCCCCTCATTGTGCTGCCTTGTCTAACCACAATAGGAAAAGATGCACCTAGTCATACTGTAAGTTGATGTGCCAAGTAAGGTTGATATTCACGCGATGTCTAGTGTTGTGAGTTTTCTTGTAGAGTCCTTGTGCCCTCTGACTCCTACAGTCCCTCCCTTGCTCTCTTCAGCAAAATTCCCTGCCTAATGTTTAGCTGCAGGTCTCTGCATGTGTCCCAATAACCTCCTGGATGAGGTCCCTCTGATTATGAGTGTGGTAGGCTCTATTGTATGAATACAGCAGAGTAGCATCAGAAATCATTTCATTGACTTTCTTTTCTTCCTTTCTTTCTCTTTTCTTATTTTTGCCAGTTGTATTTGGTTCTATTCTAGGTCTCTGGGCTATCCAGCCTCTGGGCTATCCAGCCCTCCAAGCAGTGTCAGGGGTATAATCTCTCTCATGGTATCATGGTATGATTCTCAAGCTGGGCCATTCATTTAACATTAATTTTATGACAATTATATGGATCAAATTTTAAGTTAAGTATGAATAACAATGGAAAGGCTAAGTACTGATTATTAGTTTTATTGCACCATATAAATTATGAATATTGTTATTCAATTGAATAAAATGTTATAAATATTTAATAATGATAGAAAAATTAATAAGAGATGCATGATTAAATACTAACAACAGCCAACCTATAATCTTGTTATATAAATACATTCTGGGAAGAGAAGAGACACTGGGCCATGGTAAAAGTATGCTGACTTCCATATCTTATAGGGTTGGCGATAGAAGACTTTGCTTTCCTTCATATTTTCATATGACTTATAGAATTTTGTCATATCAAATAGTATCTTCTACATCACTAGGGAATAACAAGAGATGTGTTCACATTAAAAACTAAAATGGAAAAGATATTGTTAATAAAACAGTTTAAGAGACCCAAAGTAAAGCAAACACAGACTAGTAGATGAAAATGATCCTACCTTAACATTAGAATATAAAGTCAAATGTGAAATTACCCAAATATTTAAAACTATTATAAACAATTGCTAATGAGACACATATACAATGGAATTATACTGGTTATAATGTTAAGTAAATTAATGAAAAAAATACATAACAGAAACACAAAATTAATAGATTTTTCTATATTATAAAAGAAACTTTGTAAATAAAAAAAACTATACAAAACCTAATATAATATTATCAATTTAGGAACTGGCAGTACAGCATTTATTCATCAGTTTGTATACTATATAAAATGGCTAAAGTGAAAGTCATGATTTTATTGAAAAATTTTACTCATCTTTCTTTCTTTCATATGGGTATTTTTAAAATTACACCTTATATACAGATTCAAATTTTATAAATATTAATTGGAATTAAGTTACAATTATATTTTGGTAATGACAAAGATATGATTCTAACTCTTTTTCAAATCAAATCTAGTAGATATAAAAGAAATTTGCATAACAATTTTTAAATAACAATGTAAATTATATTTTTCATGGTACATTATGATTACAGTAGTGTTTGAGATTTGAAAACTAACAAAGAGTATTTTACAACAACGTGATACATGAAACTTTCAATTAGAAGAAAATGAATAAGGTGAATGTATAATTAATAGGGAATTTAGTATTGAGTGTCTGGGGTGATGGTTGAGCAATTAAGATGATGAACTGCTCTTACAGAGAACCTGGGTTTAATTTTGAATATTCACATGGTAGTTAGCAGTTGTGCCTATACTCCAATTTCAGGGAATTTGGCTTCTTTCTTGACTCTTGAAGAAGTCTTATGCATTATGTATGCCTAAACTCAGGAAGAGACACACACACACATGCACACACATACACACACACACTGTTATATTAAAAGCAATCTTTATTAGAAAATAAATTAATGATTGGAAGCTATGAATCACCCACATTTATGAAATGATAGCCTATTAAATATTATAACCTATTGATTTATATGAGAATTAATTCATGTTACTAACATGAAATGTTACTCTGGTAGCAAAATTCAATACTTTGAAAAGTCCTACGTGAGGCTTGTGAAGTAGAATCTCTGACAGTAAACCTTGAACCCATAATTAGAGGTTTTTGGTGTGTGGCTGTGTGTGTGTTTCTATCTGAGTATGTGTCTGTGTGTGTGTTTCATGAAAAAACGTGGACAATGACTCTAATGTGTAGTAAAAGTTAAAAATATAGTAGGATAATTAGAATACTGTCATGAAACAAAATGTGTTAATAAAAGTCAATAAAGCAAACTCAAACTTAACTTAATAAAAATAAAATATAAATAACTAGATCAATAAAAACAACTTTATGAGGTTCTAGTGGATAAAATATGATATCTAGAAATAAATCATGGCCAGCAAAAATTATTCATTGTTCTAGAGCCTTGTTATCTGCTGGCTGGTTTGCATGTCATTCTTGGGACCTGTGTGGTAGAAGGAGAGACCTGAGTTGTTCTGACCATCTACTGTCCTTGCAGATTGTGGCACATTTACATTCATACAAAAACACTGCACACAGATAAATAAATGTTAAAAATATTGAAACAAAATAATTAGTTGGATGGGAGATTTAAATGGTTATATTAATATATTATAACATTCTTTAAAATATTAATCACAGCTTGGGATTATAAGATAAATCTATCTATTTTAGCACTTTCTAAAATTTATTGCATGGAAAAAACTAATATTAATAATAACTAGATAGATGAATGCTTTTTATAATTGCCTTTTAAAGCATAAATAACTAAGAACTGAGACAGGAAGACATAATTCACAATTTATAGAAGGAAAAATTTGAAATCATTATATAATACCAGAAAATAAGAAGCAAACACTTACCTTTGCTCCCAAGTAGGAACATTTAAATTTTAGTTGCAAACATATGAATGAATTTCACCAGTCTGAAATATCTTGTTTAATTCCATAGATAATATTGATTAAAATTTTAGTGAAATATATGTTTAATAAAAAAAAGAGTATGTAAGAAAGCTTTGGAACTTTCTGAGACAGAAGAATATTATGAGAGGATAGAAGATTGTGCTTGCACCTTTGATCCCTTTACTCCATCCTTTCTTTCTTCTTTCTACTTTCCTTTCTTTCTGTGATACTATACATGGTTCTGGAAGGAGGAATGTGGCCTGTGAGAGGACATGGGAAGACTAGAGTAACAAGATTAATGATAATATGGCTACAGCACATTATCACATCATGTACATACAGAAGAATGATATGATGGGGTCAATTAGATTGTACAATTACAAATACTAACAAAAAATGGAAATATGTATAATCTTATATATTAAATGCATTATCAAATTATAACTGTAGTATGGGGGAAGCAAATTCTAATCAGGGTAAAACTAATGTCTAGAGATGATGTTCCTTTGAGTGATAAAGTTAGCATCTATGACCATATTTGGAATTCACTAAAACGTGTGTTGCCAGGACCCTCCTTTGGGGTATTTTTCTTAATCAGAACACTTGAAAAGACACTCTAAATCTGTGCAGCTATTTTGTTGGCAGAATACACAAGAGAATATGGAAGAAGGGTGCACTATTTTTGCTTCCTTGTTCTCATTCTCACTGGTAAACTCATCTACCCTGTTGCTGCAACTTCTTTTAAATCTATCTTCCTCAGCATGCTAATGTAAATCAGGACCAACAACTCCCCAAGAACCCTACATATATATATATATCCTTCCAGAACATGACTAATACAGATTCTCAATTCAATGTGGAAATATCATTTATGAATAATTTCTCTTATCTTTGACATTTTATATTCAATTCCAGATAAAGATTATATAGAACTCTAATAGTTTTAAAGCAAATATAAACAGTATATAAAAATATTTGCCTAATTATTTTGTGGAAATTAGTCTGATAATAAAATAACAAAGTTTATGATTCTCCTAAAAAATTTAGAAAATGAGCTGGGTGTGGTGGTGCACGCCTTTAATCCCAGTACTCAGGAGGCAGAGGCAGGCAGATTTCTGAGTTCGAGGCCAGCCTGGTCTACAGAGTGAGCTCCAGGACAGCCAGGGCTATACAGAAAAACCCTGTCTTGAAAAAAAAATTAGAAACTGATTAAGCAAATATTTTCCAGGCCTAAATTAGTAAAAAAAATGAAAATAATGTTTAAATACATGATTTTAGAAGCCCAGTAGAGGTTTAAGTCATAAGATGGTCATTGAATTCACAAGAAGGACAATGTGTCACAGAGAGAACATGAAACACAATGGTTTTCCTCTAGATTGTACAAAAGTAAGACATGGCAATCATAAAGATTTCCAGGAAGGAAATAGGTATGAAAATAGTAATTAATAAATATTATTAGTGTAATAGGTATCATAATAAAACAGCTGAATGACCAGGGTATTGGAGAGCAGTCACAGAGGCTGTGGCATTTTTAAAGGTCAGGATTTAGCTGTAGGGAACAGAATCCATTCTGATGTTTAAATAAAAGTAGGCTTTGATACAAATTTTAAAAATCACCTTGATATAGCTATCTCTTGTGAGGCTATGCCAGTACCTGGCAAATACAGAAGTGGATGCTCACAGTCATCTATTGGATGGAACACAGGGCCCCCAATGAAGGAGCTAGAGAAAGTTCCCAAGGAGCTAAAGGGGTCTGCAATCCTTAGAAGGAACAACAGTATGAAATAACCAGTAACCCCCCAGAGCTTGTGTCTCTAGTTGCATATGTAGCAGAGGATGGCCTAGTCAGCCATCAATGGGAGGAGAGGCCCTTGGTCTTGCAAAGATTATATGTCCCAGTACAGGGGAATTCCAGAGCCAGGAAGTAGGAGTGGGTGGGTTAGGGAGCAGGACGGGGGGGGGGGGGGGGGTATAGGGGACTTTCAGAGAGGAAACAAGGAAAGGGGATAGCATTTGAAATGTAAATGAAAAATATCTAATAAAAAATTAACATTAAAAAAAATCACCTGCTAGATCTTTAGATGGCTTGAAAAAAACAGATGGAGGCTTTAGGAATGCCAGTCAAACCCACAATTTGGTGATGTTGAACAGATATCTTCCTGAGTGGAATATGTAGCTGTACATGTGTGAGAACAACAGCAACAACAACAACAAAAACAATACTTACAACACCAAAAAGTAAATAATAAAAATTTGAGGGTTACAGTTATTAAAAAAAATGGGTAAATTGAGAAAGTGGAAGTGCTGTAGGTAAGAGGAACATGTCTGAGGACGATTTTACAATAACTGGTTTTGCTTTAAGAGAAATAGACAACCAATTAAAATCTTTAATAGTTGACAAATGAAGAATTCATCTTGAAACATCATATGAAAAATCAAGCAGATCTTGATCAAAGCTAATGTGTTTCCTATTGGACTTGGTTGTATTAATGCATGTTGTAACCACCCCCTCCCCCAGCATGAGATCAGAGCTTTAATGCTGAATGGCGGAGCAGTAATTTTTTATGTCTCTCCTGCATGCTCATAATTACCAAAGTGAGTAAGATGGAGAAAGATAAATACACCAAGCTTTATCTCCTATGCTGAATTGTGGAATAAAATGTGAAACTAGCAGGTGAATATTTGAGAAGAAAGAGTAAAGGGATCAATGAGAGAAAGGTGCAAAGAAGAAATGAGCAATATGATATGATCAAAAGGCAGTATGTACATGTGTGGACGTTACATTATGATTCATATCATCATCATACAGTTAACAGTCAATAGACAGTTTCAAAAAGCATCTAGTTTCTTGACTTACTTGAAAGTATGTGGATACACATCTTATTGTCTATATTACATGAGCTATAGAAAGAAAATCATAAGCCATTTAGAAAAGTGATCTTGGAATTATTTTGTCAAGGGCATTCTCATGGACTCTACAAAATGCCTAGACTTATAAATGTATGAGAAATTTAAATTTACATGTTGATAATATCACATACAGTATTTTTAAAAAATCATTAGACAGGAGAAGTGTGTTTTCTTGGAGAATTGATGTTGTTGGAATTTTCTATAGCAGATTTGTGGACATGCGGATCCAATTCATTGAATTTCATAATGATTTCAGGATCTTTAGGAAATAAAGTGCTGAACAATGTGAGTTAAGTCATCATTTAGTTTATCTCTAGTTATTTCACTGATTTTTAATAGACTTTCCTTTAGCAGTTGTGAAACTAGATTGAGCTTAATTTAACTTGGCGGCTGGAAGGGAGAGATAGCATGAACAATTCCATTTATAGATTATATTTTGAAACACCTTTTATCCATTTATGTAGGATTCCTATACCAAAATAAAATCACCCTTCTAAGTAATTGCAACAGTTTGTAAAACTGGCAATATCTACTCTATCTTTGTATGATTGTCTGCTTGGAATTGGTGGTAAGGAAGAAAGAGCTGAGTGTTGTATGTTTAAATGGATGAGGAGTAAAGCCCTAAAAAAATAAAACTAATGTTTTGAAAACACTAAGATATAATGTCATCCAAAAATTTAAATATATTATTAATATTGCTTTAAAATACATAGAAAGATGTAGGGTCAATATTTTGATAAATATCAAAACAGCACTAGTGGAGAAATTTCAATTTTATAATGATAAGAAAGTTTCTATTTAAGGCTTACAATAGAATGAGGGGCTAGCCATAGTCAGAATTAACTTTTAGTAGAGAGAAATCTCCCACAGAGTTTTTAAGAGGACTTTGGGAGGACATAGTTTCTCTTCCCTTCACTGTTCATTCTCCTTACTAGATGAAATGGGGGAATTTGGGCACACTGACCTATACCAGCTCCAAATCAATTCTTTTTCCTAATTGGCTTTAACCAAAAGAAAAAAAATAAGGATTTCTATCACTTATTATTTATTATTATTACTAGAGGATGTTTTCAGCTTAAAGCAAAGTATTTAGCAAAACCAAAACATTTTATGAATAGAATTATACTAAATAAAGAAGCTACTGTTCATCAAAGAAAGTAAATATGGTTTACATATAGGCTACAGAATGATAAAAAATTCAAAAAAGTTAACAAAGTAAGTTTGCATATAACCTGAACAAACACTTCTCAAATCAATAGCCAGTATATTTATCAAAAAACATTCATCATCTTAATCCATCAGAGAAATACGAATAAAACATTCAGTCGATCTCTGCCCACTTAGAATGGTGAAACATATTTACTGGCAAGGAACTCTTATGTTAGTAGGGAACTAAATTGGTCCAAAAATGTAGAAACCAATAAGGCAACCTTCTAAAACATGAACACTGGACTCCACCTGACTGAGCTATGCCACTACTTGGTATGCAGATACTACGTGGTAGTGGCCACTACAAACAAAGATAAAATCAACATGAAATTAAAATGTCTCCATTTCTGATTGTTAAATATACAAATAAAGAATACACCTAAATATTAGCTTTCATATAAGTGAATTGAAAATAGGTTGATATATATATGCACAATATTTTACCAGTCAAAAAATAACAAATCATATTTCTCAAAAGGAAATGAATGTCTGGGGAGGGGCACACGTGCATGTGTTTCATATGTGAAAACAAACAAACAAACAAAAAAAACTAACGTGGACAAAAAAGGAACTATAAAACTAAAGACAGAAGGGAGATTTCATGGGAGGCAAGGAGAGGCAGTTACAGAGGTTAGAAGCATGTATGGACCTTAAAGCCTGTTGATATGTATAATGAATATGATTGAATAATCCTAAAGGGAAATTGAAGAGGAACAGATGGCAAAGGAAGAGAGGAAAGGGGTGGATGGTAAATCAGTAAGTGTTAGGGCTAAGCCTGTCCCAAGATACAGTGGCTCAGGAGCAACCCTATTCTCGGGTACTTAACATTTCAAAGACATGAATCCTTAGCTTATCAGAAAGAAAGACATCCTAGACATTCCAGGTTTGTCATAAACTAACTGATGGAGCCAAAGGTCCTTGTAGTTTTTCCCAATCTCTAGGAGAGAGAGAGAGAATTGTACATTAACAGAGATGGCTCAGCCTAAGTATAACTGTCTGCTGCTGCTGAATTCCTGTGTTGCTGAGGAATGTGGGGAGAAGTCCCTACAATATCTGCTGGAATTGGTCGATTTTACTCAATTAGAACATGCTAACTTTATTGCTTTTAACTTTTCACCAAAATGTGTACATAAGCATCACCAAATTTTCTAATGTTAAATATCAACATTAAAATTATTTATCCATTGTCTGGTAACATTTAATACATAATCATTGTTTAAAAAATAGTCACATCTTAAAGATACAGTGAGAAGGTTTGAAATGAAAGCTTTCTAAAGAAAGAACTATCAAAGGCAGGTCAGGTACTTAAGGTAAAGAATAAAACTGTCATTTAGTCAATTGGAAAGAAGGTCATTTTGGAAACAAAATACAATCAGAGAGGTTGAACTTAAATTTCTGGAGGTTGTCACAATATTATTCTTAAAAATTACCCATTGCTTCAGGTACTATATAATGGGAGAACATATCTTGTCAGGAACTGAACTACAACAGTTTATTATTACTTGCTTATAATATATTCCAGTTGTAAAACAAAGCAAGAAGTAGACTCAGATGCTCCTCTTCTGAAGTTGTACTGTACATTTTCCTGTTCTTCATTTTTTATTTTTACAAAATATTCTAAGCCATATGCAGCCATGAATGAGGTTAGATTGACATCTCACTTTTATACATGTTCTGCTACTGTACTCTGTCACTTTGGCTGTACTTCACAGCACACACATAGCTGCCCAGCATCTGCTACATGCTAATGATATTATCCTCTGACATACTAGTCTAGAACAGTGTTCTTGTTCATAAAGTACTGTTGTTTTCCAAGTTACAGTTTTTTAATTAATTAACTATTTACTTTACATCTCAAATACACTTTCCACTCTCTCCTCTTTTCTAAGTCCTCCCATTATCTCTCTCACCCCAACCACTCCTTCTATTTTTCTCTTTAGAAAAGGGGAAGCCTCCCATGGGTATCAACCAGCTTTGGCATGTCAAGCTGCAGGAGGACTAGGCACTTCTCTTTCTAAGGCTAAATGAGGCAGCTCAACACAAGGAAAGGGCCCCAAAGGCAGGCAACAGTGTCAAAGAGAGCCCTTGCTCACACTACTAGGAGTGCCACATGAAGACCAAACTACATAACTCTTATGTATGTGCAGAAAACCAAGGTCAGTCCCATGAATGTTCTCTGGTTGGCTGTTCAGTCTCTTGAGCCTGTATGGGACCATGTTAGGTGATTTTGTAAGTTTTCTTGTAGTGTCTTTGTGACCTATGGCTCCTAAAAGCCTTCCTCCTGCTCTTCCACAGAATACTCCAAGCTTAATGCTTGGGTGTGTGTCTCTGCATCTGTTTCCAACAATTGTTGGATGGAGCCTCTCTGATGACATTATTGCTAGTCTCTTGTCTGCAAATATATCAGAATATCATTAACAGTGTCAAAGGTAGAATCCCTCTCATGGCATAGGTCTCAAGTTGGGTCAGTCATTGGTTGGTCACTTCCTCAATTGCTGCTCCATATTTATCCATGCATATTCTGTATGCAGGTTAAATTGTAGGCCAAAAGTTTTATGGCTGGTTTGGTGCAGTAACCCTTCCATTGAAAGTCTTACCAGCTCTGAACACTTATGGATGTTTAGAGAAAGAAACAGTCAGATTTGATTAACCAGGTCAGATGAACATCATGGCTTCTGGCTGAAACTAAAACTGTTTTTCTCTAAAATTTCTTCAAATTTGTTCTTAAGATCAGTCATTGGTTTTAGGATGATTTTAGAAACCATGAGAGATGAGTTAAATTATGTGGGTTTTTTTTAATCTTTAATTCACCAAACTATACCATTTGTATAGTTTTGAAGCAAAGAAAACATTGCCAAACTTTATTACATATTTGAGTGTTTTACTTATTGGATATTGAATCCTATTATGCTTACCCTCGGTTGTAAATTAGTGACTCACCACCTCATTTCTCATGAACATTTTGTTTGTTTGTTTGTTTGTTTGTTTCTCTCATTACAACAACAACAAAAAAATCTTGCCTGGCTATAGGAGTTGGCCTGTTTGGGCTCCATACCACTCATTGCTAGAAGTCTTGGGATGACACTCACAGGTGCTTGGGAGTTTTCATTGTCCTAGGTTTCTAGCTATTTCTAAAGATGCTTCCCAATTCCAGTTGTGTCTCTCAGTGATCTCTCTCTCTCTGACCTCCCACACCTGATCCCTCCTGCTCCCATCTCCCAGTACCCTTCCCGAATACCATGATATCTACTTTGTTTCTCCTTCTGAGTGATATTTAAGCATCACACCCCCCCCCCAGCATTGAGCTCTCCTTGTTACTTAGCTTCTTTGATTGTGTGAATTATAGCATGATTATTGTTTTACTTTATGGGTAACATCTATTTATAAATGAATGTATACCATGTATGTCTTTCTGGGTCTGGGTTACCTCACTGAGGATAATCTTTTCTAGTTCCACCCATTTGACTGAAAATTTCATGATGTCATTGCTTTAAGAATTGTGTAATATGTCATTGTGTAAATACACATTTTCTTTATCCATTCCTTAGTTGACCTAAGGGTTAAAGATTGCCCATGCTCATGGATCAGTAGGATTAACATAGTCAAAATGGCCAACTTACCAAAAGCAATCTATAGATACAACACAAACCCAATCTAAATTTTGATACATTTTTTATAGATCTTGAAAGAACAACATTCATCTTCATATGAAAAAACAAACAAAAAAAACCTCAAAATATCTGAAACAATTCTGTACAATAAAAGAATTTCTGGATGTATCGTCATCCCTTATTTCAAACTATACTACAGAGCAATAATAATAATAAAAACTGCATGGTATTAGCATTAAAATATAAAAGGTTAATTAATAGAATCAAATTGATGTCACAAATTTGAAACTATGGATTGATTTACAAGGAAGTCAAAATTATAAAATAAAAATAATAAAGAATTTTCAAAAAAAAATGGTGTTGATTTAACTGATGTCTGCATGTAGAAGAATGTAAATAGATCCATGTCTATCATGCTATATAAAACTCAAGTCCAAGTGGGTAGAAGATCTTAACATAAAGCAAGATACATAAAACCTGATAGAAAAGAAAGTGGGGATATAGCCTTGAACGAATTGGCCCAGAAGACAACTTCCTAAACAGAACACCAAACATCAAGAACCTAAACATCAAGAATCTATGCCAGTGGATGCTCACAGTCATCTATATGATGGAACACAGGGCACCCAGTGGAGAAGCTAGAGAAAGTACCCAAGGAACTGAAGAGGTCTGCAACCATATAGGTGGAACAACAATATGAAATAATCAGAACCCCCAGAGCTCGTGTCTCTAGCTGCATATGTAACAGAAGATGGCCTAGTCGGCCATCATTGGGAAGAGAGGTCCCTTGGTATTACACTTTATATGCCCCAATACAGGGGAACACCAGGGCCAAGAAGTGGGAGTGGGTGGGTAGGGGAGCAGGGCGGGGTGAGGGTAGATGGAACTTTTAGAATAGCATTCGAAATGTAAAATTTTAAATTATCTAATAAGGAAAAAAGAAGAATCCAAATAACACAAATAAAAAAGTGGCATACAGATCTAAACAGAGAATTCTCGACAGGAGTCTTTAACGGCTGAGAAGCACTTAAAGAAATGTTCAACTACCTTGACCATCAGGGAAATGTAAGTCAAAGTGACTCTAAGATTCCATCCTACATACATCAGCTAAGATCAAAAAGTCACATGAAAGCTCACGTTGGTAAGGACGTAAAACAAGAGGAACACTCTTCCATTGCTCATTGGAGTGCAATTGTATGGCCCATGTTCCATCCGCCCACAAGGATATTTGCTCACCTATGCTCATCGCAGCTTTACCCAGCATAGCCAGAATCTCTAAACAACTTAAATGTCCTTCAATGTTACATTGTTAACAAAATAAAATTTCAGGGTCTCTATTTTGTGTGTAAAGTTATTTTAGACAATTAAGAAACTTTTGTGTATGTGCTCCTTATGTTAAAAGTGGCAAGAAAGAAAACAGGTGGAATTTTTTATTATTGTTGCATTAATTTGTGCTTCTCACTAGAACCCAGAGAGTGCTGCTCAGCATTTCTCTCCTGTCTGTATTTTTGAGGATTCATAAGTGTTTTGTGGTTCACAAATCTGATCCTTTGGTCTTCTGGGATAAGAACTATAGTAACACTAGATTCTCTGCACATAGACATCTGACTGAACACCCCATCCATTTTCTTGACAATTCTTAGCTTTGACAATTACCCATCTAGGTTTAAGGTGAAGTCTGTCGTAGTCAATTTTTACTCTTAGTCTTATTTCACTCTTTTCACTTTACTTTTAAATCCCACTAATTTAGATGTGATAAATAATGTTTGCTATAATAGTCTCATGCTACATAACAAGGTAAGCTCTAGTTTGTGTAAATAAAACTGTAGATGCCACTTTTAGGATTAAAACATCTGAAGTTACACAACAATATTTCACTCAATAAACACATGTAGGAACCTTTTACAGAAATCATTGCTCAATCGCTATAAAACGTCTGCACTCATTTGATTTTCTTAAATAAAATTCTTTGATATAAATGTAAGATAGGAAGGAGGATTCAAATCTAAAAACATATTTCCTGTTTTAGATGGTCTTTCTTAGTGACAGTGAACCATCTCCTGGTTTGCCATCTGCTTGTTTCCTTGTCTATGAAATGCTGTAGTTAATATTAACTTATTTGGAGTGTTGTTATAAGAATTAAATCCCAGAATAACTAAATTCCTAGTTGATAGTTTGTGCCAGACACAGTGGACATTTAGAAAGCAGATTTCAGTCCCTGTTATTCTCTTGAACAATAACTGGCTATTAGCAGGTTAGACTCATGCCAGATGAACTTAAGCTTAAGTCATAAAATTCAGACTAAAATGACTTTATCAAGGTTTTATTCATCTTTCTTATTGAGTCCTTCTTATATTCAATCTTTGAACAAAGTGCTCATTGTATTCTCTCCTACCATTAGAATTTTATGTTCTTGCCTCTTGGGTCCTGTTTTATGAAGTTCTCAATGGTAACACATATGTCAGTGTTCTCTCTATTTTTCTGAAGTGTTCTTGTACACGATTTTCCCCAAATACATAGTAAATTAGGTAGTTTTGTCTTTTACTTATAAATGTAACTTTCTCAACTTGTATCATTTTACTCAATTATATATTTTAAGGCAATGGCAATGTGCCTGCATTTAACAAGCTATTTTACACAGAATAATTTTTATACATACCCTAAAAACATTTTGTTTTCCTCATTTTAACTTTTAATTGTCAATATTTCTAAATCCATATACACATAAATCTAATTTCTTTCTGTACCTCAGGTGTCCCCTGAATATATTGCTCTGGTGTAAGGGACAAGATAAATGATATTATATTATTATGCATGGCAGAACTACAGAACACCACTGGGCCCAATTCACCTGATTTTAAACACGTCTTTTATGGCTTCCATACAAAGGGCAAGGGGATTTTCATATTCGGAAAAAGCTATTTATCCTAACCATCCCAATTCTCTGTTCTTTAAGTGGAAAACAAGCTTTTCCACATACAGCATCATCAACCACTTGTCTCCTGGGCAAAAAAAAAAAAAAAAAAAAAAAAAAAGCACCAAGGAGTTTATGTTGGCAAGATTCTCACTTCGGTAAGTAATAACACTCTTAAGGGGGAAAGTCTAAAATGTTTTCAAATATGCCAGATGCATATTAGAACAGTTAGAAGAACTCATAAACATAGGCTCCCTGAAGACCCATTATACTTCAGTTCAGACAAACGAGCAATCTCCCCTTGAAAACAGGTGCTAAGATCCAGAACATGCAGACACCAAGAGCCCTGGATTTCACTCTTGATCTTCCTGGAGCCTCGGGGATGAAGAGGTTCATTTCAATGAGGAATTTAATAACTGTGTACTTTATAAAGACACTCCTTGAAATAAAACACAAGATTTTGGTATCTCTAATGAACCACACTCAAAAACAATGGACTAGAGAGAAAACATGCCTTAGTTTGTCTAAGAAAAGGTAACTGGTACAAAAGCCAGAGACAGTTAGACCAGCTTAGCTCTCTGAAGCCAGCCTCTAAAAGACTGAGGAATGTGACAGTCAGCTGGTGAGAAAATTGATGCTAGAAAATACAATAGCAATTGTATGATTTCTGGAATGGGTACAAATGATGGCCTTAGTGTCTCTTTCCTGTAAATAATAAAATAAAGCTTAAAAAAAAAAAACCAAACTAACACACTGGAATTAGATAACACAAACAGAAGGAAAAGACACAAGAAACAGAGACCAACTCATTTACACCCTCAGGAATCAAAAAAAAAAAAAAAAAAAACCATTAAATTGGAAGCTGTGATATATTCACAAAAGACCTGGTACAGAGCAGTGCAAGCCTTGTGCATTCTGTTTCAGTTTCCATGATTTCATATGAATTTTGCTCATGTTGACTTAGAGAGAATTGCTTCCTTGGTGTCCTTTGGCTCTCACACTCCAATTTCAATTTTTTACTGAGTTCTGAAGAATGGGATTTGAAGAAAACATCCCATGTTCCTTACCCTCTGCATAATGTCTAGCTATGGATTTCTGTGTTTGTTCCCATCTGCTGCAGGAAGATGATTCCCCAAAGATGAGTGTGCAAGACACTGATCTAGGAGTTAAGCAGAATATCATTTAGAGTCATTTTACTACTGTGATTTTTTTCAGCAGAACAATGTTGTATTGTTCAGATAATCTAGTCTCAGTATCTAATAATATTTTGATATACTTGTAGACAAGAACCTAGCATAATCATTATCAGGGAGACTTCATCCAGCAGTTGATGAAAACAGATGCAGAAAAAGAGGAAGAAGGAATATAGAAGCTAGAGGATTCAATGATAGCACAAGAAAACTCACAGAATTAAATAATCTGGGTTGGTAGGGGCTCACTGGGACTAATCTGCCATCCAGGGAGCCTGGATCAGATTGACCTAGGTCTTCCTTACTGCAACTTGATCTGCCATGTTTGGTTGACATCCCTCAGAGGTCTGCCCTTTTCTGAAGATATATTGTAGAGGAATCGATGGAGGGCTGGGGAACTGGGAAGAAAAGACGGAGGGAAAACCGTGGTCAGGATGTAACATATGAGAGAAAAATAAATAAAGATATTAAGAAAAGTTTTACTCAGATGATGATTTCATCATGACAGCTTGCAGCATGGTCCAGGGCATAAGGAAGAGGACAGAATGTTTGGTTCCCAGTTTAGAGAAAACCAGAAGGAAGTTTGAAAAGACAGTGTACTATTTCTGAGAGAGCTTGTTGACTGTAGTTTGAGTGGATCCTACTCCAACAGAGAAGGCAGGACAGATGCATCTATGCAGCCAGTATTTATAGATTGACATGATTATGTTCTTAGTCTGTACTACCCAGGATGTAGGTTTCACTTATACCCATATGCACTAATGAAGTACTGGAGGCTCATGAAAACCAAGTTTCTAAAACCACCAGCCACATTGTTTGCAGCTGGAACTCACTTTGGTCCATGGACCCAGTTATAGTTACTTGTAAATGTTTTTGGTAACACTTTTAAAAAGAATATTGAATACAAAAAGATGTGTGTGGACAAATATTGCAAATGTATGTTATTAAATATAATAATTGTATGATTTAGTGAGAAAGTATGAACAACAATCAAAAATAAGCATAATATCAAAGTTTAAAATAAGCAAACTAAAGAAAAAATGAGAAATGGCTGTCTAAAAATGTCTGCAATAATTTGAAATGATCTACTTAAATTTTCAATTTTCTAAATGCAAACTACTCTAGTATTAAATCATACAACACATAAAGAAATATTTCCTTTTAATACTCTAGGAGTAATTTGTTTTATTTTTTTTTTTATTTTTCATTATAGAAGTACTAATGGGAAGGTGATAAAGATAGCATCAATTATAATATTGCCAGAAAATACATTTCAAAATGTACATTAAGCAAACATGGGCTTTAGAGCAAATAATCTTTGGTTCCCTAAAATATAACAAAAGAATTGTGTTTCAATAATGTTAAGAGATTTTTGGTAGAAAGTATCCAAAAATAAGTAAGTTTAGAAATTGTTGGTCAAGTTAGATTTCATCATTTATTTTAAGATGATCAGATCTTCAATGTGAAGTATATATTCATCTGAGTCCCATTTGTTAAGGTCATTATCATGCCTATTTGTTATGACAATTTTGCAGGACTATACTTTAAAAAGAAAAGATGCCTAGACAATCTAAAATATCCAGACAGGTTTGAAATGAGACTGAATTTCACCTATTACTTTATCACAACAAAATCAAAGTTTTTGGTTAAAATATAAATGCTCTGTAATGTTAATATTATGATTCAAATGATTAGTTACTAAATGAATACTGGAAGACCTATCAAAACTTTGAAAATAAAATTTGACAATTTGGCCAGTCAGTGGTGGCACATGTCTTTAATCCCAGCACTTGGGAGACAAAGTCAGGCAGATTTCTGAGTTCGAGGCCAGCCTGGTCTACAGAGTGAGTTCTAGGACAGCCAGGACTACACAAAGAAACCCTGGCTTGAGAAACCAAAAAAAGAAAATCAACAATTTTCTTAGACATTTCAGACCAGTCCAGGACACTAGGTGGCCAAATTGTCAATATTACAAATCAGGTTTGTTTGGTTTTTTTGTTTGTCTTTTTGTTTTTGTCATTTATTTTATTTTGTTTTTGTTGGTTGATTTTGTTGTTGCTTTTGTTTTTTGTTTTTTTTTTCTTTAAGATTTTTGTACTCGGATACTTTATCAGCTACTTCATTGGAACAAATGATTCTTAAGCATTGTATATAGAAGCCACAATTTTGTCTTGACTAATATAAGGTGAGAATTATTTTATTCTAATATTATATTGATGAGAACAGGAGATATAAACTAGTCAGACAGGTTAAGATCCCTCAGAGGGGCAACTCCATGAAAACTCTTACTGGATGATACAACTGCCAAACAGTACACAGTTCTGGATCCTGGTTCCTTTTTTCTCTGACTCATGTCAGGAGCATATAATGGTGAGGATGTGACCCCAGACTAAAAGGAAGTAACAGATACCTATGGCTGGGTAATTGGACTAGAAACCTCCTCTATCTCCATGTATCTTATTTCTCTTCTATCGTAGGCTGTTTTAAAAGCCTCCAGAACAGCACTTCAATGGTTCCCTAATTCCTGAGACTTGATTTTCCATACAACTTCTGCATTTTCTTCTACTATTTTATTTTATTTTATTTTATTTTATTTTATGGTTGTTCTAAGTTATGTTTTATTTTTCTATTTTCTTAAATATTTTCTTTATTTACATTTCACACGTTACCCTCTTCCTGGTCTCCCCTCCAAAAACTGTTTCCCCTCCCCCTTCTTCCTGCTCACCAACCCACCTACTCATACTTCCTGGCCTTGCCTTTAGCCTACAAAGAGGCATCAAGCCTTCACAGGGCCAAGGGCCTCTACTCCCATTGATAACCAACAAGGCTATCCTCTACTACATATGTGCCTGGAGCCGTGGATCACTCCATGTGTACTCTTTGGCTGCTGGTTTAGTCCCTGAGAGCTCTGGGGCTACTGGTTAGTTCATATTGTTGTACCTCCTATGGGGCTGCAAACCCCTTCAGTTCCTTGGGTATTTTCTCTAGCTCCTCCATTGGGGATCCTGTGGTCAGTTCAATGGTTGGCTGCGAGCATCCACCTCTGTATTTGTCAGGCACTATAAGAGCCTCTTGTGAGACAGTAATAAGGACACATGTTCCACAATGTTCATAGCAGCCAGAAGTTGGAACGAACCCCAATGTACTTCAACAGTGGGATGGTTACATAAAATGTAGTACATTTACACAATGGAGTAAATTTGTGTATACAGCTATTAAAAACAATGAATTTATGAAATTCTTAGGCAAATGGATGGATCTGGAGGATATCATCCTGAGTGAGGTAACCCAATCACAAAGAACACACATGATATGCACTCACTGATAATTGGATATTAGCCCAGAAATTTAGAATACCCAAGATACAATTTGCAAAACACATGAAACTCAAGAAGAAGAAAGATCAAAGTGTGGATACTTTGGTCTTTCTTAAAAGGGGGAGCAAAATATCCATGAAAGGAGTTACAGAGACAAAATGTGGAACAGAGACTGAAGAAAAGGCCATCCAGAAACTGCCCCACCAGGGGATCTATCCCATATACAGTCATCAAACCCAGACACTATTGTGGATGCCAACAAGTGCTTGCTGACAGGAACCTGATATTTTTCTCTACTCTTTAGCATTCTCTTTTCTATAAATTCTATTCTTTGAATATGTAAGACAAGAACCACAGGCCATTAACTCAGTATATCAATGCTACCATGAGCATTTGCCACACCACATCTTAATTTTAAGCTTATCTGTGGTGTGAAGGAACATCTCTTTGAAATTCAAAGACATTCCAAATTCTGCTGTTTCAGTGTGTCCCAGAAAATATTGCTATTAAGTGTTAGCAGATAAGTAAATCCAAGATAAGTGGCTTATAATTATAGAGATATAATTTATATCATGAGATCCATTCAGAATGACTGATCAAAAGTTCTGGTGTGGGTGTGTGTGAGGAAAAGTGGCAAGGTTTTCTATTCTGAGATCTAGACAAGTAAAGTCTCCATGTGTTCTACCTGACTTTCTGAAGTGTAACATATGTTATTATTGCACATATGTTTTGGTAAAGCTTATAATGACACTAAACCTGACATCAACTAGGAAAGATATGCCTGACTTCTACAGGATAGAATTAGTACGTGAAAATTAAGACTTAGAGAGGGGTCTCATTGGAATGAAAACATTTTTCTCTAAGTAAATTACTAATTTCTAAAGGAACTCTAGGCAGTTTGAGAGTGGAGAGGATGGCTCTGGCATGTCTCGCCCTTCTCCCCCTTTCCGTCTGCCTCCCTAAAATCAGTTATATTTCATTTCTAAAGGTAGCCACCAAGATCTATTCCCTTATTTGACCACATCATCCCCTTGAGGCCCATCAAAATATGCCAACATATACTAGTCCATTCTAAGACAGATCTTCTAATTTTTTCTTCTTAAAAATTTTTACTGCAGGTTCAGTGACAGGCCCAAAGTGGGATCAAGATCAAGGGGAGACCCGAAGACCTGGCCCTATTACTAAGGCTATGGAGAACTCTCAAAAAGGGATCTATCATGACTGCCCTCTGAAAGACCCAACAAGCAACTGAAAGAGTCAGATGCAGATATTTGCACCCAACCAATGGACAGAAGCTGCTGACTCCTGTGGTTGAATTAGGGAAAAGCTGGAAGAAGCTGAGGAGGAGGGTGACCCTGTAGGGGGACCAGCAGTATCAATTAACCTGGACACCCAAGATCTTCCAGACACTAGATCACCAACCAAGCAGCATACACCATCTGACATGAAGTCCCTAACAGATATAAAGCAAAGGAAAACAGGGTCTGGATTCAGTCAGAGAAGATGCACCTAACCTTCAAGAGACTGGAGACCCCAGGGAGTTTAGAGGTCTGGTAGGGTGGGGGGGGCATATACTTCCCTGTGCAGACAGGGGTCAGAGAGGAGGTAAGGGTTGTAGAACAGTTGGAAGGTGGACCAGGAGGGGAATAAATTCTGGAGTGAAAATAAAAAGAAAAAGAAAGAAAGAAAGAATTTTAAAAATTATACCTGCAATATCATTTGCACGTGTTTTTGTTATTGTTGCTGTTGTTCTTCTTGTTGTTTGTTTGGTTGGTTGGTTGGCTGATGGTTTCCGTTTGAGTCAGAAAGCAGCCATTTTAACCTTTCTTCCCTGCTTAATAAAGGATCTTTCTGTGAAAACAGATATTTGGATGTGGATTGTGCCTAATCTAGGATCTGGTAGGGAATCCTGCTAAATGGCCATTCCCTCCACTTTGATGTAATTTTTTCATAGGAAAAGGTGGAGTTTTGTTTGTTTGTTTTTTTAACATTAAATTCAAGAAAACATTTGAAACTCATATACATATATTGGCTTTATTTTACTATGTATTTCTGGTACATTATATCACATGCCACAATTAGAAATTGTCAGATTAACTTCCCCTGAGGAGGTATTCAGTCCTGGTGGATATAACAGATAGATCAAAGAACCTTATCAAATTCCAACTTGGTAAGATCAATGAGTTTATTGAGCTTCCATTTAAAGAATGAGAGAGCAGTAAATTATAGAAGCATGGGTGACTCCCAAGTGCACTTTTCCTCACTGCACAGCTGTTGTGAAACATTATGCCTAAGGAGCATATTTTTATACTTTTCCAAGACAGGGAACTAATGAGAGACCAAAGTACAGATACCACCAAAACCCAAATTAGTTAAGTAATAAGTGTTTGGGCATTACGGGCATATATATAAGAGGAGCAGAAATGGCTCTAGGACAGATTCATCATCAAATTCCATTCTAACATGAGTGACAATTCATGAAATAGTAAAGCTACAGCTCACTGCACAGCCTGCAGGCAGCTCAATAGTTGGAGTTTGTTTTTTTCCAATAGTTTAGCTGGCCTGAGCCTCTTCTAGGCAGCTTGGACAATCTCTGCTACTTTCAGGCTACTTGGCTAACCTTTATTTCTTCTAATTGGCTGAGCTTATCTGCAAGCAACTCTCAGCAATCTTAACTGTTTGCATACTGTTGTCGAGGGATATGGCTCCTGAATCTGGTCAGTTTCAGGGACTTCCTTAAGCCACTTTGAGTTGTTTATTTCCTGTCTCCACAATTTGCCTTTCAAGACGGAGTTTTTTTACATCCTGGTCTTTTAGATCACTGAAGATATGTTGTCTTATAATATACTATTGTCTCACCTCTCTTTTCAAATCTAATGCCTTTAAAAGTTTTCCTTCAAGATGGAAGGTTTTAATCTTGAATGAAGCTGCTTTACAATTGAAGCCCTGCCTCATTTTTGATGAATACCTCAAGGAGTTATAAGGAAGTCCTTCTTTCCAACTAAATGGAAACATTTCCTGTTGGCACCAGGACATTCCAAACTTATGACACCACATAGGCAACAGCATGACCTGTGACGTGCAGACCAGCTGCCAAGACATCAGGCACCATATTCCCAGCATTAACTTGGCCCACCTCCCACCTTTACTTGTGTTAAGTCATTTTCCATATAAATGAGGAGAACACTCCTTCCTCACTCTCTCACCACCTCTTCTCTCTCTGCCACTACTTTGTCTCTCCATTCCAATAAAACCTCTTCCATGTGGAACTGAATGTGCCTAGTGTGCTGTTGAGACTCGACCCACCATTCTAACACATCATTTCCTATATAGTATTTAAGCTCCTAAAATCACTTGCAACTTGGAAAGCAGGAATTCTAGATGATGGAATATTCAGTCAGGTCCCTAAGGAAGGCCCATATCCTCACTGCCATTATCATATATTTAACTAGCACTGCATTATTTGCTATAGTTGCTATGACAACTGAGGCATCATATGATGCTCAAAGAAAAATTCCATGAAATATTAATGAATTAGTTTTTAGAGGCAAGAGCTTATATCATCTTTAATTCATTGGATATTATATAATAACATTTATTGTATGGCATGGAAATGCTTAACTCACATATATTCATTTGAAATACAAATTTTATACTTTTGAATTTTAATGCCAACATTTTGTTTGCTTTTGAACTATAATTTACTAATATTTTCAAATATATTAAAAGAAGAAAGCAGCTGCTTAAATGTAAGAATGCAAGTATAGGATACATATTATTAAGTTAATAGCCATTACTGGCCACTAAATATTTTACTCTTAACTTACTTATAATACCAAATACTTGTATTTACTTTTGTCTTTCATAAATTTTTCAAAAATTTTAATAAAGTTTTTACATATGTTTCAAATAATTTTTTTGGTCAGAAAAAATGTCTTGAATTTTTTTATTTTTTATTTTGTGTTTTAGTAATGTTACAAAACAATCTCAAGATAAGTGGTGTTTTCTCAAATAAGTTGTATTTGCACATGTCAGGAAGCAAAAATTGAGGAGAAGTAAATAAAGAATTTTAGGTTCTCACCTGTACCCTGCATCATATTTTCTAGGTAATTTATTATAAATAAAAGACAAGCCCCAATTGGTTTATAAAAGAGCTAAAACAAAATTACCCTACAAAAATGAATTATAGAAGAGAGGCCTTCAGAACCACTGAGATCAATTAGCAGGTTTTGAAGTGGGGGAATATTAAAATTTGAAGGTACAACACATCATAGACAATAAAGGGAAAAATTCTTATTCTTAAAACTTAGAATCAGCTTCTTTAAGATAAACATATTGGCACACACCCTTAATCCCAGCATTCAGAAGGCAGAGATTAGATGGATCTCTTGAGTTTGAGGCCAGTTCGGTCTACAGAGTAAGGTCCAGTATAGCCAGGGATACAGAGAGAAACCCTGTCTTGAAAAAACTAACCGAACCAAACCAAAAATAAAACCAAAAATGGATTAAAATGAAAGAACATAAATGACATATAAAGGTGTGAGGGGAAATCCAAAGAGGAGCGTTTAGGGAAAACTTTGGAGGAAAATATCTGACTTTTACATCTTTAGGGGTTTGCAGGAAATTCTTCAGGGCCTGATCTAATTTTAGAGAATGGGTAATAAGGAACTTAGAAGAGCCAGGTTCTGGAAGGATCATAAATTTAGGACTATACAGTCCAACACAGAATAGCTTTTAAACTAGTTGGCTATAGAAGCATATGGCCTGATTTCTTCAAGATGTGAGATCTGACAGATTAGAGTAAATGATGTCTAAAAGGCACAGGTCCATGCAGCAACTAACAGAGAATGAGAAAATCATACAAACTATAAGGAAAATGCATATGCTATTACATAGAACACTTAATAACAAAAATGATTACTAAAATCTTTGATACTATATCAGGAAAATAAGCTTCTGTGGTGGAAATTGTTGGAAGTCACCTTCTTAATTTCTAATTGATCAGAACTTAGATGATTATAGCGAAGTTGGTTATAGATTATAGAGAACTTGAAATTCTGCAGGTACAGGGTCTAGTTACAAATTATCTTGGGCTGTTTTTCTCCTCTTTGGCTATGTATTACCCACCTGGGTTATAACAGAACATTTTTATGATAGTTAGGTAAAAAAAATTTTTTTTTTTTTGGAATGTACACAAACATCCCCTAGCTTCTACCAGTAAAAAGATGAATAACCTGGTTGGAAAACATCAGAGACTAAATGAGAAAAGCATGTTTGTAAGTAACTCACCAAACTGATGCTTCTGCCAGTATATTTGAAACCAGACTTGATTCGAGATTTTCTTTCTTACTTTACTAGAAACATTTCAGGAAATGAAATGTGGAATGTTTCACATCAATCCATATTCTGTACCACTCACATTTGGCTCCAGGACAAACTCTCTTATTCTGCTTTGAGGTAGAGTTGTGTTTTGAACCAATGAACTCAGCTTACCTATATAGGAACAAGATTTGACTGGTTTAGGGTGAAATGTGGATGGCAGCTCAATCTAGAAAACACCTCCAGGCTCCACCAATCAGGAGGAGTCCACAGAGAAGGCAAGAAGCAGCAGTGGAAACACCACTAGAAGTTCTTTGGAGCATTTCTCCATATGAAGTAACAAGTGAAGACCAGCAAAGAAAGCAAGATGAAGCAATGCCAATAGAGCATTATTAGTGAAATCCAGCAAAGTCAACCAATGAGAGAGTGTCATCAGTTAAGACAAGCAAGGCAAGGCCCCATGAAGATCAGCAAGGCAAACCAACGCCAAAACATCATCCACTGTTAGGTTATACTTATAATCTTTCCAAATATCACATGACCTCTTAAGAATCTGCTCCACCAAAATATCACATGCCCTTTCATATCACATGCCCTTTCACCAGACAGCTTCCAGAAAACAGCAATTGCCTGTTCTGAGCAAAACATAGTCTAATGTGCCAACAAAACATCCTCTCAAAAGATACAAGTGACACTTCAACAAATCCAAAATTTTCCTCTTCAATTTCACACAGTAGAAAATCTTCCCTTGGGGAGTCCCAAAAGGTCATTGAGCATGGGTGTAGTCAGTAAAAACTCCGTAGCAGCTAGATTGACGTGTTAAGGATCTCCTCTTTTGCCAATCTCTGCCCTTCACTCTCTTTGTAATTTTCGAATGTACACGATTATGTGAAGGCTCATTGCCACATCATCTTCTCCACACCTGTAATAACTTTGCTGAATTTTAAGTCATATCTTAGAATCTACTTTAATTCAGTCATGTACATACTTTAGAATCATAAAATTTTATTCATTTTTAAGACCATAGTTATTATCACTATCTGTTACGAGTATTAAGGTACCTTGTGAGTGTGTATAAGGTTAAGTTTGAATGAGTGTTTAGTTTGGGAAAATTCTCCTTCAACAATATAAACATGGCATGTAGGAAGTTCAAACAGAAATTTAATTTCCATCTTATTCATTCGTAATTAGTGCCTATTGAGTTTGGTACCACCATCAAAGCTAGAATAAAGACAAGTAACATCTAACTAGTATTATTAACAAGGGAATTAAAATTATCAAAAATTTGAAAATAACTTATAGTTCAATGAGGTCAAAATTATAACTAGCACATTAAAATATTTGGTCTTAGAATTTTCCAGTTGCCAAATATGCACACTGTACATTTTAAAGTAATATTAATATGTCACATCTGCAATAAAAATCAAAGGGGAATATCTTGGATGGAAACTTATTTCTTTTGATTTACATATGGTACAAGTATGCAGTTAGATTATTCACTCTTGCATAAATATTGTGCAAAGTTAAATGTGATTATATTCATCTGCATTTAGCATTAATGACTCAAAGTTTTAAAATAACTGTTTAATGCTGGCAGCATTTCAAAATAGAGAATAAAAGTCAAGGTATATATACTAGGTCTTTTGTGGACTTTTATGAGAAGGTCCCTGCCTGGGTTCCTAAATGTTGTGACTAACACCTTGTATAAACTTTCTTTCTGAACCTATCATGTGCATAGATGACACAGTAAATGGATTAATGACAGTGAATAGATATTCAGAACCATCTACTAAGTCAAGGTAACTGTGCATCAGCTAGGGTAATGAAAGATGAAAATAGTTATATAAAAATGTAAATCTCAGGAAATAGTAATCAAGATTTATATTATTTTGGAGTTTTAAGTATTCTTAATAGACATGATCTCTATAGTTTACTATTGCATATCATAAGGTTTTTTTAAAATATATTTGATTTATTACTAATAGGGCCAGGCCAAATGATATATATGTGAGAAATGAAAATGCCTTTGTAGTTATGTTTATTGCAGATAAAAATAAATATATACAAAATAACAGAAACAATGTGAAATGCCAAGAAAATAACTCTCTTAAAATTAACTATGAGAAAAAAGCTAATTTTAGAACTAAGACTTAAAGTATAGGAAAATATTTGGTATATCAGGAATTAGAAATTAGCATAATGAGGCAAATTATTGATAGATGCAATATTAGAAGGAAGAGATTGCCTAACATGGTGTATAACAGCACTTTACCTCAAGTCTACATCTTGGTTGATACCTGGAACTAATACAGCAAGGACAAATTCCTCCAAATTGTCCTCTGACCTTCACATCGATGCCATGGAGCATATACCCCTATATACACACTCGTGCACACACACATGCACATACAAATACACACATACATACACACACACACACATACAAATGCACACATACATAAACACACACATACACACAGAGAATTAAAAAAAGCATTATAAACAATTTCTCAGAAAGAGTAAATCAAGGAGGAGTATAAAATATGAAAGTGTTTTACGTGAGGAAGTGGGAAACAGAAAGGAGAAATGATGTAAAAATAACCTGAAAAAGTAAAAGAAATTAAAAAAATTGAAAATAAACTAACACTATTCAAATTTCCTGCAGATGAATTGATGTATTGAATTACCATAATTATGTAATAAGTATTCAGTTTGATACTAAGTATACACTAGTAGGAAAAGGATTGAGTAAAATTAATTTTTAAAAACAATATATAGGAGTGTGACTATATTGAAAGAATAAATATAAGTGAAAATGGAAACAGTGCATTTTCATAATGAGTATATATTTAGTTTAATTCTACTAATATTTCAGTGATTATAACAATAAATTGTTGAACCTACGATTCATGTGAGCATAAGTATTTGCTTTGGAGTGATGCTTTATTCAGTTTCTTTGATAAGCTATGATGCAATCTCCTCAACACTGTGGGTTCCTAGGATGTATTACCTCATCAGAAGGACATACACTGATTATTTCTCATAGATTTTAGATCCCCGAAATCTGTTTTCAGAGAGACACTAATGCCACCATGTGGGTTCTATCTTCAGGACTTTATCAAAAGCTAAGGTTTTCCAAATGCTACCTCGCCAAATAATTTCACATCATATGGTAAAGCTTCAACATATGAATATTGAGAGAATTAGAAAGCATTATATAGTTAACTTCTTCCAATCTCTGACATCCTTACATGCAAGCTGCACTCACTGTATACCAATAATCCTGAAATCTTGACTCATTTTGACATCATCTCATAATTATCTTATCTAATGATGATGTAAAGTGGATATGACTGAATCTTGAAGGATGCTTTGTCCTGAGGCAAAATCCTTCCTGCCTTGTTGAACCTATAAAATCAAAAAGTATGCCTTGATAACTCAGTGGTGACATGGCTTAGTCTAGACAACTTCATTTCCAAAAGAAGAAAAGAAAAAGCTGAAAGGGGAGCAGGTTCCACATGGGTATGAGATAAATTCAGCTATAACACAACATTGTCGAATAATCCTCTTTGTTTCGGTGCTCCATTTGGCTAACTCATTAGAATAAAATTATCCCAACTCTGTACAGCCTCACTAACAAGGTCTTAGTTGGAGGCAATGTTGACTTCAGAAATCTAAGCAAGGACTCTAATGGTCTCTGAGTCATGTTTGGATTCTCTTCTCATTTAATGAAAAATAGCCACCAATGCTTTAACTTCATAATAATATTGCTCATGGTGACTTGAGATATAGTTCAGTGGTAAAGTAAACTATATGGTAAACTAAGGCCCAAAGTGCCCCTCAGTGGTAATAATAATGACAATAATGGATGATCGAATAATGCTGATAAAAGCATATTGATCTGTAAGCATAACTTTATCTCATTTCATTTTCTTTTTGTGCCTCAAGTGATTATTGGCTACCTCTGATAGTAATCCTATCTTTATGTCTAGCTTTGTTCAAAATGGCTAATTAAGTCTATATATCACACCTATCCCTTTGTTAAAAAGAGTTCTCAGCCACATCTTAATGTTCTCTTAAAGATACCATTAGCAGCCTTTGCGTATGAATAGCTAAGAGAGTTGGATAGCTCTAACTGCTGCTTGTATTTTTGTGTAACCGTTCTTTCTGGAGTTTGCCTTTCTCTTTCATTCTCTTTTACTATAAACATTCAGATGCTTATTGTAAAAAGCACACAAATGAAAACAAAACGAGAAAAATCCCTGCCCCTTTCATAGTCTGCTGAGGAGACTTTTCTGCTAAATATCCAATAATGTTGCTCTCTGGTTCTACTTTCACAATGGTTAGAACATTGTTCATCTAGGGTCTCTATCATGTTAGAAAAATGATCACCTCTTCCCTAGTTTTTATTGCTCATTATTCCTTTTGGGCACTTTTCCAGAATTACTATTCATTTTGAATAAAGCATTTTTATTAATCCTTTAAGAATTTCAAAAGTTTAACTACTGGTCCTTTTTTATCTATGTTATATTGTATAACAAGATTCTTCATAGTTAATTCATTACCCAGGTCCAAAGCTTGACACTTTTAGGTCTTTGTTATAACAGTGTTCTATGCCTAAGCTATAGATATAAGAATATAACTATCTTACTGTTGTTTCTATTGCTATGATAAAACACCATGTCCAAAAGGAACTTGTGGGGAACATTATTTCAGCTTACAAGTTCACATCATGTTTCATTACTGAAAAAAAATTCAGGGAAGGAACTCAACCAAAATGTGAACCTAAAGGGGAGAGCAAAAGCAGGAACTATGGAAGAGATCTGCTTAGTGGCTTGTTAAACATTTCTTGCTCAGCCTGCTTTCTTATAGACCCAGGAACACCATTTCAAGGGCTGTAGGACCCCCGCAGTGATCTGGACCTTTTCACATCAATCATCAATCAAGAAAATGAACCACATGCTTGCCCACAGTCCAATTTTATGGGGCAGTTTCCCAATAAGCTTACCTTTTCTTTAATGACTTTATTCCCTGTCAAACTGACATAACATATAACCATCACATTCATTCTGGAGTCTACCTAAAATACTATAAGTAGGGAGTTTAAATAATACATTAATCCTTTGTGGTTTTTTTCAGTTGCAAATTCAGGATCAAAGTGCTGCATAATTCAGTTCCTTTTAAGGGTTTTCCTTCTGAAATGCAGACAGCAACCTTCCCACTGAACCTGTCTGTATGTGACACTTAGCTCTGGATAAATACTTCTTTGTTAATTATTACGGCACTAACCATATGTGGCAGTATGACTTAAACATATATCTGAAAGGTGTTCTACAACATATGCCACTAATGAATCAGAAATAATGCTTTTGATGCTAAATAAATAAATAAATAAATATTGTGAATGCAAAACATTGGCCAAGTATTTTTTATTTGGTACTGGTGGGAAGATACAATAATATAGCCAACATGTACCTTAATATTTTGTAGCTTCTTAAAAAAGACCCTTTTTACAAATGCTCCAGAATTAACTCTCCTTGCTATTTATCAGATATGTTGAAAATGTATACCCAGAGAAAAGCCTGTGTACCAATAAATTTGGTATATTCCTAATTTGGTACCTTCCAAGTTAATCTTCATCAGGTGAATAGACACATCCAGAAAATAGAGATATTACTCAGTGTTGATCAGAAATAGACTAGCTGGAAGTCCAGGAAAGAAGATGGGGAAACAATAAGTAAACTACTAAGACAAGCATCACAAAAAGCCACGTAGTGTCTGATTCAAAAATATAATGTTTTAGACAAGGTAAAACTATTGCTCCAATATAAAAGTCAGTGTTTGCTAGGCTACATGGAATTTTCAGAGAATGAAACTCCAGTATTTAAAGTAGAAAAGTATTAAATATTATAGTATAATGGTGTATAAAATTCAATATATGTTGTAGAAATTATTCATCTAAATCCAGAGTTTCTAGCCCGGCTTTGACCATATAGTTTCCAGAAAAAAGACACACATAGCCTTTTTACTTACAATAAGCCTTAAACAGCACAAGAGCTGTTCAGTAACTACCCTCTATGCTATTAGAATCTACTTTCCTATTGATGATGCCAGGTTATTGCCTACTATATTCATCTGGGTTGCTCTTAACTCCAATTGGCCAGCCCTCAGGGCCAATGTTTTTATGGATCACCTAACCTATGGTGACTTCTCTTACTTCTTCCATCTTTTTTCCCGTGGTTTTGCCCAACCTCAAGCACTAGAAATCTAAACCCCATTTCTGTCTCTTCTCCCCAGGTATTGGCTGTTGGTATCTTATCCTACCAATCAGAAATAACTTGGGGTCAGAGTCACAGGGCTTTGGGGACAAACTTAGCAATACAAATGGCAGCAAAACCAAACCTCAACAAGAATAAATGTATTATGACCAATAAAACCCACATTAAGTACAGAACTTGGTATTGATAAACAAAGGGCTATGGGGACAAGGATTTCTTATTATGGGTCCGTTGTTACTGGTGGATATGTTGGGAGCACATGTTGATGATAACAAAGACTTTGCATGTGTCAGTACAGGGCAAACTGTAACTGCTCAGTTCTTCTATGAGCCTGAAATTGTTTTGTTTTTGTTTTTGTTTTTGGTTTTTCTTAATCCAAGTTGTTTTATATGGAAAGTCTAAATCTAATATGATCATTTTGAAGATGTTTTTCAATATCAGTTTGGTAAAATTTTAAAAGTGTCAAAAATCTGGATTTAAATCCCTTTATGCCATTACTGAATTGATTCTCCTATGCTAGGTAACATTTCACTCAACTATTTAATAGATTAAAACGTAAAAAAGAGAAACAACACCTTCTTTTCTATGAAACAGAAGCCTGCAAACATCATAGCTGAGTGATTTCAGATCAATGGACATTGGAAACTGCATTTCATTCTTTGACTAAGGCTGTGGTTAGTTTTGTTTGGGGGAAGATAGTGGGAGTGACAGGGTGCACTTTCTGTCTCTGGAAGATGGCCATGGCCACAGGCTTACTTACTTAGCTTCCCTCCAGTCTGGGCTTCTCAAGTACAAAATGATCTAAAGACAGCAGGAGAAAAAGCTTGTAAGATCAAAACTGTAGTCTCCCTATAATCTGTGCTAAGAAGGAACAAAGATGAATGCCAGGCTTTCTTGTTGTCCTGGTATTGTCAAAAGACAGTAAGTAAAGCAACTCTAAATTCAAAGGGAGGATTACATAGGGCTAAACTCAGGGAGACATCACTGAGGGTCATAGGAAGATCTCTAACATAGTTCGCCTGTGTCTGTTTCTTTGCTGGAAAATAGTACTAATCTCAGAAAGGAGTTGACCTTTGAAATACAATAACACAGATAACACTCTCAATAGCTTTAATTTTGACTCTAATGGAATCCCTTGTTCGCATTTTATACAGTACTGCTATCTCCAGAATTCATCTGTTTCCATTTATTAGGGCTTTCAGATTATTCTAATCTAGATATGTATATCTAGAATCTCGTTATTATAGTGTTCTAATAAAAATTACTTTCTTGCTATGCCAAAAATTTGCCTTCAAACTGTCTCTGTGAAATAGTCCAATATGACTCTTCTTTTCAATTAAACTTCTAGGTTTTGTTAGGCAGAAAGCTGAAATTATCTTACATAATATTTTCAATTTTCCATAATTTTATTTTATGTACAATGGAAAACTCCTAGCCTAGATTTGCATGTCCACCTCAGCACTATGGACAGAGTGCAAGTCTAATGAGATGGCTAATGTAATGAGGCAGCAAAAAATTAAGGCAGCCTATGTATGGTGTGATCAGGTGTATGAATAAGTTAATGTAAATAAAGAAGCTGATATACCAATCCCTGGCAAACATGGAGGTGGAAGCTCACGGTCAGCTTTTAGATGGAACACAGGATTCCCAAGGAAGAAGTAGCTAGAGAAAGTACCCAAGGAGCTAAAGGGGTCTTCAACCCTATAGGTGGAAGAATAACCATGAACTAACTAGTACCCCCTGGGCTCGG
>LR754233.1:38475-50975 GCA_902729485.2 Mus minutoides
CCATCAGTGGGAAGAGAGGCCCCTTGGTTATGCAGACTTTATATGCCCCAATACAGGGGAACGCCGGGGCCAGGGGGTGGGAGCGGGTGGGTAGGGTAGCAGGGCCGGGAGGGGGGAGGATATAGGGAACTTTCTGGATAACACTTGAAATGTAAATGAAGAACATATCTAATAAAAGTTGAAAAAAAAAAAAAAGAAGCTGAAAATCCAACAAGTAAATCAACAAACTAAAAACAAATACCACTGACCTTTGTTGAAGAGCAAAGAAGGCATTATGAAAGATTCTACAGTCAGTATAAGATCTGAAAGAGAAGGAAATTACATCAAAACACCTGGGAACTGAATTAGAGATAAGAGAGTGAAAAATCCAAAGAAGAAACAAATTTTCTATTTTTCTCCTTCTTGAAATTGCAGTTAACCAACAGGATTAAAATTTAGTAATGATGCTAATGTTATTAATTTTTTCCCATATCACTTACCTTTAGGTCCAGGCACCACATAGAATGTTTGTTTTGACCTTAATAAATCCATCGGTTGATTAACTTAATGTTACTTGGAGATTCTATAGGCTGTTGTTGTATTTCATGTCATGTGAAGACTTCTAATCACTGGTTTGAACATAATTGGTTTATCAACATTGCAGCTTTCTATGGGTAATTTATTTGATAATTACATTTACAAAGTTGGCTTAAGAAAATACAAATATTGATAGTTCTTCATTTTAGGGCCTGAGTCTTTGTAGATAGGTTTCTTAAGGAGGCTTATCACAAAAAGGGTGTTAAAATGGATGTGCGCCTCACAAAGCAACCTGACTTCAATCATTAGTACTCCAAGGTAGGAATGATGTGACTTTTGCAAGTTATCATCTGCTGTCACATGGGGAACAAAATACACACACACACACACACACACACACACACACATACACACACAGCATACATGTACATATATGTGGGCATGAATATATACACATGTATACACACACACATGCACACAAATATGGACACATAGACAAATTTAATTAAAATAAAACAACTCTTCTGTAAGATAAGAAACCAAAACCAACAACATTAAAATCAGATAACTGAGATGTTTTTTCCCTCGTACTATTTCCTCATTTTTATGCAATAGTTTTTGAGACAGACATCGTGGGCTCAATATAGAGATGTAAACAGTAGATACAGGAGAGATACACATATGAAAACATAGGTGAAAGATATATTTCAAATTGTCAAGATTTTAAATTTCAATAACTTTATATTAGAAATTAAATTTAATTAATAACGATCTTATACAATTTGATTATATGTGATATATGGCACTTAGCTGTAAACTAGGCATAGTACCAAGCTGATAATGATGATGAAGAAGATGAAGACAGAAAATATATTGCATCTTCCAAAGCATAATCTAATAATAGATATTAATGATGTTCTTGAAGTTTTTCCAATTATATAATCTTGCCTTAAAACGATGTGAAGTTTTCTGTTTAAAACAATTATTGATTTATTTAGTCACAACAGAATGAAACTAATTGCAAGAATTAAGAAAAATGTAGGATCTGTACATTCTTTAGATTTTTTTCACATACTTACCTCTAATTTAGTTTCTAAATTTTTTTTATTTATGTAATTTGCTTCTCTTTCATAAGATTAATTGAGCAAATTCTGTGCTACAGTTGTGCTTTCCTCAGGGAAAAAAATCCTAACCTTTCCCTACCTGCATTACTGTGGATATAAAACAGAGATGGGTGTTACTAAGTCAAATAGAGTTTAAGAAATATCACTCAACTATATTGGTCAAATTCAATAAAAATGGCATAAAAAATTTATTCCTGGGATGAAATAGGTTTGTTCATGGTCTCAATCTGAGAAGGCAAGACTGATTCCATGACAGGCTTCATGGTAGTTGAGGAGGCTAGGTCTAAATCTCTGTTTCCAAGAACTGAGCAATTCCAGGCAAGTCCAGACCTCAGAAGCTGCATTACCACTGGCCTGAGACAAGGACACACACACAGAAGCAGTTTCTAGATGTCCCTAGCTACTTCCTCCTTAGTAAGTTTCCAGACCTCCCCAGCAAGTTTCCAGGCCCCATGCCCAGATAATGGAATGTCTATAGAGATGGACCAAAGGATTAACATAGATAGATGTCGCCTATCCTGGAATTCCCTAATGTGCTTTAAATCAGGCTGGCAAGTTCACTTTGTTGTCTTTCTATCTTGGTACTGGGAGGACCCAGAATGCTGGACTTTGGCAGAATAAAACATTCTATGCATTTACATACAATTTGAGTCTGGGATATCTTCAGTGAATCATGGACCCTTACAAAACAATTCATAGCCAGGCGTGGTGGCCCACTCCTTTAATCCCAGCACTTGGTAGGCAGAAGCAGGCAGATTTCTGAGTTCGAGACCAGCCTGGTCTACAAAGTGAGTTCCAGGACAGCCAGGGCTATACAAAGAAACCCTGTCTTAAAAAAACAAAAAAAAAAACAAAACAAAAAAAAAACCAAACAAAAAAAAACCCCTCAAAACAATTCATAACAGATTCACTATTTCCATATCAAACCTCGTTTTTCTAGTGTTTATTCCAGGCACTGTGTCTTTACTGTTTACTTTGGCAGTTTTGATTTTATCTGTTGGGTCCTGCTACTACTTATGGTACAAGTCTACCATTGTCTAGATAGCTTCCTGAGCTCACCACAAAATGGGAAACTCTTTTTACCAGCAGAGCTTCTACCTCTCTGACCTTGACTGGAAAGCCCAGGACTCCCCATCCTCTACCTGAGTAATGTCACAGAACCTTAGTGAGATAACAACTCAACTTCCTCTCTCCTCCCTACCCTCCACAACCCCAAGAATCCTTGGAGCAAGTATTTGGGATCAGTCAAATGCCTCTCCATGCAAAGGAGGCATTCATAGAACTTAAACTCTATCTTGATTTTCATTTACTCTGAAAACTCCTTCTCACTCTTCAAAGTCCATATACAACCCTGGTTCATCCCAAATAAAATATATGCATTTAAACCCACTTCCAATAAGTACATGTGCACAAGTTAAGATCATCTAAGAGAACTGTTTCATTGAAGATAATCAGAAAATGCCTTAGCCAAGAGCTATAACACTATTATCCCAAAAGAAAGCCTTCTCTCTCTTCCTCTCTTCCCTCTGGCACTCACTACTAGGGATCCTGTAGAACTCCATCAGTTACAGACTCCACATTATCCATCCATTCCAGTGTTCAGCTGTGTCTGGATACCCTGAGAATGTGGAAGGAGGGGAACAACAGCTAGATCCCCCTCAAAAACGCATACCACATTCATCAAATTTTCTTATTAGCTAATTCTTTATTCTTGTTGGGTAAAGAACTTTCTGTAACATTTGGTTCATTCTAATTCCATTTTTATTTTCACTATGCAACATAGGCTGATGCGCCTGTCCTCTTAACATTCATATATAACAAACCACTAACTCACCTTTGAAGGTAAGTCATTCTAACTATATAGTTACTTTCAGGAAATGCTCCAGAGAGGGCTTTTAAGAGTTTTGTTATAAGAGGTTCTAGCCACAGGAAAGCTTCCAGCAAAGGAGGAAGTAGGCCTTTAAATAGATACCAAGAATATGGATACTTTCATCTTGGACTTTCTCAATTCACAAATTTATGAGAGATAATTTCAAGGTCTTTTATGTTGCTCTTTTATGCTATTTTTCTTAGAAAAACAAAAGGTTATGATATATTACAAAGAAGTCTTATGGTTCAGAATATCCTCTTTTTCACTCCATTAGATTTTTTAATAAATATAAATTTAATATACAATTAAAATTAATTTTCCCTGTTTTATTTATTGTTTCTTCTACTATAAAGTGCACTGAGGAAGGATCAGAGAAGTCTTCCTATGTTCCTATCATCGTGCCTGGAAAACAGCAAGTATCAGGTATATTTTAGCGAGCAAATGAGACTATCCCTAACTCCTTTCTTTAATTCTCCCCTGGTCTCTACTTTTCTTGAGGATTTATATTGCACAGACATAACCCAGATCCTTCTTCTTATATCCGAATAATAACAAATGCCTCCAATTGCTTATTAACTTTAGTACAATTTTTTTATTGTTTTCTTACTGTATTTTGTTCCAGACACTGTCTCACTGTGCATTCCTAGCTAGAAGACAGGGTGGCCTCAATTCTGGAGTCTTTCTTCTTAGTCTCCCAAGGCTGGGATTGATTGCAGGTGTGAAATACTGGTAGGGACATGTAGATGTTAATCTGGCAAATAAGTTGCTGCAATTGATTATAGATTCACTACATTTCAAATTTTAATGAATTGTGTTTTCCCATTATATGTGTTGACATACCAATTCTCTATACATTTTTTTTTAATGTCCTTTTAAAGTATCACTTCTTTCTCCTGGGTTTTGCCAAGGACAAGTAATTCACACTGCTCAGTGATGCTATCTGTTCATGAATTCCACAAGGAAGTCATTGTTACTTGTTCTACACAACCAAAACTGTGATCCCTCAGGGTAATATAAAGCTGTTTATGATAGTAAAACTATTTTACTTTTATGCTAACCTAAGAACTTTCCAAAACAAGGATGTTCTATAGTGTATATATCTAGATGTGGACATATGTTTTACTACAGTAAGTGTCATCATCACATGGGTAGCTTGCACACTCATGTGAATGTGCTGACATGAGAAAACAGATAACCTTTAAGCATCCATTTGCTTTTGGATCTGTCAGACAGTGGTGTGATACACAGAGTATGTTATGCAATTCAAGATACAATTTAGAAACAACGAAAATCCTCATTAAGAAAGCGCATCTCAGGGGATCTGTTGCTGCTGTTACCAGAAATGCCAGGGTCAACACATTGCTAATTACTATTGTCAATTTCTAATTCTTTTTTTCTTTTTATTTAGGATAATACTTGCTTACTAACAACCAATTCTAAATGGTAAAATTCAAAGTTGAAGAGCTTTATGGATTAATTAGCCAGAAAAAGTCATGCTTTAATCTACATGAGCTGCTAATATGAATTTATGGAGCAGGACACATAAATACTTAGACTTTTAGGATCATATCCAATTTTGATCTTTATAGATCATCTTGGATTTAAATTTTACTCTTTATGATATAGCATAAGTCAGTAAAACAGAGTAAATCTCCAACCAACACATACATGATGCCAAGATTTGTTGTTCTTATTGTTCTACATTTTGTTTCTTCACTGTAGACGTTTTAACTTTGAAGCCTGTCTTAGCATTTTACTGCTGTGAACAGACACCATCACCAAGGCAACTCTTATAAGAACAACATTTAATTGGGCTGGATTACGGGTTCAGAGGTTCAGTCCATTATCACCAAGGTGATAACATGGCTTCGTCCATGCAGGCATGGTGCAGGAGGAGCTGAGAGTTCTATACCTTCATCGCAAGGCTGCTAATGGAAGATTGACGGTCATGCAGCTAGGGTGAGGGTCTTAAGTCCACACCCATAGTAACACACCTACTCCAACAAGGCCATACCTCCTAATAGTGTGTGACACACTCCCTAGGCCAAGCATATGCAAACCATCACAGAGTCATTTGGAAAATAGCATATACCCTAATGTGTAAAATAAACCTTTATTCACCAGATGTAATTATTGTCTTGGAGGCTTACTGCTGAATAAACTCACCCTTTCTAGTTCTTTCTGAATTCTGGCTGGCTAGTTCAACTCAGCTGTTTTGACCATGTTCCTCTCCAAGCTGAGTGATTCAAATTGGCTTCTCTTGGTTTCTGACTGAATTTCTCATCCTAACTCTGACAATCTGCTCTAATCTTCTAGCTGTTTCTCATTTTCTGGCTCATCTCATCTTCATCTGCAACCTGTTTCTGTAAAACTGTCCTGGTAAAGTTCTCTCCTCTCTTCCTTTCTTTCTGTGCTGCCCTAGTAAGAATCTTCTCTTTCCTGTCTATTCTCATGAGAGTTAGGTGTATCTTATTTTTAACTCTTGTCAAATCTTCCTCTGATTTGCCACTTAATCTGCCTCTCAATTAGATGTCACTTTCAAATACTGCTGCTTCCTTTTACAAACAAATTTTACCTTCATTGTCAAGGATTAACAGTGTATACTAAGGGCACATCTGTATTCCAGCCAGATTGCATAGACCTAGAGAAGATATGCTACTGGTTTAAAATTACTCTAAATTATACAGACTAAAAATAATTCTAGCTTTGTCCTTAATAGACAAAGGTGTGTAAAATTAATCTAGATATTTTATTAAGCTGCCTTTACCAGAAATTTACAAAGTTTATTAGGAACACTACTATATTATCACTAATGTAAAGATTCTTGTAAGCCGCCCACAGCTTAGGCTAACTGAGTTCCTGAGGGGGGAGGCTGGAGCTGTATGGGAATGTATGGTCAAGAGGAATATGGAGGCTAAGACAAATCACTCTGATCAAGGCTCCAAAGTTTATTGGGAGTTTTTGCTTATATAGAGGGTAGGCCCGACCCACACCACACCCCCCAGTCCATTCTGGGCACCTGGGTCCAGCCTGAAGACAATGTCTCAAGGGTGGAATGTCTCAAGGGTGTCTCAGCAGGCAGCAGGATTCTGAAGAAGTATAGAGGCAGTTGACATAACAATAGAAGCCATCTAAGTTGGAAGGCTACACCACAGGTGATCTCATTTCAGTGGTGGCAAGATCTGAACCAGCCTGCTTACAGATTCTATTGGAATATAAGATTCAATACTGAGAAAAAGAATAAGAGAAACTCGATTTTATGAGAAAAATCTATGTTTTTACTAGCTTCAATTATAAAGTTTTGAAAAAAAAATTTTAGTATTAAAAAAAATATTTTCCAGTGCCTAAATTACATCTGTCAATGTTTTATCTCTCTTAGGTTTTAGGTATGTTGCTATTCATTATACTATCTCACTGATACTGCTACCACAAATACTGAACAATCCTTTGTCCTTTTGTCTCTTTATCCCTTTGTCCTCACTTTTAAATTATTCTTTGTTGTGTAGCAATCTTCTCTGAATGGAAGCATTCTATACCAGAGGGAAGCTCCTTAAGATTAAGGAACTTCCTGAAAAATTACAAGATTTAAAAAAAAAAAACCTCCCCTCTTAGGTTATATTATCAGTAACAATTGTGGTTGAGAGGAGACATTTCAAGTGATAGAGTTACCTAAGACTTGTGCGTGAAGCATCTCAAAAGAAGTTTTCATGAGTTATCATTCATACATGGGTGGGCTTTCTGGAGATGCTGCTGACTTTGAGTCATATATGTTCCTGTTGGGAACCTCACATGCTCTGGAAAGAAACACATTAAACTTGTTAATTCACCACACCGAACATTGATAGTATTTTAGATTGTTATAAGTCTGGGATAAACAGACTTATGTTTATGTCTCCCAGGAAAACTCACAGGACATTCTTCTTCCAGGAAGTTCCTAAAAACACAGGATGTTTTCAACTCCAAGTCTTATTCTACCCCCTTTTGATAATCTTAGTCCAAAGTAATTTTTCATTACTAGACTCCATGAAAGCCTATTTATTTTTCATTTATTGATATTTTTGGCCTCTTTCTTATTCATGTAAAGTAGTGTAAAGTATTTATAGAAACACAGCACAGTAGTATATTTCAAGCTCCTACAAGTATTTAAATACTGTTTGCAAGTATTTAACATTCTGTTCCTATTTCTTTAAATTTCAAAACAAAGAACATATTCAATATTACGAACTTTGCTCTTTTTTGAGTATGGAATTACTAATAATCAATCTTCCTATGTAGCTCTGGTGATCTAAAGCACACTATGAATGTCAACTTGTAGTTTATCTTACAGCAATTCTCCTCCTGCCTCCTCTTGATGGTTGAATTGCAAATGTGTATGGTCATGTCTTCGTGGTTTGTGATTCAATGATTTTAAAAGTATTACAAATATTATTATGTTGAAAAAGCAAAGTATCCAAAATGAATCCATTACCACACATGAAGTAAAGAATTAGCTTGACTGTATATAACAATGGCCATTTCCCTATTGACAACCTCATAGTCCAAATAGTCACTCAATTTTATCTGTACTGACTTTAAAGGCATATCATAATTTATTTTTAGCTTCTTAATGTCTACCTGAAATACAGTGCATACAGGTCTTATTTCCTCTTTAGCTTACCTTTGTTCCATCTTCACACTACCTCCACGGATTGTCTCTTTTAAGTCTTATTTGCAAAACTGACCCTGAATATAACAAATATTAATCATCTATATTTAAATATTATTTTTACTGATCATTCAATGTGTTGTAATTTTAACATCTAAAAGGTATTTTTTTTCAAGGTTAAATTAACTCAAAGAAATAGTTATTAGAGAGTTTATTTTTGTTGCAGTGAAGAACATGGCATTTTCAGGGTGTTTCTGCTCATACTCAATCACAGTAATTAAGAATGGTTGTGTCAGACAGAGTTGAGGGAACAGAACCTCTCATAGCCTTTTAGAAGATCTCCATTTATTGGCTTTGTTTTTGCTTAAATTTTCCCTTAAATACAACATGAAGGATATAATAAAATAATCTAAACACATCAAGATAGAAAGAAAAGTATTTCAGTCCACTAAGCTAAAATTTCACTTATTTATGAATAAAAGAGTACTTCAAACTGTAAGAAACAATTATGGCCAAACTGATCAATGGCTCTTATTCTTGGCATTGCTATCATGAAATGGGTAAGAAACCCACAGCTAATTCCTCAATGAGTTTCCCCTGCTTTGGTCTCCAAAACTTTACTATTTAAATAATAAAAATTATTTGTTTGAAATAAAACCCTATGACCTTACATTGTTGTTAATATACAAACAAAGCTATCATTGACCATATATTGATTACTCAGCTAAGCTAAATAGGATCCTAAGATGCAAAGATTAATTACATGAAAATGTTAAATACAAGCATACTGCTGGAATGAAGACTGGCTTCCTCTGTCTTCGCTGAAGGTTTTGACTTTGCTTCAGGGACATTGAGGTAATTGGACTCAAATGTTAAAGCCTGGCATTTGGGTATTAGCTTAAAGCCCCAAAGCTGTTCATCATGAAGGATGCTGCTTGTATTGAATGTCACTGATTTCCCACCAGATTATAGGAAATTTTATACACTGAATATTGAGACTCCTCTCTCTTTTAATTATACAAAATCCTTTCCACCACTACAAATTAATTTCCTTCTTATTTTTTCTAGTTCCTTAAACTAGTTTAGGTATTATTCACTTGGATACTGACACCACTCTACGATGATGAGAAAAGAACAAACTCAGACTTATAAAGAAGCATCAAATCTAAAGCCAAGTGCTAAATACTAAATAACTGAATTTATTAACTCAGTTCTAATGTTTACAAAATTGTAAATTTTTTTTTTTTTTTTTGGTTTTTTGAGACAGGGTTTCTCTGTGTAGTCCTGGCTGTCCTGGAACTCACTCTGTAGACCAGGCTGGCTTCGAACTCAGAAATCCGCCTACCTCTGCCTCCCGAGTGCTGGGATTAAAGGTGTGTGCCACCATGCCCGGCCCTGTAAATATTTTTATGTCTATTAATTCTCATGTTATAACTTCTGTTACACTTCATATTGGGCTTTTCTACATGTATATCCAACAATTTGATTTATTCTTATTAAATAAAATGCATCTGTTATTATTTAAAAACTGAGTAAAGGAGTAAATGGTGAGGATGTTTCAATGACAGATAAACCACTTACTTATGGGAGACTGCTTTCACACAAATAAGAATAAACCGTTTTGAGGAAAAACTAAGATGGCATTTAGAAACTTACAATTTCCAATTGCCTAAATATTTAGATCAAGGATTTCATATATGAAGTTCTCTGGAAAACCAAGCTCCTGAAGATCACTTGGCCATTAGCTAATAATACAATTGTCTCAATTTGACATTTTCTAGGAACAGTATGTATATAGGTTAATCACTGACGCTAAAATTCATAATATACTTTAATGACAGAAAAGTTGAAAGCTGTCTATACTACTTTTCATTATAGTAGAAAAAGAAAGCTGATCTTTGAAAAAAAATCTTTATCCAGAAAAGATAATATGCTACATATGATTGGCTATTAACTAATTAATGACTGAACGTATATGTGCAGACACTGCCATGAGTATGATAAGTTGCAACATATAGCACTTATCGTCCTGTAGCTACTCAAACTCCTGAACTATTGAAAAAGGAAGTCAACTGTAGGTAAGACATAGAGTAAATACATAAGCACTTAATTAGGAAATAGTAACTTTTTTTCTTTCCACTCATTTTAGGATACATTTTTTAATTACTACTTCAATGAGCCAAAAATAGTATTGGGAATGATTTCAATGACTAACTTGGACCCCGTTATCTACTTAAGAAATATGGTATTATTATCATCATGAGGATTTTAGTTCTCATATCTCATTTTTATGTTAAGAAAGGCATTTGAATTTTAGATTCATTAAAAGTCATTATATTTTTGCTGATTATGTGTCAAAATTGTACTTCAGACATTCTATTTTATGCATTATAATCTAAAGATAGCTACCACTTTTGCTTGGGAGGTAGACATTTGTGTAGGAAGTTCATTATAATTCTGAGAAGAAAAAAAACATAAAAATTAGCAACTTACAATTCTTGAATACAAGAGAGAAATGACTTGTCAAGTACTAAGGTGCATTGCATTCCAAAGGGAGATAGACACTGCAAAGGGAGACTGCTTTCTGTCTCACGTACACTATATAATAAGGGCAATAAAAATGGACAAGAAAGATAATTAGCTAAAAGAACTTCTAACATCCAAATAACGTAGCCTCTGTCAGTTGTATCCAGCAACCAACAAAAAGAAAGCTAGTTACTCATTATAGAGACTAGAGCTTGGATGGCACAGGGGTCAGTATCCAGCGAGATGGAGGTACTCCCAAGGAAGGAGCTAGAGAAAGTACCCAAGGAGCTGAAGGGGTTTTCAACCCTATGGTGGAAGAATAACATGAACTAACTAGTTCCCCCTGTGCTCATGTCTCTAGCTGCATATATGGAAGAGGATGGACTAGTTGGCCATCATTGGGAAGAGAGGCCCCTTGGTCATGCAGACTTTATATGCCCCAGTACAGGGAAATGTCAGGGCCGTTATGCGGGAGGGGGTGGGTAGGGGAGCAGGGCGGGGATGGGGGAGGGTATGGGGAAATTTCTGGATAACACTTGAAATGTAAATGAAGAGAATATCTAATAAAGAGGAAAAAAAAACCTAACGGAAGAAACACATAGTTCAACCTGCTTCTCAAAATCGTTTCTTCTATAAAGAAACTGAACATTAACTTATTATGGAAAGGGTATCACAAGCTGAAGACAAAAGTCAATTAATCACCTCATGGTTTAAGACCAGTGTCCTGGTTAGCTTCAGTAATCAATTTGTCACAGCTTAGAGATATCTGGGGGTTGGGTGGGGGGCTCTGCGTAGAAGAATTGCTAAGATTAACTGGGTTCATGTAGGTGAAATAATGTCCTGAGTGATGATATGGGAAGATCTACTTACTATAGGTAGCTCCATTCCTTGATAGGTGGACTTTGACTGTATAAGACTACCTGAGATATACAGCTCAGTCTCTTTGTGGGTCGCAACTGGAGTGTAGGCAGTTCCTAAAGCTATTGCATGTGTGCGGACTTTGTTTCCCAGCTGGGCTGCCTTGTGTGTTCTTAGTGGGAGAGGATGCTCCTAAACCTGAAGTGACTGCATTTGCCAAGGTTGGGTGATGCTCAGAGGGCCCCTGCCAGCTCACAGGAGAGGGAGAGGGAGATGGAGAAACTCTGTAAGGGAGGGAGGGCATTATAATGGGAGGGCATTACAATAAAATGAATAAGTAAAAAAATCAATGGAAAAAAAGAAAAATAAAAAGATGATCTGTAATGAGCCAGGAAGTAAGCCAGGAAGCAGTATTGAGTCCATATGTAAGTTACTCCCCCAACCTATATCAAAGATAGATTGTAACCTACAAGTGTAAGCCTAATAAACTTTTTAAATCTGAATTCCTTTTGATTAGTGTTTTATCAGAGTAAACCAAGGAGTAAACCAAAGGTAAATTACAAGAGTAAAGAATGATCTCTCCTTCAAACCCTATGCCAATAGAAGAATATGTTTTTTAGGACAGGGATGATAGGTTCTACATACTAGTAACAATTACTGTGAGACACCACTGGTTCACAAAGAGAAGAGTGGAGAAGGGAAATCGAGGAATTAGTGCTGAGAAAGCCCCACCCTGTTGCCTAAAAGCACAGTATTTATGATTTTGATTGGACAAGGACCACAGGCAGGTAGCATTCGCCACATCTGCCACATGCTGTATGAATACAGCAAGATTAGAGAAAGAGACTATACATCATCAATAGATTTGAAAATTCTGAGACAGGATCAATGAATTCTAATAATCATACAGTGACACAAAGTTTAAGGAAGTAAACAACCAATGTCTGCTTGGTCTTAAAGC
>LR754233.1:53475-77172 GCA_902729485.2 Mus minutoides
AATATATAAAAATAAAATACAAAACCAAAAGTCCACAATATATCTAACATCAAAACACAAAAATGATGTCTGGATAAAAATAAAGGTCTACATAAAACATGAAACTGCTATATAAGCATGCAGTTTCAGTAATTAAAAGGGAGAAACAAAAAACAGAAAAGTGTTAGACAAAACATTTTCTAAGTATTTTCTACAAATAACAAAAGACATAAAAATTAGGACATACAATAAGAATTTGATAGTTTTTTGAGAAAAATGAACAAGTTAGAGTATAGAAGAAAAGAGTTTGCAGATGTTATTGATATGTATAATTAAGGAAAACACAAAAAGAGCAGAGTATTGAAGATATGGTAAATCTTAAAAGGCTTCATATGGGATGATTAAAAGTACATAAGATGAGAGAAAAGGAAAAATTATATTTGAAGAAGGAAAAATCAAGTTTCCAGTGATCCTAGGATAGGAGTGATGAATATACATTGTTGAAAGGATATATATATATTTTTAAGTTGATGTCTCACAGTGTAGCCCCAACCAGCCCAAAACTCACTAATTAGACCAGTGTAACCCTGAACTCACAGACATCCTTCAGCCTCACCCTTCTGAGTGCTTTGATTAAGTTATACACCACTACTTCTGCCTAAACAGAGAATTTTTAAGGCAAAGAGACTTTTCTGTGGGATACTGTAATAGTGATGGACACATGTTATACTTTTGTCCAAACACACAGAATACACACATCTTGAGTGAATCTTAATGCCATTTATAACTTTCAGTAGATTATGTGTCAATGTAGGCTTATTGAATATAAAAAAATGTAAACAAATACACTTTGCATTACCTATATACTCAATGGAACATGGCCATATTTTTAGTGGCCTGCTCCTTAGACAGAACTAAGTCCATTCACTCCCACACCTCTGCCAGAGGCCTTCAGTTATGGAGGTCACAAGTGAGGGACCGGAGAAGGATTGTGACTAGAGTACAGGAAGTGAAACTTCCAGAGAATCAATAATAGTGTTAGGTGGAAAAAGTAAACAAAAGTAGGTATGTTCATGATGGTATCTGCTTGCTTATGTCATAGGAAAAGCAAACGTTGAGCTGCTAACCAACATGAGCTTCACACCTACTAACTAGCATTCATGGTGCTGAATGGTATTCTTCACACTACTGGAGAAGAAAGGCAATTATCAAAATCACCATCTTCAAACCCTGTGACCTACAACTGTGACCTGCCTGTAAAACATACTGGTACAATGGTGTCAGGAATGTGATGGGGAAAACCAACCACTTTTGTTTGTTTGTTTGTTTGTTTGTTTGATTGATTTTTAAACAATTTTTATTAGATATTTTCTTCATTTACATTTCAAATGCTATCCTGAAAGTCTTCTATACTCTCCCCCTGCCCTGCTCCCCAACATACTCGCTCCTGCTTCCTGGCCCTGGCATTCCCCTGTACTGGGGCATATAATCTTTGCAAGACCAAGGGTCTCTCTTCCCAACGATGGCCAACTAGGCCATCTTCTGCTACATATGCAGCTAGAGACATAAGCTCTGGGGGTACTAGTTAAGTCATATTGTTGTTCTTCCTATAGGGTTGCAGACCCCTTCAGTTCCTTGGGTACTTTCTCTAGCTCCTTCATTGGAGACCTTGTGTTCCATTCTATAGATGACTGTGAGCATCCACTTCTGTATTTGCTAGGCACTGGCATAGCCTCACAAGAGACAGCTATATCAAGGTCCTGTCAGCAAAATCTTCCTGGCATATGCAATAGTGTCTGTGTTTGGTGGCTGATTATGGGATGGATATCTGGGTGGGGCAGTCTCTGGATGGTCCTTCCTTTTCTCTCAGCTCAAAACTTTGTCTCTGTAACTCATTCCATGGTATTTTTAAGGACATCTCCATAACATTGCTAAAATGTTCAAGATCTTAAGACTAGATAGGTAATAGGCATAGTGGAAAACCTATTAATTTCATTATTTTAAACAAACATCACAATAAAATGACTCCTAATGATATAATACTAAAGCCATAGATATGTTTCTCACTGAACCTTCATCAGAGAGACTTCTTGTAGTCAACTGGAATTAACATAGAGGCACAAATGGAAAATGTCCAGTGAGTAAGAGACATTGCAACATTTTGTTCTAATTGAGATGTGTTCATCAAACTCCTCCCCTCAAGGATCAGTATAAAAAATATTTACAGATTAAGAGATCTTTTAATGTAGTTATAGGTGATGACACCCCTTATCCTTTCTATCAGAAAAGAAAAAGCTATCCAGAGCTTATTTGCCAGGAATATAAAACCATGTTTTGTGTCTTATTTCACAGATGCCTAACATAAGGTAAAAGAATGAATAGTAATGTGGGTAACTTCATATTCTTTTTAATGTAAATTTTGACCAAAAGCCACTAAGATCACCTTGGCTTATCCTTTTTAATTAGACTGAATTCATAATGAATTAAAGCAAGTCAAACTGAAATGAACTTAGATACTAGGAGCAGTTATAATAACAAAAGTCATCCTTAGTAGATTTGTTAAAAAAAAAATCTTGTGTTCAAATTGTTCATTTCAAAATGCAATGTTCCATTTAATATTATATAATGCTGAACTCAAACGTTGGGATTATTTATGCAAATCCAGCTTATTCCACATAAATAAGAAATGTAATTTAAGCCAGTTATCAACCTGTAAACTTTGTCGGATTTCTCCAGTTTTATTCAAGATGTAATGAATATTGAATGAAAGAATTTGGAAATGTATCATGTTACCTAAAGGATTACTAAGGGTTGATACAATTTAATGGATTTTAATTTGGCAATGGTGTTGACACCATGGGTCTAAGCTCTAAAAACACTGCAAGTTTATGTAAATGCTTGTTCTCTAATTTTAGACTTGGTCTAAAATCATGAGAAGTAGTGAACTGGGAGGTCAAGCAGTTAGGACATGGTGCCAAAGATGTTGTAAAAAGTAAAATGGCAGTAAGCATGAGCAATTATACTATTAACAAGTATTGAATAAAGGAAAAAAATTAACAGAAGATGAGTTTTCTATATGTGTGGATACATGAATGTGTCCTCTACATTCTAAGCCCATAAAAAAAAATCTATTTCCAAAGCAAGCTAAATTCAACTCAGTCATGGACTTGCACTCATTTCCCTGTCTTGCCTAATTCCATACTTCTATTGATTTTGTACCCAAATACTATCTTTTAGGTGGAATAGCATAACATAAACTACACAAGCCACCGCAGAAGTATCTCTGAGACCATAGCAACCATTGGCACCATCACCGCAACCTGCTAAGTACAATGCAGCCCCAGAGGCCCTGCACTTCTTCCCATCAGTACAGCTGTCCTGCCTCTTCCTATACTTGAATTCTCTCAGTTGTGTGTGCAGCATCTTAACAAACATGTGTTTCTCTAGTTAAGATCTCTTCTACTAGATTGTGGATTCAATCATGCAAAGGTTTGTTTAGTTCCTGAGTGTATTTCTGGATTCCAGGATAGAATGAAGTTTGTCAGTTATTACCTACCCAGAAAATAGTAACCCCAATGACAATGAATGCTGTATTTTTATTTCTTAGAGAAAACCAGCTTTGAAATATCAACTTCTAGAAAGTCTATGCAGTCCAATTATGAGAATATATTTTAGATCACGTCTAATAGTTTTCCTTTTTTGCCCTCTGTTTCTATGTATTCCTTTGTCCCTTCTCTCTCCATGGCCTCACTATGGAGCTCAAACTACAACTCTGCAGTCCTGGCTGACTTTCACTTCACATTCCTCCTGTATAAGCATCCTGAAGGCTGTGATTATAGGCACACACAGAACTCCTAGATTTAACTTTCTCTAAATCGCTTTATATTTTATGTTTACTCAGAATATTTATAAACTTTACTAGTTGAAGTTTGTTATGTATCTCAACAACTTGCCTAGAAACCTCCTTTATTAAAATTCATTCTCACAGTTACCTCAAGTAGCCTATACTTTCATTTTGTATCAGTGACAACAAGGTACGTTTCCTATATCAAGATAGAAAAACCTCAAAGACATTATTATAAAAAGAGCATTATTCTATGATTCTATTTTTATTAGAAACTGTAGAAGCAAAGAATATGATAAAGTTTTCGAGCACTGAGAGGAGGTAGAAATCATATTTAAGACAACAAAATTTCAATTTTATAAGATAAATAAAAGTCAGAGAGCTATTGCTTAGTAGTATACTGCCTATATTAACAATAGTATATTAGTATTTAAAACAAAAATCTTTTGCTTTTAATTTCATGTTTTGAATTTTACTATGTTTTATTATTATATTTTACTAGGAGGAGAAGTGTGTGTGTGTGTGTGTGTGTGTGTGTGTGTGTGTGTGTGTGTGTGTGTGTGTGTATCACAGTGTAGTTGTGGAGGTCAGAAAACAACTAGCAACAGTCAGTTTTCTCCTTTCATCCTATAGGTTCTGGAAATCACTCAAGTTCTCCAATCTGGCAGATAGCACCTTTACCTGCTAAGCCATTATAGAAACCTGTAATTTAGTAGCTTTTGTTTGGTTGGTTCGGGGGAATTGCATAAATGAGTAATGTGTTACATCTTTTCTACTCCCTATTTATCACTCCTCCAACTCCTCCTGCGTATACCTCTCAAATCCCTCTGCAATATTCTCTTTTTCTATAGTTATTATTGCAACAATTCCAAGACCAATCAAATTGAGTGTGTATACACATGTGTTTATGAATGACCACTATGAGTTGTATAAGCTATCACAGTGCTTGATCGTGGAGAAATCTGATTCTCCCTCCCCGAGAAGCCATTGATTGCCTTCAGCCAGGGTTGGGACCCTGTAGAAATTTACCAACCATGTTGACATGTTGAATATTGTGGTTATTAGGCGGGTCTTATTTAGGCCACCACATTGTTGAGGTTTCACAGATGTGACATTCGTATCAGTTACAGAGACACTATCTCACAGCAGGCGTGCAGGTCTTCTGACTCTTACAATCTCTCTTTGTCCCTTTGCTGACCCTGCTCAGTGAGCTTTTGGTTTAAGTGTTGTTATGGGTATATAGATTGTGGCCGGGCATTCCATGATCACTTTTTAACTAGATGTGGGTTTGTAGTAGACTCGGTAGCCTTAGATTTTTTTCAAAATCTACTTTAATAAGGGTTCTTAAATGCTTTAACTTCTCTTATAGCCCACCACCCACCAGAGGCCATGGAAAGGAAAGGTTATTAGGGCAAAAAGAGATATGGACCTATTTAGAAGTAGTTCTTTTGGGTGATTATAATCTGCACTGCCAAGATATCAGCAGTTCAGTTTGTGAAAATCAGCAGTAGTAGCCTTATCCATTCATAAACACTACTTACAAATCAGCAATGGCAGTTAGATCCAGAAGAAACCTGCCAATCAGCCCACGTATGAGAAACAGCAAGAAGCCACTGGAATATCAAGAGAAGTCCCTTTCTGCATTTCTCTATATGAAATCATAAAAATCAGTGAAGGCAAGGTGAACCATTGCCACAGTGTACTCAGAAAAGGCTAGCATTAGTGAAGCCCCTTAAAGACCAGCACAGCATCAAGGCAAACCAATACCACACAGTGCCATCCGTTGACTGTTAGGTTACATTTCCCAACATCACATGCCTCTTTTCCAGGCAGCTTCCAGAAAAACACCACAAGACACAACTGAGTCTGCAAAGAAATGCTGAGACTCCATCATCTGAATAAAAAAGGCTTCTTTGATGAGGCTGAGAGCTACCCTTACTGTGGTATAAGAACAAAATCCTAGTAGGTGTTGTTATATCCAAATGCTTTCCATGTACCTGGTTAAGTGAACATGAGGTCATATTCTCTGGTTAATTTTTTTGAATTATGAATATGTTAAACAAATTTTGAACATAAATTTTGTAGATTCATAAATAAATAAAACTCAGACTTGGCATATTTTTACTTGTATTACTGAAAATGTTGATGTGTTCACACCTATGAATTTTGCATACAAGTTTAATACTAATACCTTCTAATGATCACATCTTAATATGCCTTTGGGAGATCTGATGACAAGCTTCTTTTGACTCCAGGCATAGTTATAAATTCATCCTTTTCTAGAGTCTATATGTTAGTATTTTTGTTGTTTTAAAACTTAATTATCCTTTTAGCTTATATATATTCCCAATTTTTTTTTATTTTTTGTGGCTATTATAAAAGGTGTTGTTTCCTTGATTTCATTCTCAGTCTAATTATCATTTGTATATATTAAGGATACATGTTTTTAAGTTAATTTTAACTCTAGCCACTTTGCTGAAGGTACTTATCAGGAGGCAGAGGCAGGCAGATTTCTGAGTTCGAGGCCAGCCTTATCTACAATGTGAATTCCAGGACAACCAGGGCTATACAGAGAAACCCTGTCTCAAAAAAAAAAAAAAAAAGAAAAAGAAAAAAAAAGAGTTACTTAGGATTTTTACTCATATATACTATCATGTCATCAGCAAATTTTTGGAGTCTCAGATATACTATCATGTCTTCAGCAAATAATGTTATGTTGACTTGTTCCTTTCCAATTGTATCTCCTTGATCTCCTTAAGTTATCTCACTTCTCTAGCTAAGACTTCAAGTACTATATTGAATAGGTACAAAGAGAAATGGGCAACCTTATCTTGTTTCTGAATGTAGAGACATTGCCTTGGGCTTCTTTCCATTAATGTTGATGTTGATATCGGCCATAAGTTTGTTGTAAGTTATCCTTATTATATTTAAGTATATCCCTTTTATCATAATCTATCCAATACTTTTATCATGAAGGAGTATTGGATTCTGTCACGGGCTTTTTCAATATCTAATGTGATGATCACGATTTTTTTCAATTAGTTTATATGACAGATTACATTGAATTGACTGATATTTGTATATCAAACTATCCCTCCATCTAATCAATGTTGAGATGAAGCCAACTTGATCATAGTGGATGAACTTATTGATATGTTCTTGGGTTTGGTTTGCAAGTATTTTGTTTAGTATGTTTGCATATGTATTTATAGGGGAAATTTGTCTGTAATTCTTTCATGGTTGAATTTTTCTGTGGTTTTCGTTTTGGGTAATTGTGCCCTCATAATATTAATGTTGCAATGTTTATTTGGTTTCTGTTTTATGGAATAATTTAAAGAGTATTGCTATTAATTCTTCTTTGAAAGTCTGATACGGTAGAAAGTTGTACTAGAATCACCTGGCCCTGGGCTTTTGGGGGTGAGATTTTACTCACTGCTTCTATTTTCTTGGGGTTATATGCCTATTTAAGTTGTTTATCTGATCTTGATTTAACTTTGATGTTATCCATGGAGAAAATTATCCATTTAATTTAGATTTTACAATTTTGTGGAGGATAAGTTTTTAAAGTATGACCTGGTAATTCTTTGTATTCCCCCAGTGTCTATTGTTATGTCTCTCTTTTCATTCTGATTTTATTGCTTATTATAGTATAATGTTTAATATACTTTTGTTAATTAAACTTACCTTTAATTATGTACAACAATTACTTAGGCAATTCCCAAAAAATGATAAAACTTCACTTACCTCTTTCCATATATAAAATTAAGTAATTTTTTTGTCAACTCTACAGGAGCTAAAGTAACTTAGAAAGAGATGATAAGAACTCATAATTCTCCCATATATTTGCCTATGGTGAAATATAATTGCTATTGAATGGTATGGAAGGGCATAGCTCACTGAGACAATGTCAGCCTTTCTTCCTAGGTGCTATGAGAAATCGGGCTAAATGAAATTCGAGGAGCAAAGCAGGAAATGCATATTTCTATGGCCTTTGCTTCAGCTCTTGTCTCTGGACTTCTGACTTGAGTTCCCACCTTGACTTATTTCACAGATGGGTTCTGACCTAAGATTTTGAGCTGAAATAAAACTTTTTTCTCCAATTTTGGTCATAGTGTTTTATCACAGAGGTGGAAATCTAAGACCATAGGGTTAAGATACTATAAAGGTAAAATATGTTAGATTCTCTTAAGCATATAAATGAATGTGGCCATTGCCAAAACTGGTAGTATATTAAATGAAATTTCTGAGACACTCAAAGAGAATTTTAGTTTCCGTTGTATAGTATTTCTGCATTCCCATGACTCTGCCCAAGTAAATATACTTGATGCTTTTCAAAGGAGGATGCATGAATGCATAATGGGGAAATAGTGACTAGGAACCAACATCAACCTGAAAAAACAAGAGGCAAAAACTTTCATTAGAGCTGAAACTATGTGGCAAATGTAATTCAATGAATTTGAGCTAAAATAGCAAAACATGCTGGATGTAGTTAAAATAAAGTCTAACTTTAAGATCAGCACAATAAAAACAGAGCCAGAACATTTGGCTTAATTAAGAGGAAATTCAATTTTACATCAAAGTAAAAAGTAAGAGTCATTATAATATAGAGATGGTAATGTTGACTCGGTAAGAAATTGCATAGTGTCTTCAAAGAACCTCATTATTTTAAAGCTATAAAAATATTTGTCCAGATCAAAATTATAGAGATATCAAATTCAAAGAAGGAAATCAAATACCTTAGGAGGCTCAGAAAGTTTGTGAATCAGAAATTCCCAGTTTTTTTTTTTTCTCATCAGAGTTGAAATGTATTATTTTTTTCTCATCTACATCAGCAATAAAACCACCTCTGCCAAGTAAGGAACAGAAACACAGAGCTTGCTCTGTCTAAGATTTTTTTCTTTATTAGAATGACTGAACCTGCCCCTTTTTTCATGATAAAAGACTATTTCTTCTATTTCTCTATTTTTTTTCAGACCTCAATTCTGCTTTGTTAACTTCTATATATTTTTTTCAAGTGCCTCTTTACTGATTGATATTGTAAGGGAAATTGCGTAAATGTGTTTCTTCTATAAATTCTAAATAAATACTTTAATATTTTTGAGTCTGATTATTGAATCTTATTTAACATTTAAATTTGGGAAGAGGAAGTGGAGTTCAATAAAAGACAATGAGAAAAGAGAAGCTTTCCTAACTATCATTAAAAAAAAAAAAAAGATGATGCTGTGAACCCATTCTTTTGTACAAGTAAGATACACTAATAAAATTTAAAGCTTTGAAGACATTTTGTCTTTGGCTTGTTTTCTTTGATATTATTGAATGATAATATATTCTCTACTCTTTGTTACTTTTCTATTTCTTCTCCTTGTTCAATTATACTTGCAGTATAAGAATAGATTATTTTTTAAAAATATCAGCATTGAGGATGGTTGATGCTAGCGGTAGTGGTGATGGTGATCATGATGGTGTTCACACAACTTAAAAAATCTGAGGCAAGTGAAATATTGAAAACATATTTTATATTCATTATAATGAACATTCTACAGCAATTTTACAGCACTGAGGCCATTGTCAAACCTCAGATGAAGACAGAAGAATTAAGTGAAACAGATATGCAAACTGGAGTTAATAGGGACTAACCAACTTGTATAGTTACCTTGTCAAACCAACCAACTAATTTACTCTGATTTTGAAACTCAGAGACTTCTTTTCTTACATTGTACCAGGCAGATTGAGAGATAGTAATTTTCAGGGTATTTTTTTTTTATCATCTGGAATTTTGATATTGATTTTTACTTTTCCATGAGTTCAGAATTCAGTAATCTGATATGTTAGACAATAACTGAATAATAATTTATAATGTGAAGTGGATTATGTGACAAATATTCTTTTATGTATTTTGTTACATCTATCATCTATCTACCTGTGTTTTATATATAGGGAAATAAATTTTTAAAGTTTTTACTTTAAATATAATACATGTTTCTTTTTTGTGTATATGATTATGTGAAGATTTTTAGTTTCCTTTACATGAAAATCTATGTGGTTTGATTGTTATATACAATATAGTGCATTATTTTCATGAAAAATAGCAACTTCAACTAACAAATAATAATTAAATAATTACTTCTCCATAAATATCATATTTCTGAATCTGACAACTAAGAACTAGAGCTAAGAATACAAAAAAATGAGCCGGGCAAGGTGGCGCACACCTTTAATCACAGTACTCAGGAAGCAGAGGCAGGCAGATTTCTGAGTTTGAGGCCAACCTGGTCTACAAAGTGAGTTCCAGCCAGGGATACACAGAGAAACCCTGTCTCAAAAAAACCAACCAACCAAACAAACAAACAAACAAAAAGAATACAAAAAAAAAAAATAATCTATATGGAAATCTCAGATTTACTGTCTAATATTTAACTCTTACTTATGAAGTTCAGGGATAATGAGGAAAGAGTAATTGATATAGTTCTTAGATAAAGACTAAGTAACCTGTGTCATAAACCAGCTGTTAAGACATCCAACATAAGAGCTGTGTATGGAATTGACTGGCAAGACCAACATGTGTGGCTTGAAGCTGTAGTAACACTCATTTGAATTTTGTTTCACTACAAGGATGTATTGTCTAAGATAGGGTCTCAAACACAGAAGTTAGGAATGCATGTTCACAACTCCCTGAATTTTTTGTGTTTTGAAGCTGTGTGATGTGCAGAAGAACCAAGCAACAAATCAGTAAAGCCATCTTCTTAAGTCTACCCGGACTTCTCTTACTCTCCACATGATCATGACTTGAGCTGCCTTTGACCTCAGCCTGGAGCTTTTCAGTGCTCATCACAGGAATTTTTTTCAACTTTTTGAACATAGCACATATTTCAAGAAATGTCCCTTATGCTTACCCTAAATATCTTTCTGTGTTATTTATGAAGCCATTCAAAGCACATAAATTTTAATAATTTATTTATTTTATAGATGTGATTCTCCTGATATAAGCCACAGATTTTGTGATGAATGTTTGTAAAATGTGACTTAATAACATAAAATTACTCTGAAACTCTTTGTGGAGTGCCTAAAGAATGTATTGTAGATTACTATTAATAATTGTCGTTTTATTTATGCCTAGGAATGGGAATAACCAGAACTTTAAGGAGGCCAATGCAAATGTCTGAATAATTAAAAAGTTTCTCAATAATTAAAATTAATGTGAGACAAATTCCTTCAAAGACTACTTGAAATATTTATTGAATCATCTGTATAACTAATATGCCAATTGAAATGACATTTTAACTTTCAAAACAATAAATAATTAGGCTTTCTCCTAAATTAATAAAATGCACCAGAAGGTGTTTGTAATACTTAATTAAACTATAACCTAAAGACACCAATTACAATAAAATGCTTCTCATGCAAATTCACTGTCTTGTTTCTTTGTCTTTTTTTTTTGAATCACAAAACAAAGGCTGTGCTGAAAGCAGTAGGTGAAGCCAGGGTCAGAATTCCCTGATGTAATTCCTCCAGGGAACAAGTACTCTCCTTATGATCAGTGCTCATCATCAAACTCAGTTTTTACACACATGCTATGGAAAAGATGGGTCTAAGGTACTTGACATTCTCAGTCATTTTGAACATTTGTTTAGACATCCTTTTGGAAAGTGTTCAGTGAATGGAAAGAGAAAAATAAAAAAGAGCATGTGATCACCTCTAATATTTTGTTAAATGAAACAAATGAGAAACTAGGAATGTTCTTTCTCAGAAGTTCCTTGTTAGGGATGGAGATTGATAGTTAATGCACACTTTGCAGTGATTTCAGAAATAATTCGATTATTCTTGATGTGATTTACTATGCTCATCATTGTAGATCTAACTAAGCTTTTGTTTTTGTCTCTACAAACTAGAGGATTTGCTTAAGAGACCCATAGAATTCTCTACTGTGTACCATGTATGGGATATCTTAAAAGTTAAAGGAAGGCCAGGCGTGGTGGCACACACCTTTAATCCCAGCACTCGGGAGGCAGAGGCAGGTGGATTTCTGAGTTCGAGGCCAGCCTGGTCTACAAAGTAAGTTCCAGGACAGCCAGGGCTATACAGAGAAACCCTGTCTCAAAACAAACAAACAAACAAACAAACAAATAAATAAATAAATAAATAAATGTTAAAGGAAGCCTTTTAGGCTGCCATCCATGGGTGCTAGCATTGATAAAGTGGTGGATCTGGCAGGAAGAGATGAAAAAGTATGTTTGCGATAAGGCTAAATTGTAAAATGATGCATTCTAAACAAACAGTGTATTTGATTTGCTAATCTCATTAAACACAGAATTGAATTTCATAATTAAATTTAAATTTATAGCAATCATTTTAATTTTAAAACTAGAACATGATATTGTACTGGGACTACTTTTTGTTTTTAAAATTAAAATTTCATAATATTGAATATTTTAGCTGAATTTAAATAACTGAAGAGTAATATGATCTTTTAGTTTTGTAAATTATTTTTTTATAAAACACATATTTATATGAGTAATTTCCTTTTGGTCTGATTACTGTAATATTAATGTGTTACTATTTAAAACAATAAGATTTAGTATCAAAATAAGCCCAAGAATATACTGACAATGAAGATATAACATCCAAATCAATGGGACACAATGAGGACACTCTGAGGAAAAAGCTTACAGTTACTCCTGAGGAAAAAGTTACTAAATGCCTGTCTTAAAAGGAATCTCAAGTTAATAACATAGTGATAAACCATATATTTCACATTGGAAAAATGAACAATAACAACAATAAGAACAAAAGATCTCACAAAACAGTAGACAGGAAGGAATAATCAAAATCATGGTTTAAATTAAAAACAACATTTTTTCCTTTTCCTCTCTTAGAATTTAATAGGTTCAGAAAAATATGGCATACATACGTCTCCTATTGCTTATACTATACTAGTCTAGATACTTGGGAAAGATTCCAGGTTAATATTGTATTTGGATGACAATTGTAGTACAGCATAGATCCCATCTTAGACTCCATTTTGTAGAATTTATCTTCTTTTATTTCTATTTTATTTCTTCAGTAACCCATACATCATCCAACAATGTGTTGTTTAGTTAACAGGAGTTTCTGTACTAAATGTGGCTTCTACTGTTGTTTATATCTATTGTGGTCAGAAAAATGTGTGTATTATTTCAATTTTTCTATGTTTTTTTGAAACTTGCTATATACTTTGCTGTGCAATCAATTTTGGAGAAACTTCCACAAACTTCCTAGAAGGATGTATTTTCTTTAGTTTTGGGGTGAAATGTTCTACAGATGTCAAGTGCCTAGTTTTATGACTTAATATGTATGCTCTGTATTTGTCTACTGCATTTTTACATAATATTTCTCTGTTACTTTTTTTCTAGGATAACATATCTATTGAGGAGTTTGTGGTATACATCTCATCCACTATCACTATGCCGGAGTAAATCTGCAGATTTTGATCTTATTATATATTTTAAATAACTTGAATATGCCTGTATTTGTTTTGTATTTGTTTATGCTTGTAATATTCTCTTGATGTATCAGTCAGTTATTGCATAAGTATTCATCTTTATCTCTTCTAACTACTTTGGATTTAAAGTCTTTTTTTATTAGACACTAGAATATCTATACATCCAACCAACCATTGTACTATGTTACAGTTATTCATTTTATCATGTGATTGAAAATGGAAGAGGAACAATTGGAATATCAAAGGAAATCTATATCTAGCAGCTGGGAATCTGTTGCAAGAACTACAGATGATACTATATCACAAGTATGACAGCATGGATATGTATCCATATATATAGATACATCTCTCTATCTCTATCTCTATCTCTATCTCTATCTCTATCTCTATCTCTATCTCTATCTCTATCTCTATCTCTATATCCAGTTCTAAATTTTAGCTAAACTGACAAGTAACAAACTTATTTATTTCAGAGCAAATAATTCATGTAAATTTAATTATTAAAGTTACTACATAAAGATGGTTGTGTTTGGTATTTAGCAAATATACTATTTATAGGAAAAACCCATGTAAACAATATGTTTAAATTTTGATCTTAAATCATTATTTCAGTGTATTTTGTGAAAGGTACTTTATTATTACCTTTATACCATTGACATGACAGAATGTAATTTGATCAAGTTTGAGGCATGCATTTGGGGGGTGCTTTTCACACCTGCATTTTATGAATATAAGGACATGATATTAAATCATTAAGAAAACCAGATTGCTAGTATGTGATTAGTAATGAGTCTTAACACTTGGCAAAATGTATTAAATAAATGGATGTGGAATTCATAGCTCTAAATAATATATTAAATAATACATTACCCACCACTGTCACCATCAGGCTCAGTGACTATGCAGAAAAAGATATGCAAAGAATGTAGGGAAGAATGGCTAAAAAATGAAATCTGCTGACCTGAAACTGCCATTATCCTCATAAATGCACTGCAGCTATGGATACCCTTACTCCTCACTGATAATCTATAGGCACATAACAAATAAACAAAACAATCAATTGTGATTTGTATTGTTTATAAGAAGGGTTTTTTGTTTCATCAGGAGAATGAGGGCAAATCAGAGGTATTTAAAACTTCCAAACCCAGTATATGCGAGCATGAACTGGTCAAAGAATAAATTATTTATAAAACAAAAAGAAATCTCACAAATTGATTATTTTAAATTTCTCAGAAAAAAATTCCACATCACCTTGCTTACATACAGCATCACCAGAGAAGTTGTCATGTTTAACAGATTTAAGCAATAATTGTTTATTTTTAATATCAGCCTCCAACTGTACATTTTTATAAAAGACAAAAATGGTCAGATTTGACATATGCAAACAGAGAAGCCTAAATGGTATCAAGAACATCATTCAAGAAAGATAGAAGGAAGCACCCAGAACCCTGCAGACTTTGTTCTATCTATGTTACTTAGTCTGTGAGCCCATGTGAGCCCAGCTTATTTGACTCAGTGGGTCATGTGCCTCTGATGTCCTCCATTCCCTCTGACTCTGATCATAAAGGACGGGACTAAAGACTCTCGCTTGTGTGGGAACCTTCTCCCCCTGTCCTCTCTTCCAGTATCACCGAGGTGTGGTGCTGCTCCAGGCCCCTATTCTGTTCTCATCAACTCTGCTGTATCCAGCATGGGATGCAGGAGACTGAAAATCTGGTATGAGGGCTGCCCTTTGTCCACCCTCCCCCAAGTAGGGTCAGTGGCTTCACACAGCCAGATGCCCACCTGGGGCCAAGTAGAAAGCATCTGTCAGTCCTCCCGCATCAGCCTTCTCAGAGCACAGAAACTGTGGCCAGACATGGGCTCTCTCACTCTCCCCTCTTCCCCTATACCCACAGCCCCACAGTCATGCTATAAGAACTATCACTGTAGAGTTTCGGGCTCTAGACATCTGGGGACCTTCCCTGCCTGAGGAGAGGTCTCTGCCCAGGAGGGCTTTGCTTGCCAGACCTCATGAGGGAGCCAACTTGGGTCCTGAGTCCCTCAGAGACCAGTCTGCACAGGTCAGCTGGAGGACTGCAAAGGGTGAGTGAGCAGACTGCTCAGCAACACAGCTTCTGGGACAGACCCAGTTTCAGGCTCTAGACATCCAGACACACTCCCCACCTGAGGAGAGGTGTCTGCAGGGGAGGGCTTTACCTGCCAGAACTCATGAGGGAGCCATCTTGGGTCCCAGATCGCTCAGAGACCAGTCTGGAAAGGTCAGCTCACAGACTGCAAAGGGTTTCTGAGCAGACCACAGAAGCAACACAGCTTCTGGGACAGACCCAGTTTCAGGCTCTAGACATCCAGGCACACTCCCTGCCTGAGGAGAGGTGTCTTCCCAGGAGGGTTTTGCCTGCTGGAGGTCCTGAGGGAGCCATCTAGGGTCCCAGGTCCCACAGACACCAGTCTGCGCAGGTAGGAGTGCTGACTGCAGAAACAACACAGCTTCTGGCACAGGCAGAAGAAACACAACTTCTGGGACAGAACCAGTTTCAGGCTCCAGACATCCAGGCACCTTCCCTGTCTGAGAAGTGTCTTCCTGGGAAGGCTTTGCCTGCCAGAGCTCCTGAGGGAGCCAACTTGGGTCCTGGGTCCCTCAGAGACCAGTCTGTGCAGGTGAGTGTGCAGGCAGCAGAAGCAACACATCTTCTGGGATAGGACCTGTATCAGGCCTTCATCTTAAGCCAAGAGGCAGGTCTGAACACCAGACCTCGGTGCACCTTCCCTGCAGGAGAGCTTGCTTGCAGAGACTACTCTGACCACTGAGACTCAGGAGAGAGCTGGGCTCCCAGGACTGCTGACAGAGGCTAACAGAATCACAGGAGGAACAAGCTCCAACCAGAGACAACTATAACAACTAACTCCAGGGATTACCAGATGCCAAAAGGCAAACATAAGAATCTTAATAACAGAAGCCAAGACCACTCACCATCATCAGAACCCAGCACTCCCACCTTAGCTAGTCCGGATACCCCAACACACCCGAAAAGCAAGAATCAGATTTAAAATCATATCTCATGATGCTGGTAAACGACATTAAGAAGGACATTAAGAACTCACTTAAAGAAATACAGGAGAACACTGCTAAAGAGGTAAAAGTCCTTAAAGAGGAAACACAAAAATCTCTTAAAGAACTACAGGAATAGCTGGGCATGGTGGCACATGCCTTTAATCCCAGCAATCAGGAGGCAGAGGCAGGTGGATTTCTGAGTTCGAGGCCAGCCTGTCCTACAAAGTGAGTTCCAGGACAGCCAGGGCTATAAAGAGAAACCCTGTCTCGAAAAACAAAAACAAAAACAAAAACAAAAACAAAAAAACAAAAAAAAAAAACAAAAGCAAACAAAAAAAAGAACTACAGGAAAACACAACCAAACAGGTAATGGATTGAACAAAACCATCCAGAACCTAAAAAGGGATGTAGAAACAAAACAAAACAAACAAAAAAAGTGAGACAACTTTGTAGAGAGAAACCCTAGGAAAGAAGGAAAGAAATCAGGAAACATAGATGTGAGCTTCAGAAACCAAATACAAGAGATGGAAGAGAGAATCCCAGGTACAGAAGATTCCATGGAGAATCATAACAATCAAAGTAAATGCAAAATGCAAAAAGATCCTAACTCAAAACATCCAGGAAATCCAGGACACAATGGGTATTATAACCTACGCATAATAGGAGTAGACAAGAATGAAGATTTTCAACTTAAAGAGCCAGCAAATATCTTCAATAAAATAATAGAAGATTTAAAGGGTTTGGATTTCTTTCTCTACGGACACTTTTATATTCTTAGGATGTCTTGAATTTTAACTGACCTGGTCTTTTCTTTAAGGAGGTCTGTGTTTTATTAGTCTTGTTGTTTACGTGATTTATTTTTGTCTTATAATTTTCGTCATTCCCTTTTTTCCAGTTCTCTGTATATTTCCGCCCGGATAATTTTTTTTTTTCTAAACAGAACAGCAATGGCCTATGCTGTAAGATCAAGAATCGACAAATGGGACCTCATAAAATTACAAAGTTTCTAGAGGGCAAAAGATACTGTCAATAAGACAAAAAGGCCACCAACAGATTGGGAAAGGACTTTTACCAACCCTAAGTCTGATAGAAAACTAATATCCAATATATACAATGAGCTCAATAAGCTGGACTCCAGAAATACAAGTAACCCCATTAAAAATGGGGTACAGAGCTAAACAAAGAATTCTCAACCGAGGAATATCGAATGTCTGAGAAGCACCTGAAAAAATGATCAACATCCTTAATCATCAGGGAAATGCAAATCAAAACAACATTGAGATTCCACCTCACACCAATCAGAATGGCTAAGATCAAAAATTCAGGTGACAGCAGATGTTGGCAAGGATGTGGAAAAAGAGGAACACTCCTCCATTGCTGGTGGGATTGCAAGCTGGTACAACCACCCTGGAAGTCAGTCTGGTGGTTCCTCAGAAAATTGGACATAGTACTACCATAGGATCCAGCAATACCTCTCCTGGGCATATACCCAGAAGATTTTCCAACTAGTTATAAGAACACATGCTCCACTATATTCATAGCAGCCTTATTTATAATAGCCAGAAGTTGGAAAGAACCCAGATGCCCCTCAAAAGAGGAATGGATGCAGAAAGTGTGGTACTTTTACACAATGGAGTACTACTCTGCTATTAAAAACAATGAATTTATGAAATTCTTTGGCAAATGGATGTGTCTGGAGGATATCATCCTTAGTGAGGTAAGCCAATCACAAAAGAAGTCACTAGATTTGCACTCACTGATAACTGGATATTAGCACAGAATCTTATAATACCCAAGATACAATTTGCAAAACACAAGAAAATCAAGAAGGAAGACCAGCATGTGGATACTTCATTCCTCCTTAGATAGGGATCAAAATACCCATGAAAGGAGGTACAGAGACAAAGTTTGGAGATAAGACAAAAGGATGGACTATTCAGAGTCTACCTCACCCAGGGATCCATCCCATAATCCATTACCAAACTCAGACACTATTGAATAGGACAGCAAGAGTTTGCTAAAGGGACCCTGATATAACTGTCTTTTATGAGGCTATGCCAGTGCCTGGCAAATACAGAAGTGGATGCTCACAGTCATCTATATGATGGAATACAGGATACCCCAGTGGAGAAGCTACAGAAAATACCCCAGGAGCTGAAGCAGTCAGCAATCCTATAAGAGGTACAACAATATGAACTCACCAGAACCCCCAGAGCTCCTGTTTCTAGATGCATATATAGCAGAAGATGGCCTAGTAGGCCATCATTGGGAAGAGAGGCCCCTTGGTCTTCAAAACTTTATATGCCCCAGTACAAGAAAACGCCAGGGCCAAGAAGTTGGAGTGGGTAGGCAGGGGAGCAGGGCGGGGGGGGGGTATAGGGGACTTTCGGTATAGCATTTGAAATGTAAATTAAGAAAATAGCTAATAAAAAATATATAAGTGCTAAGAAAAAAAAAAAAAAAGAACTATCACTGTAGATTTATCTGGTCAACACTAAGAATTTTCTACTTCCTGGAAACTCAAATGTATACAACTGTTAGTATCTTGACAATCTCTATTCCTTTTGGGAAAACCTTGATGAACTGAGTTCTCAGACACCTCAGATCCTGGGAAGAAGCCATGATCCAAGGTCATCATTTGCCTTCAGTAGTGACCTCTATCTGTATCACTGGGTTCATTAAGGGAAACAGGGCTTCTCATATATTCACTGGAATGCTGCTTATCTGTCTTCCTACAGTAACTCCCAGGTGTTACTTTTTACCACCATGACTTTTATGTTTTCTCTGCTCTTATTTACAGCTCCATGTTTTACTTCTACTGTGTTTCTTTGTGCTCTCCAATGGCTATTCTTGGTTGTCAACTTGACTACATCTGGAACTAACTACAATTCAAAAATGAGGAGCACGTCTATGAAATTTTCTGTTTGGTTTGAAATGGTGAAGACTGAATCCCTTCCAAGTCCAGAGCTTGGAGTAGAAAATCACATCTGTGTTCCATATCTTGAAGCAGATGGACAGAGGCTTTGATCTCAATCTTTAAGGCAGGAAAACATACCTTTAATCTAGGAAACACCTGCTGGAAGCCTATATAAGGGCATGTGTCAACTTTTGCTGGCCTGTGCAGACCTTGTCTGTGGGACCTAGTACCTGAAGACCTTAATGAATGAGTGAGCTATGTTGTGACATTGTAGACAATATTACTTCACTGTCAGTGAACTTTCATACATGGATACAACAAAGTCAACAATGATCTAAGGAAGGTTGGTAGAGTTCAGAGAAATGTAAATGCCAGAAAGCACATAAGAAATGTTAACAGAGCAGCCTCTTCCCAGAACTTTCTAAGGACAGACCAATCTAAGCACAATCACCTGGCATATAGACTAGATTGTATCTGGGAAAGCACAAAAATCAAGGCAGACAGCCATATCCAGGTTTAGGTTATATGGACCACATTGGATTCTATATCTATGTTCTGACATTCAACAAGAGTAAACATCTTAACCAGGCGTGGTGGTGTATGCCTTTAATCCCAGCACTCGGGAGGCAGAGGCAGGTGGATTTCTGAGTTCGAGGAGGCCAGCCTGGTCTACAAAGTGAGTTCTAGGACAGCCAGGGCTACACAAAGAAACCCTGTATCAAAAAAAAAAAAAACCAAACAAACAAACAAAAAAAAGAGTAAACATCTTATAAATTGAATGTGGAAATTTAACACAGGAGGCATGAAACATCATCCAAGAACAATCCAGGGAACAATGTGCACCTGAGATTAAAGGCTCGCTCCCTTTTTTCCTGGAGGCTCTCACACAGTTCCCCAAGACGTTGTTCACCATGGTCATTCTTTTGACCATGTTTGGACAGACATGGAAGAAGAAAACTCCTGCTCTTTGCCTACTTGTACTTGTCTTCCTAACATATTCATTCCTTTGCTGTCACTAGACCCTACTGTTTTGTCATTCTACCATGTACTTCTATAGAAGGCCAGCTGAGACACTCAGCCTTGTGTGAATAAACAACTACAATATTATTTGACTTTCCATTCTCAGTTAGTTATTGTTGAATTAGTTGGACTGTAATCTGTAGGTCATTCTAATAAATTCCCTTTATCTATCTATTTACCTATCTATCTTATATTTATCTATATTCTATCATCTATCTATTTTCATTTATCTATTTAGGAATCTATGTATCTTTGTATGTATGTATGTATGTATGTGTCTATCTATTGATCTATTGATCTATCTATCTATCTATCTATCTATCTATCTATCTATCTATCTATCTACCTGTTGTCAATCTAGAAAGGAAAAGAGATTCATTCCATAGGTTCCATTACACTAGAGAACCCTGACTAATACCTGTTTCCTATCTAGATCTAATAAAAAAGATCATTTGACCTTCAAATGGATTAGGTAAGCACACTCTTCTAATTCTGCTACTTGTAGTCTGTGTAATCCTACTTGTCTACTGACTTTGCATACATAAAGCTTCACTTTATGGATATATACTCGCTGTGGGATCTCCAACATCTTCAAATCTCCATTGCAACTTGGTCTTCACCTTCAGAACTCCCCACAGTGGCTTGTAGGGTCTCTTAAGAGTGTCACACATCAGTAATCAACTTTATAGAACATTTGCACTAGCCTTAAGTGCACATTCACTTTATCTTTGTCCTGCCTGAAAATCTAGTACCACATGGATAATGTTACTATTTAAGAAGTAAGCTGAGTTTGAGGCCAGCCTGGTCTACAAAGTGAGGACAGCCAGGGCTATACAGAGAAAACCCTGTCTCGAAAAAACAACAACAACAACAACAAAAAAGAAGAAGAAGAAGAAGAAGAAGAAGAAGAAGAAGAAGAAGAAGAAGAAGAAGAAGAAGAAGAAGAAGAAGAAGAAGAAGAAGAAGTAAGCTCATCCTGTTGGAGCAGATCACCTGTGGCCTCAATGTGTCCAGTTTTTTGTTTTGTTTTGTTTTGTTTTGTTTCGTTTTGTTTTGTTTTGAATAGGGAAACCCTTTAGTAACATTCTCGGCTGAGTTTCTCTCCTTTCAAATGAATTTATATTTTAACAAGATAAGTCCTTGATCAGAGGTACCTTCAAAAGGAAAATAAGATAGTCAGTCTATATAAAGCCACTACAACCAACAAAGAAATACAGCAAATATTGAGTACACAAAATCAACAAACAAGAATTAGTGTTACTATAAGCCAATAGCAAATTACACAATTCTATTATAGGAAAATAATCTTAATTCTAAATGGTAATATTGTTTCAAATATCCATATTCTCCAAAGCAACCTACAGATTCATTTTGATTGATTGCCCACAAAATCCAACTGATATTCTTCATTTAATTAAAAGTAAAGTAATCCTAAACTTTATATACAACAAAACTTAAATATTCAGTGTCTGTGTGTGTGTGTGTGTGTGTGTGTGTGTGTGTGTGTGTGTGTGTAATTTTAATGAAAAAAGGGACATAGAATTCAAAGGCTAAGAAATATATTGATCCAACTTAGCTTTACTGAAACATAAGGGTACCATGTCAAATCGAATCAATGAATATATGTAGGACATTTAGCTTTTTGAAAATATCAAAATATAGTTCTGTATTTTGTGTATATTTAGTTAGTAAATGCTGTCCCAATTATTATATATGGTACATGAGTATATTAGTAAAGTATTTGCTAATGCACCTTTGATACATTACTTTTGTAATCCTTTTCCACAAGCAGGCATCTTACAAAAAATTTAATAACCACCCTTATTTAGGAAGAAAACAGACTTGAATTTAGAAGTTGATTTTCATAAAGGACAAAAACAACTGAACCCTGGGTCAGGGAGGAAAATAATATATTTTAAAAAGCTGCTAATAGAAAAAAACAAAACAAAAATAAGCAATTACACAAACTAATAAAAAAATCTCTGTTGTGTTGAACTGTGACAGTCATTTATATTTTTACAAAGTCTTAGCATGGTGCCTTTGTTTGGTGATAAAATATGCAGAGACATTTTAAAAAGCACCTAGTAAGGTCACTAACACTAAGAAGATAAACCTTTTCGAAGAAAATTGATATGTTGCTTTCTTTTTTTAATGATACAAAAGCATGTTCTTAAAAGCTGAGGTTGGTCTTTCTGGTTCTGCTTGTGCTTTAGGTTCTTGCTGGCTATAGTAAACATAGAAATCCTCAGTAACTAATAAGCTAGGCTTCTGTTTCTAGGTTTAAGTCAATTATTTAGGTTTCTATCAGATTTGAGTTTTGAAGGATTGATTTTCCAAAACAGAATTAAACCATTTAATTAAAATGCAATGGAATATAATTCTATTCAAGATGACACAGAAACACTTATAACCATGCTGACTTTTAATTTTCTTCAAATAGGGAACAAGAGCACAGTAGATTCACTCATCATAAAACGTAAATATAATGCTGCTTTGAGTTGTGAAACAAACTTTGTAATTTGGGGTTGCTATATTCTAGAGAAATTAAAATTCCAACCCTATAAACTTTTATTCAACTTGCTTTTTCTAACCCTATTGCTCGTCAGGGGAAGCAAATGGGACAATTAGTCCATAATACAAGTAGTAACTGAAGCTGAGCTCCACACTTTGTGGATAGAATTGGTAAAATATACTTACATAATTGTAGATAGTGGGTCACATGAAAGTAAAAAACTAGAAGTTAAATTTATTTAGCATACCTCAAACGCTCAGAACTAATAGGGTTTGGTACTGGTTGCTAATTGGTTAATACATTTCATTTCTTTTGCCTTTATAGCTTCCGAGAGTATCATACATTTGGAATCTATTCTCCACCTACATTTTCAGAGTGAACAAGAGTTTCTTCTAGGGTCTCTATGAAATTCCTTATTCCTCCTTTCTCCTTAAAAATATTTGAATAGGAAACAAAATTCCCATGAAAGGAGTTACAGAGACAAAGTTTAGAGCTAAGATGAAAGGATGGACCATACAGAGACTAACACACCGGGGATCCATGCCATAATCAGTCACTAAACTCAGACATTATTGCATAGGACAGCAAGTGTTTACTGAAGGGACCCTGATAGAGATGACTCCCACAGAAGTGGATGCTCACAGTCATCCATAAGAGGGAGCACGGGGCCCACATTGGAGAAGCTAGAGATAGTGTAAGATTAAACCAGAAATACTCCTATTTTAAACACGGGCTGTTCGCGTATCCCAAGAACCACGAGAGAGACCTTGATGCAATCTGCAAGAGGAATTTTAATTGGAGCTCCGATAAGTGCACTGATCAGCATGCTGGGTCGAGACTCATAGGAGTGTCGACCCCGACCAACGATTGTACAGAGTTTATATAGGCTGAG
>LR754234.1:7770-59113 GCA_902729485.2 Mus minutoides
TTTCATATATTCATTGTTTCTAATAGCTGAGTAGTACTCCATTGTGTAAATGTACCAAATTTTTTGTATCCATTCCTCTGTTGAGGGACATCTGGGTTCTTTCCAGCTTCTGGCTATTATGAATAAGGCTGCTATGAACATAGTGGAACATGTGTCCTTATAACCAGATGGAAACTCTTCTGGATATATGCCAGGTAGAAGTATTGCTGGATCTTCCGGTAGTACTATGTCCAATTTTCTGAGGAACCGCCAGACTGATTTCCAGAGTGGTTGAACAAGCTTGCAGTCCCACCAACAGTGGAGGAGTGTTCCCCTTTCTCCACATCCACACCAGCATCTGCTGTCACCTGATTTTTTGATCTTAGCCATTCTTACTGGTGTGAGGTGGAACTGAGATAACATCTTACAACCTCATTTTCACATCAGCACAGAGTGACCTCAAGACTGTCAGAAAAGCACAATTGAGTGGGTCTACAACATAGCAAGTTGGGTCACTGCAAAAAAATAAAAATAAAATCTAATATCCACTCAACCTAGGCAAGATCAGGTATTCACACAAAGAAGAAGAACCATTAATTTAACTCAAGATGCTTAGGTCCCACTGAAAAAACACAAATGATATACATAACTAAGGCAATGTGATTCCTCCAGAAATTAGCATCCCTCATTATAATGCCCCCCCAAAAGCAACTCAGTTGATTTAGAAGGCAATGATTTTAAAATAGCAAATATAAATATTTTCCAGGAACTCAAAGAGGATATGAATAAATGCCTGAATGAAGACCAAAAACCACAAACGATTGAATTAAATATAAGAAAAATTTTTAAATAGAAAAATAAAGTTAAGCAAAGATTTTTAATCTCTGAGAGGAAAAAAGGCAAACTGAAATAAAATTCAAAATGAAAAAGTTAGTAAATTGAACAAAAAGCTAAGAGAAAAGCTTCATCAGCAGACTGCATCTGAAGTGAGAGAGAAAATATCAGATCCTGAAGAAAGGGTAAAAGCAGAAAGTCATTCAGTCAAGGAAAATGTTAAATCTAAAAAACCCAGGAAAGGATCACGGAGAACTCAGAGGCACTGTACAAATACCAAAATTATGAATCAAAGGTATAAAGAAGAAACCCAAAAAAATATCTAATAAAAGTTGAAAAAAAAAAAAGAAAATATTTTCAACAAAATTAAAAAGAAAAATTTCTATATCTAAGGAAAGAGATGTCTATCAAGATACAAGAGGCATATGGAGCATCAAATAACTAGGACTGGAGAAGAAATGACCCATATAACATGATAATCAAAACATTAAATATACAGGAAAAAACAAAAACAAAAAGAGCAACAAGAGAAAGACCAGGTCACATGTAAAGGCAGACCAATCAAATAACACCTTGCTCTTCAATGGACACAATTAGAGAACCAAAAGAGGTCTAAGAAAACACCCACCACAACAAAGTAACAGGAATTAATAACACTGTTCAACAACAACTCTCAATATTAAAGTTTTCAATTCCTAAATAAAAACAGAAAAAGAGGTTGTATTAGAAAACAGGATTAACGTTTTTATTTCCTACAAGAAACGTACATCACCATTAATGATCTGGTCAACACCACCTCACAGTAAAAGGATGAAAAAACAAAAACAAAACAAAACAAAAAAACCATTCCAAACAAGTGGAGCTAAGAAACAAGCAGGTGTAACTACTCTAATATCTGACAAATAGACTTCAAGGCAAAACTAGCCAGAACAGAAAGAAATTCTCCTTCATTCTCCTTCATGAAAAGTCTAACAAGGAGTACCAAGAGTAATAAAAACTACAGTAGTAGAAAGACAATATAGTACTGAACGAAAACTGGGTCAAGGCAGAAATCAAAAGCAAATTTTTAAAATTTCTAAAATTTAATGAAAATGAAAATGCAATGTATCAAAATCTATAGAACACAATGAAGGCAGTCAGTTCTAAGAGAAAAGTTAACACATTATTAAGTATCTACATAAAAAATGTGATGAGCTCAAATTAATAACATAAAGATTTACATAAGAAACTTAGAACAAGAACAACACTTAAAAGAGATGGAAATTAATAAAAGTTAGAGAAAAACTAGTGAAATATAAACAAAAATATAAAATGTCAAGTAAATTAAGAATTGGTTCTTTGAAAAGATTAATAAGATTGACAAAACTTAATCCAAATTAACCAAGAGTAAAAGATGGAAAGAATCCAAATTAATAGAATCAGAGAAGAAAAGGGAAGCATTACAACGATACCAAGGAAATTCAGAGAATCATAAAGGTAGTCTTTTTTAAAACCTATATTCCAATAACCCAGAAAAATCTAAAAGTAATGGATGAATTTCTTGATGAATTTCTAAAGATGAAATAAATAATTGAGATAGACCCATAACTACCAATGAAATAAAAGTAGCAATTAATTTTTTTCAACTGTCTGCAGCTGAAGGGTGGCTGGAAGGACAACATCCAAGTGACTGCCTGAGGCAGCACCACTGAGTGATGTGTGATGGAGAGAAGGGAAGGATGCAGTGTGTGGTATAGAAAGGAGAAAAGGCCAAGCCAAGGGGTTCATGCATCACGGAGTGAGATAAAACTGGAGATTCAACAGTGATGAAGAACAAGTAAATATAAGAAGCTTGAGCACCTGGGACCATGGTGGTATGTAGGCCCAGGCTGCAATCAGGAGTCATGTCTGGGTCTGTATTTATATCTGTGGCCCATGCTTCCCTTAAAAGTCATCTGTATGTCAATGGTCTAATTGATGGCCAGAGGCCATAGCGACACCAGGAGCCACACTGATCTGAGTGACCTATGCTACCATCTGAGGCCATGGTGACCCCTTGTCCCAGGCTGCCATTGAAGACCATTTCTGGGTCCATGGTCCTGTTGCAGCTGGGTCTGTGTTGATGTCTGTGGCCCAAATTACCACCAAAGGCCATGTGGATGTCTGTGGACTAGACTACCACTTGAAACCATGTAGACATCTGAGATTGTGCTGCCATTGAGGGACATACTGATCTGAGTGGCCTGTGCTGCCATCTGAGGCCATGGTCAAATCTGGGCCTATGTTGCCACCAGGGACCATGTCAAGGTTTGTGGTCCTATCAAAATCAGGTTCTGTGTTGATGTTTAAGACCTTTGTTACTACTAAAGGCAATATTGATGTCATAGCACTGTGGTAAGCTAGTCCCACCCCTGGCCTGTGGCAAGAGAGCTAACTGCCACTTGAGGGAGAGTTAGCCCACCCTCTCATCAGCTGTAGCACTCAGAAGAGCACCCTTACACTGGGCCTGAACAGTATGGTAGAGCTGGCCTTGGTACTGTGAGCACAAAGAGCCCAAGGGTATGAGAACAGGAGATCTGGCCCTGTCCCTCTCCTGGGCAAAGCAAGAGAGCTGACCCTGGTGGTATGGGCACAGGAGAGCTGGCAGGCTTACCAACTCAACTTTAAAGCAGGTCCAGATTCAGGGCTCTGAGAAGAACTCTTACATTATCTATGAAGTGTAGAAGCATGTGAAGGAGCTCGTCCTGCAGATCCAAAGCTTCAAGACCTCCATAACACAAGGGCAACAAATGGATATCCAGGAGGAGTCCCAGTGAGAATCCAGTATTGATAGTGTAGCAGAAGCCAGAAGCAGGAAGTCTTGAAATAGAGTCATGACTCATTGCAATGAACATTGGAAGTAAAGCTATTTGGGCAAAAGAGTTTATACTCACACCATGACATACTACAGCTTCCATGGCGAGATTTTTATTTTTATGGTTTTTTTTTTCTTTTAGTGGGAAGTTGCAAGAGTAGAGGGCAGAAATGAAAGGACAGAGTGGGATGATTGGGATGTGTGATATGAAATTCACAAAGAATCAATAGTTTAAAAAAATCTTCTACCAAAAAAAGTGCAAGACAAGATGGATACAGTGTTAGACTTCTACTATAACTTCAGAGAAGAACTAATACCAATACTTCTCAACTTATTCCATAAAGTAGAAATGGAAGAAATACTTCCAAATTCTTTTTATGAAGCCAGTATAACACTGATACTAAAACTAGAAAAAGATTTATCAAGAGAAGAAAATTATAGGCCAATTTCTCTGATGAGCATGTATACAAAAATACTCACAAAATACTTGCAAACTAAATTCAGCAATACATTAATAAAGCCTATTCACGCGGTCCAATCAGTTTCAACCCAAAGATTCAGGGAGGTTTAACATATGTAAATCAGTGAATGTAATTCACCACATAGACTCAAGTAGGGAAACCATATGATCACAGCCTTAGATGCAGGAAATGCTTATGACAAAATTCAACATTCCTTCATAATAAAAGTACTAGAGAATTTAGGTACATAGGTGCTACATCCACTCCAGAAGTGACCCGCCTGACAGGCTGGAAAATCTGGGCGCTGTCCGAGGCGAAAAGTTCACGGAAACTCCTGGAATCGTGGCATCCTGTATAAAGAATACTCCAATGTCCTTGCTTTAGTTGGTAAACAGATCTGTGTGCTTTCCCTTAATATTGCCTAATTATAAGTGCTTCTAAGGATTGAATTTTTGACATATAGCTAAATTAGATTCTAGGCAGTCCTTGATCAGATCCTGGGCATAGCTGAGTTACACCCAGATACAAGTACAATTATCTAGGAATAAGGAAGTTTGTGGCCTGAGGAGGAACTAGACTAGATACTTAGAACTAATGCTAGCTGAGTTACACCCAGATACAAGTATTTACAATGGCCTAGGGGGAAGGTGGACTATGGCAAGGACAAGAAGCCATTGCTCCTGGCTTCTAAATTTAAGGTGACCTTAGGTGGAGTTGTTTTATTTATTTATTTATTTATTTTAGACAGGGCTTCTCTGTATAGCCCTGGATGTCCTGGAACTCACTTTGTAGACCAGGCTGGCCTTGAACTCAGAAATCTGCCTGCCTCTGCCTCCAGAGTGCTGGGATTAAAGGCGTGCGCCACCACGCCCAGCTTGGTGGGGTTGTTTTTTGTTTTTTTTTTTTCAATTTTTTATTAGATCTGTTCTTAATTTACATTTCAATTGCTATCCCGAAAGTCCCCACCCCCTCTGCCCTCCCTGCTCCCCTGCCCACCCACTCCCACTTCTTGGTCCTGGTGTTCCCCTGTATTGGGGCATATAAAGATTGAATTACCAAGGGGCCTCTCCTCCCAATGTTTTGATCCCAGTTGTTAACCTTGAATCTTATCCCAGTTGGTTCCTGCCAGTCCTTCCCCGATAGCATTACTCTGTTTTGGGTTAGAATCCAGTAACCTCTAGTAACCTCTTTGTACCTTGCTGGTGTGTCACCTAACTTCCCTATTTTCCTCTGTATAAAAAGTCTGATGCTCGATTTGACAAATTGCACTCAGATCCACACTCCTTTGTGTAGTGTCTGTTTGTCACCCCACTTTCGCTGACTCCATGCCCATCTGTCCGAACACCTGATCCCCACGGATTGAGGAGGGCCGACTAGGCCTGGTCTGTGGCACATAGGGAAAATATCTCGACTTGATAAAGATGATATATGATATGCCTATAGCCAACATCATGCTAAACAGGGGAAAACACAAAAAGCATTATTAAAATAAATTCATATATTGAAATAAGTAGTAAGAAAAGGATGTCTTCTTTCACCACTCCTGTTCAACATAGCACTTGAAGCCTTACCTAGAGCAATAAAGACAAATAAAGGCAATAAAGGGGACAAAAATAGGAAAGAAAGAAGTCAAAGTATTCTCATTTGCAGACATTATGAGTTTGTGTATAAGACATTGAAGAGACGCCTATAAACCTCCTATCACTGATGAACGCCTTGAACAAAGTAGCAGGATTCAAAACTAACATAAAAATTAGTAGCCTACTTCTATACAAATGGCAAATATTAAGATGAATCAGAGAGACAGTACTATTATCAGTATCCTAAAAAAAAAAAAGCAAACAAAACAAACCCTAAACAAACAAACCAACAAACAAAGGCAAAAGTCACTGTCAATAAGACAAAAAGGCCACCAACAGATTGGGAAAGGATTTTTTTTACCAATCCTAAATCAGATAGGAGACTAATATCCAATATATATAAAGAACTCAAGAAGATGGACTCCAGAAAATCAAATAACCCTACTAAAAAATGGGGTTCAGAGTTAAACAAAAAATTCTCAACTGAGGAATACCAAATGGCTGAGAAGCACCTGAAAAAATGTTCAACATCCTTAATCATCAGGGAAATGCAAATCAAAACAACCCTGAGATTCCACCTCACAACAGTCAGAATGGCTAAGATCAAAATTTCAGGTGACAGCAGATGCTGGCGAGGATGTGGAGAAAGAGGAACACTCCTCCATTGCTGGTGGGATTGCAAGCTGGTACAACCACTCTGGAAATCAGTCTGGTGCTTCCTCAGAAAATTGGACATATGTTTTCTTTTAACAGTTTTAGGTTTCACAATTAAGTCTGATTCATTTGGAACTTGTTTTTGTGCAAGGTTATAGGCCTGGTTCTAATTTCATTCTTCTGTATGTCATAATCCAGTTTTCCCATCATCATTTGTTGAAATGTTTTCTTTTTTTTTCCAGTCTATGTTTTGACATTTTTGTCAAATATCAGATGGATGAAGTTAAATGTATTTTCATTTTGGGTCTTCAATTTTTGTCTACATGTCTGACTTTGTGTCCATACCATATTGTTTTTATTCTTATTGCTGTGTATGGTAATCCCTCCAGCATTCTTTCTTCAGGATTAGTTTGGCTATCTTAGGGTTTTTGTGGTTCCATATGATTTTTAGGATAGTTTTTTTCAATTTCTGTGAAAGATGAAGAAAAATATCTGCCATATGGCCCGGCTATACCGCTCCTTAGCATATACTCAAAGGACTCAACATTGTATTACACAGATACTTGCTCAGACATGTTCATTGCTGCTTTGTTCACAATAGTTAGGAAATAGAAACAACCTAAATGCCCTTCAACTGATGAATATGCTACCATTCCATATATACTATGGATAGATACTATCCATTCCATAAATACATACATTTGTATGTATGTATGTATGTATGTATGTATGTATGTATGTATATGTATATGTATGTTACCCATATGTACTATGGAACACTATTCTGCTATAGAAAAAAATGAAATCATGAACTTTTCAGAAAAAAATGGATGAAACTAGAAAAGATCATATTGAGTGAGGTATCTGAAACCCTAAAAAGACAGACATTGCATATTCTCTCTCACTGGAGGCTCTTAGCTCCAAATATTTAGAAGTGAGTAGAGATACTAGAATAACTGCAAAAGAAAGTAAAATTAGAAGGGAACCACTGTCAGGAATAATAAAGGAATAGCATGGTATATAGAAAGTGGGAAATGGCATGTTGTAATGGGGAGGAGATAAATACAGGAGAATAAAATGAAAGTAAGCATATCTGAAGTCATAAGCAATTACATTAATTGCTTAATAGAAACTATAATACACATAAGTCTGCATAAATATACATATATAGTTTAAATAAAAATTTCCCATGTGGAATGACAATGTTCCCTCCAATATCCAAATACCACCTAACAAAAAACCCTAACACTAATTATGAGAAGCCCTCTTTTGAGTTGTTGGTCAGGGTTGGCCAAGAGACTCCCCAAAACATTACAGGGTACTACTATTATCCTTGGTTGACCACCAGAGGTGGAGTTAAGTTCCTATTGTTGAAGACACCATGAACTTCTAGCGCAGGGCTTGAATGAGCCTGAGGTGGAACTGAAATGAATGCCTCCTCACTTAGGACTAGCTTTTTTGGTAGCAGATGGTGCCAGGCAAGCAGCCAAAGGAGAAAAGAACCAATAGTTCTACCCAGCTATGAAATCTATGAGTCCCTACAACTAACATAGCACAATAACTCTAACAGTACAGTAATGGCATATAAACCTCGGTGCTAGCCAACAGCTTTCCAAATGGACTTAAAACCTGCTCAACAAGAACGAAATCATACCTGGTACTGGAAAACTAGCCAGCTGCCCAGGACTAGTGAATTCATGGATCTTGGGAGGAAATCTACCTCCATCACTTTACTGAACCAGTATAATTCCTACTTATACTCTATTTGTCTTTATTACACAGATAAATGTAGTCTTCACTCATCAAGGAAACTTCTCTTTGCAACAGAGACCATTACAGAAAACACAACCAATCAAAATGCAGAGTTGTGGATCTCAGTCCCAATAGATACATCTAAAAAACAACTCTGCCACATAAGGCTCAAAGAATATTGAAGAACAGGTAGAATGATCATAAAAATTAGAAGATTGAAAGACTTTCTGTGGAATTGTATCTCCTAGGAATGTCAGAAATAACACAGCATAGGAAGTTTCACCAACATGACTACCTAAACAAGTTGAACAAGGACATTTCAAACCAATAGACATTTCAAAATGAACTGGGGAAAACCTATGAAGCCTGAACTCTATGAGAAGAACTACTAACAATGAGGGAATGTTGAAGGTAGGAGAAATAGTTTTTCCCTGGGTATAGCACACCAATTGTCTAATATCAAAATGGAAAGAAAGAAAGTCAGAAGGAGAAAATAAAGGGTTTAGATAAAGGGAAGGAAAGAGAGAAGTGATGTAATTATACTATAATCTCAAAAATAAAAGAAGTGGGAGTGGGTGGGCAGGGGAGCAGGGAGGGGCAGGGGAGGGACTTTCGGAATAGCATTTGAAATGTAAATTAAGAAAATATCTAATTAAAAAATGTTCAGGATTCATCAGTATTTAGCCATTGAGAATATGCAAATTAAAACTTTTTTCAGATTTCATCTTAACCCACTCAGAATGGCTAAAATAAATAAATAAATAAATAAATAAATAAATAAATAAAACCAACAATTGATAAATGGGACCTCATGAAACTGCAAAGCTTCTGTAAGACAAAGGATAGTGTCAATAGGACAAATTGGCAGCCTACAGATTGGGAAATGATCTTCACAAACTCTACATCTGACAGAGGCCTAATAATCAAAATTTATCAAGAAACATGGCTCCAAAAAAACACATAATCCAGTTTTAAAATGGGGTACAGGGCTAAACAGAGGATTCTCAACAGAGGAAGCTTGAATGGCAGAGAAGCACTTAAAAAATATTCAATCAGAATGGCTAAGATGCAATGTCAGTGACAGCAGATGCTGGTGAGGATGTGGAGAAAGAAGAACACTCCTTCATTGCTGGTGGGAATGCAAACTTGTATAACCACTTTGGAAATCACTTTGGCAATTTCTCAGAAAAGTAGGAATAGTTTTACCTCAAGACTATGGGTCATGTACCCAAAAGATGCTCCACCATCTCACAAAGAAACTTGCTCAACTATGTCCATGCCAGCTTTATTCAAAATAGTCAGAAACTGGAAACAACCTAGACATCCCTCAACTGAAGAATGGATACAGAAAATGTGGTACAACTACATAATGGAGCTATTAAAAACAAAGACATCATTTTCTGAATAAAAAATTATGTATAAAAAAAACAAAAAAACAAACCCAAAGACATCATGAATTTTACAGGCAATGGATGGATCTTGAGAATATCATCCTGAGAGAGGTAATCCAGTCCCCAAATGACACGTATGGTGTGTACTCACTTATAAGTGGTTATCAGCCATAAAACACAGAGCCACTGTTGGTCAGTAGAGAAAGAGAACATGAAATTGGATGGGTATAGAATTGGGAATGAATGTGAAAGGAGTTGGGGATGGGCTAATCAAAAGATAATATATGAAATCCTCAAAGAATTAACAATATATTTTTAAAACCAAATATTAAAATTTATAAAATACAGATAAATATTGAAATCAATCTATCTATCTATCTATCTATCTATCTATCTATCTATCTATCTATCTATCTATCTATCTATTTTGGTTTTTTTGAGACAGGGTTTCTCTGTATAGCCCTGGCTGTCCTGGAACTCACTTTGTAGACCAGGCTGGCCTCAAACTTATAAATCCTCCTGCCTCTGCCTCCCAAGGGCTGGGATTAAAGGCGTGTGCCACCATGCCTGGCATGAAATTTATTTTTATATATACATGTGAAAAGGAAAATTACTAATACTGTCAACAGCAAAGCAATGTTAAATAGTAAGAATCTTTGTCTCACTTCTGATCACAGGGGAGAACAATCTCAGCATTAAGTAGGATATATTCATAGCTTTGTGTAAACTTTACCTCATGTTCACAGAGTTCCACTTTCCCCTTACAGTACAAAAATATCATTTTTATCAAAAGCATTTTATTAAAGGTTCTTTTGTATCAGTTTTCATTGTATTTTTTCCCTGTTGATATGAAAACCATATTGATTTTTAAAAGTTAAACTATATTCCAAGAATTAGAAAATTTGGTTGTGATATTAGAATACCCAAGATACAATTTGCAAAACACATGAAACTCAAGAAGAACAAAGACCAAAGTGTGGACACTTTACCCCTTCTTAGAATTAGGAACAACACACACATAGAAGGAGTTACAGAGATCAAGTGTGGAGCTGAGACGAAAGGATGGACTAACCAGAGACTGCTGTAGCTGGGGATCCATCCCATAATCAGCCACCAAACGCAGACACTATTGCATACGCCAGCAAGATTTTGCTGAAAGGGCCTTGATATAGCTGTCTCATGTGAGGCTATGCCAGTGCCTGGCAAACACAGAAGTGGATGCTCACAGTCAGCTATTGGATGGAACACAGGATTCCCAATGGAGGAGCCAGAGAAAGTAAGTAACCAAGGAGCTGAAGGGGTCTGCAACCCTATAGGTGGAACAACAATATGAACTAACCAGTACCCCCAGGGCTCATGTCTCTAGTTGCAAATGTAGCAGAAGATGGCTTAGTCGGCCACCATTGGAAGAGAGGCCCCTTGGTCTTGCAAACTTTATATGCCCGAGAACAGGGAAACACCAGGGCCAAGAAGCGGGAGTGGGTGGGTAGGGGAGCAGGGTAGGGGGTGGGGATGGGGAAGGGTATAGGGGACTTTTGGGATAGCATTTAAAATGTAAATGAAGAAAATATCTAATAAAAAAATTGAAAAAAGAAACAAGAAAAGTTGGTTGTAATCTTTTGTGACTTTTCATTTACATTTTGCTTGTTTATTCTATTGAGGTATGGTTTTGTTATGCTGACCTGGAATTGATGATCCTATTGATCCAGCCCCCCAAGTGCTAGGAAGATAGACATAAGCCAATGGCCTGGCCTCATTCATTGTTTTTCTGCTTTTGTTCAATTAATTAGTAATTAGATAATTGAGACAGCTTCTCCCCAAGTTGGTCTTGAACTACATAAGTAGCCAACAATGACCTTGAACTTCTGATTCTCCTCTACAGTACAGACATGTGGTTCACCATATGCAGCTTATCTTTTTTTTTAATTGTATAAAGGGGTTTCATTATAAATTTTTATATACAGTGTTCTTTTAAAATTTTTTTCTCTTTATTAGATATTTTCTTCATTTACATTTCAAGTGTTATCCAGAAATTTCCCCTTACCCTCCCCCATCCCCGCCCTGCTCCCCTACCCACCCCCTCCCACATAATGGCCCTGGCGTTCCCCTGTACTGGGGCATATAAAGTCTGTATGACCAAGGGGCCTCTCCTCCCAATAATGGCCAATTAGGCCATCTTCTTCCATATATGCAGCTAGAGACATGAGCGCAGGGGGAACTAGTTAGTTCATGTTATTCTTCCACCTATAGGGTTGAAGACCCCTTCAGCTCCTTGGGTACTTTCTCTAGCTCCTTCCTTGGGAGTCCTGTGTTCCAACTAATAGCTGACTGTGAGCAACCACTTCCGTGTTTGCCAGGCACTGGTATNGGTTGAACAAGCTTGCAGTCCCACCAACAGTGGAGGAGTGTTCCCCTTTCTCCACATCCACGCCAGCATCTGCTGTCACCTGATTTTTTGATCTTAGCCATTCTTACTGGTGTGAGGTGGAATCTCAGGGTTGTTTTGATTTGCATTTCCCTGATGATTAAGGATGTTGAATATTTTTTCAGGTGCTTCTCAGCCATTCAGTATTCCTCAGTTGAGAATTCTTTGTTTAACTCTGTGCCCCACTTTTTAATGGGGATATTTGATTTTCTGGTGTCCACCTTCTTGAGTTCTTTATATATATTGGATATCAGTCCCCTATCAGATTTAGGATTGGTAAGGATCCTTTCCCAATCTGTTGGTGGTCCTTTTGTCTTGTTGACAGTATCTTTTGCCTTACAGAAGCTTTGCAACTTTATGAGGTCCCATTTGTCAATTCTTGATCTTACAGCGCAAGCCAAAGCTGTTCTATTCAGGAATTTTTCCCCAGTGCCCATATCTATGAGGCTTTTCCCCACTTTCTCCTCTATAAGTTTCAGTGTCTATGGTTTTATGTGGAGATCCTTCAACCACTTAGACTTGACCTTCGTACAAGGAGATAAGAATGGGTCAATTCCCAGTCTTCTACATGATAGCCGCCAGTTGTGCCAGCACCATTTGTTGAAAATGCTGTCCTTTCTCCACTGGATAGTTTTAGCTCCCTTGTCAAAGATCAGGTGACCATAGGTGTGTGGATTCATTTCTGGGTCTTCAATCCTATTCCATTGATTATTCATCCTTATCCTCTTCTTATCCTTACTCTCCCTCCCTTTTTCTACTTACACCTCCCTAGGAGTTTCCATCCTATATTATACATATGTGAAAACACATGCTGGTTGACATTTTAATGCTAACTATTTTCACAAAATTCTGGTCTCCACTTCCATACATTTCCTGAAGATTATATAATTGCATTCTTCTTTAAGCCTGACACTTTTAGAAAAGATAAATATAATAGCTTATACTCTTTGTACAATTATTTTCCTCCTAGCTTCTGACACTTAAATCTGAGGAATTAAATAAGTAGCTGCCATTTCTGCTTATCAGATCCAATGTGTTATTATATATCCAGTAAATAATGTCCAGATAATCATGAATTCCTAAGAAGCCTCACCCTATCTCTTTGTATCATTCACAAATCCTTGGAGCTACCCTCTCTCTAGAAACCAGCTGGTCACAGGCAAGGAGAATCAGAAAGGCAACTTTCATATTCCTTCCTGTTCTCTATTGCACTTTCCCAGTCTCATCCCCAGCCCTGTAGAAGACCATGTGTAGGGGACCGACTCCCTTCTCTGCCTCCATTCCCTGGGGACTCCACAGATCCTCAGTGGATCCATCCTTATTAACTGACACCATTCCCTTCTGTCAGTACCAAGGAGCACACTCTACCTGGAAACCAGCTGGCCATGCTGGCCAGAGCATCAGGCAGGCAATCTTTATTCTCTTGGTTCTCCATTACCAATTCCTCATTTTTGGATGTCTCAATCCCACTTGGGAGGGAGAAGAAAACAATCATAGGGTAGGAAGGGAAGGAGGGAAGGAAGGACCTAGGTGGGAGAGGTGACAGGGAGGGGAAAAGGGGACCATGATCATGTATTGGCTGGGGGTTGGAGGGGGTAGGACTAAAGCCCTGAGGGCTACCAGAAAGAATCAAAAGAGGCAACTTCAGGAGGTAGGAGGTTGGGAGATGCTCTAGAATGTAGACTTTGGAACTGAAAGACTCTCAGGACTCAAAGGGAGGGACCTTAGATGAAATGCCCTACAGTGGGGAGAGGGAACTTATAGAATCCACCTCCAGTAGAAAGATAGGGCATCAAGTGGAGCCATGGGGTTGCCATTACACAGTCAAAAACTCTGACCCAGAAAAAATTGCAGGAACAAATATGGGGAAGTGCCTGAGGAAAAGGAGGTCCAGTGACAGGCCCAAATTGGGATCCAGCTCAGGGGGAGGTCCCAAGGCCTGACACTATAACTGATCGGTGTGCTTACAAACAGAGGCCTATCATGACTGCCCTTCAAAAGGCCCAACCAGCAGCTGAAAGAATCCGATGCAGGTATTTACACCCAACCAATGCACAGAAGCTGGTGACCCCATGGTTGAATTAGGGGAAAGCTGGACAAAGCTGAGGAGGAGGGTGACTCCATAGGAAGACTAGCAGTCTCAACTAACCTGGACCTCTGGGATCTCTCAGACACTGAGCCACCAACCAGGTGGCATACACCAGCTGATATGAAGCCTCCAACACATAAACAGCAGAAGACTGTCCTCTCTGTCTGGACTCAGTCAGAGAAAATACACCTAACCCCAGGGTGTGGGGAGGTCTGGTGGGGTGGGTGGGAGGAGTGGGTGGAGGGGTGGGAGGAGGTATGGGATGTGGAACAATCAGAGGGTGGACAGGGATGGGGATAAAGTCTGGACTGTAAAAAAAAGATTAAAGAATAAAAAACAAAACAAACAAAAATCCTCACTTTCGTCCATAGCTTTGTGCAGAGTGCCTGCAGGGGCCTGACTTCCCTCACTGACTCTACTCCTGAGGGAACCTGCAGATTCTCATTGACAGACCATCTTTCCTTTCTATAGACCAGTGGTCCTTCACTGTGGGTCATAACTGCTTAGGGAGTCACATATCAGATATCGTGCATCTCACATATTTACATTACAGTTCATAAAAGTAGCAAAACTACAGTTCCAAAATAGTAACAAAATAGTTTTATGGTTGAGGGTCACAGCATTAAGGAAGGTTGAGAACCATTGCTAAAGACCTTTTCTTCACTTGCTTCTAACACATCCCCATTCCTTTCTGTCAGTAATAGCTAGAAACACATTCTACCTAGGATTCCCAGCACCCACATCTGGCAGAGACTCAGGAATACGCCCTACTAGGCAGCCAATATACTTCATACTCTTCTATGATCCAGAAAGGGTAATCAAAACCAGACAAGACTATACATCAACATCTAGAATTACAATAACCTCAAACCCAGATGCCTAGATGCCAGAAAAACTCAAAGCATTTCCAGTAAATTTAGGAACAAGCCATGGATATCTACTCTCTCAATACCTAATATAGTACTTGAAGTCTTAGTCTGAAAAATATGACAACAGAAGGAGTTAAGTGGATACAAACTGAGAATGAAGATGTGTATTGACCGATGATATTATTTTATACATAAATAACTCTAAAAATTCCACCAGGGAACTCCTACAGTAGCTGACAAACACTTTTCAGCAAAGTAGCAGAATACAAAATATCTAAAATGCTTCCTATATACAACTGACCAACAGTCTGAGAAAGAAACCAGAGAAATGGTAGCTTTCATATTAATACATCCAAATAAAATATCTTGGAGTACCTCTAACTAAACAGGTGAAATGCTTACATAATAAAAACTTTAAGATATTTTTAAAGGCATCAGAGAAGATATTAGGAGATGGAAAGATCTCTCATGCTCATGGATTTGGTAGGATTAATACAGTGAAAAAAGCTATCCTACCAAAAGCAATCTACAAATTCAATGCAATTCTTCACACTACTTGAAAGGACGATTTTCAGCAAGTAAGTCCATACTTATTACCATGTTCAAAGTGAAACATGAAGTGGGAAAAAAACCTCAATATAAGGCCAGATACACTGAATCTGATAAAAGAAAAAGTGGGGAATAGTTTTGAACTCATTAGCCCAGAAAAAGCCTTTCTGAAAAGAACATTTGTTACCACAAGCACTAAGAACAATTAATAACAGTGACCTCATGAAACTGAAATGCTTCTTTATGGAAAAGGACTCCATCATTTAGACAAAGCAGCAGGCTACAAATTGGGAAAAGATTTTTTTAACCAACTACACATCCCATAGAGGGCTATATAAAATATATAAAAATCTTTAAATAACTATACATCAAGGAAAAAAAACAATTTTAAAATGAAATACAGATCAGGAAGCTGGAAATAGATCTACCTCGATACCCAGCTATATATCATTTTAGGACATATACACTAAGGACTCCTCATTCTACAATAGTCATACTTTGCATAATAGTGTTCATTGTTACTCTATTCATAATAGACAGAAATTGGAAACAGCCTATATGTCATTAATGAACCAATGATAGAGAAAATGTGGTACAATTATACAATGAACTATTACTCAGCCATTTAAAAATGAAATCATGAAATTCATAGGTAAATGGATGGACCTAGAAAAAAATACTCAGTGAGGAAATCCAGACTCAAAAGGAAAAATATGGCATGTATTTGCTTATATGTAAGTGTTAGTTGTTAAACTTGAATTAAGCAGGCTCTAATCCATATAAACACAGAGGTTAGTTATAGAGTACGTGACTAGGAGGGAAGGGAAGGATCTCCCTAGGAAGGGGAAATAGGGTAGATAATTATGGGTGAATGGGGTTGGCAGAGGAAGAGGGAGCAAACAGGGAAACAAAGAGGAAATATGGGGGGGGTCAACTATGGACATTTGAGGGGGTCATATGGAAACCTAATGCAGTAGAACCTTTTCAAAATATATAAAAGAGATCTAAAATTGGAATCATTAGACAGTAGACAAAGCTCCAAGTAGACTTCTCTCCCCCAAAAGAACTATCCAGTGTTGGGGAGAGAACTACATATAATTGAGTTAATGGACAAAGAGTCCCTGTAGAAACCCCTAAACAATCCAGGATACTTCTAAGCTTATTGGTTGCTCTCCACAAACTGAAGACAATGCCTATATAACTCACTGAACACAGAGAAGTCTAACAGTACCTACTTAGAGCCCTCACCCCTACACACTAGTGTTTGCAGTGTTGGAAGGTGCTCTGAATTCTAGAGGAGAAAGATAAACACCAATTCAGCTATAATCCCTGTGATCTACAATGGCGACTTTTTATTCAAGACATGCTAGTGCAGGAGTGGCAGAAAAGTTATGGGAATAACCAACTACTATCTGCTTAGAATTAAGGACCACTCCATGAGATGGAACTCAAGTCTAACACTCCTCAGGTGGCCCATTACCTGACATTAGCTAGGCTGTGGATCTAAGGGAAAACAAAATACTAGTGCTCTCATAATGGAACATAGTAATAAAGTGATTTTTAATGACATTCTGTTATATTCATAGTTCAGTATTTTTCTCAGCTCTCAAAAGCTTCTTGCTGCAGTAGATGGGAACATATAGAGACTCACAACTGGAAAAAGTACAAAATGTCAGAGACCTTGGAACACTCAGTTCTGAATAGGATTTTATCACCAAATACTTTCCCTCAGGGCTCAGAGAACTCTGTGGAAGATGGGGGAGAGAGGTTGTAAAAGCAGCGGGAATGCAAGACATAAAACAAACAAACCATTCTAGACACACCAGGACTGGTGTACTCAAATTATGGCAGAATGCACAAGGTTTATACATGCTTAAGCTAGATGGAGTCTCAGTGTCGAGAATGGAAATTGTCATGAGCCTCCATTTCTAACCCAGAAGAGCTCTCTGGAACTAAGTGTACACAAAGGAAAAATTAATTTCTCTCACAGAACCTCACTTGGTAGACAAGCCAGTCCCATCCCCAGCCACAGACGGCCAATACAAAATGAACACTTCTGTTTTTCTGTAGGTGTTTTCTCTCATAATGCTTTGCTTGAGATTTTCATTTTGTTTTTAACCTTACTTATCTTTTACTTATATATTATGGTTTCCAACTTTGTTTTTATGAGGTTTACACGTGTACAAATGTGGTGTCTCAGCATCTGTATGTGTTTATTGTGCTTTTTCTTTGCCTCTTTTTTTTTTCAGTTTTGCACTATTCTGATTTGTCCGTTTTTATTTTACACTACAGTATTTTATTATTTAGATGCCTGTTTGTATTATAATGAAAGAAAGAAAAAAGGTACAGATTTTCATGGAAGGGGAGGGAGGAGGAAACTGGCAGAGGGAAAACTATAATCAGAAAGTATTACATGAAAAAATCTACTTTAAGTTACAAAAAGAATTTCTGAGTAGTTTATTATTATTAAAATATATTAAAGAAATATATTAAAGAAAACAGAAAACCCCTGAGGAAATACTGATACTTATGTGTGTCCATTCTTTTGCTCTTATCTGCTGATGGGTATTGATATGTACTAAAGCTGTATAGGTTGGACTTTAATCACACTCACCAATAGCCACACAGATTGACTTAAACTACTACTTTTTTTTTCCAATGATTTTCTATTACCAAACTCGATCCAAAATGGTTTTGGAAGAATCTACACAGTGGAATTCATAGAGGCTAGATAGATCCTTGTCTATTACCACTTTATCATTGTATGATTTAAGTCTAATTATACCAATTTCTATAGCAACTTCAGAGACATGGGATTGTCACAGATAGTAATCTTGGCAGGTGAAGATACTTTCAGGAACTTTTTTTCTACTATACCTCTAAATATGTCAGGAAACCAAATGGAGTATTAATCCGAATCGCTGAGCATATCTGTCCACATTACACTTAAATAAAAATGGTATATTTTATGCAGATGGGTGATGTACTTTTAATTTAATCATGGGATAATAGTTCATTTATCATCTGGATACTTAGTTCATATAGCTTACCACCTATGAGAGGACCAGAATATCGTTTTTGGATTTGCCAACATTAGTGCCTGCTCTGACCTTTTACATAATTGTAATGAAAAAAATAATCTACAAATGATCATTAATGTTCTACATGTATATATATTCCATATTTATTCAGAGAGCATTTCAGAATCTCTCTTCAAGGACAACAGAATCCCCTTTTGATCACTATATGCAGGATTTGAGACTGACTCACATTTGAAAGGGTGATAAGATGTAATTTTCCATGGTGCTGATAAATATTAAGAGAAAACTACTCTTCACCTTTTTATAATTATGCAAATCAAACAATGTCCCAATCAAGCTCCCCACCTAATTTTGTTCCTAGAAAAGTCATGCAATATTAGTTAATACCATGGATTCATGCATTGCCCGTCCAGCCTACCTGTCTCTTACAGTGATTTATGCCGGTGCTGCCAGATGGTTAAATAGTGCCACCTGGCCTCTACCAATCTAGATAGTTAATCCTCAGAGATATAATGGAGACTGGCTCTTTGCTATCATTTCCTACTGTCAACAGAGGCCTAAAAAGAGACAGCCACTCCTAGTTTTATAAATGTGTTACCTGCTTTTCCAGAGTATTCCTTCCTAAGAAGAAACATTAACCTTGGAAGCCTTCTGGTGAGCTCTGAGAAGACTTAGTTGGACAAACAGTATACTCATGTTAATATTCTCAACTCCTGTTTCTTCTGATCTCTTCCTTAATGCTGTACTAGAAGGTATAGTTGGTATCTAGTTACCATATGTCTCTGTTGAGTCAATGGGCATGTGTCCTCACCAAATTGTAGCCAAAGATATGTCCTATGTAAATGACCTGACTTCTATATAGCTTCCAAGTTTAAACCCTCAAAAAATCATTTCTAAATAAATTTGGGGGGGTACTGACAATATTAGGGTCCTCAGTTTCTTTGTAAATATTCTGCTTATGTCTATCCAGTTTTCTTATAGATAAGATTTAAGTATTGATTTTAGACTGTAGTGATATCTGAGGTCTTATTCTGGTTTTAGACCCGAGTTAATGACCCCGGTGAATACAAGCATCAATCTCCTAAAGAAGAAAACCTGTTTCCTAACTGTGAACGTGACATTCTGTTTGTCAGATGGGTTCAGGAAGTCAAGGCTCATACAAAGAGTTACAGTTTTCTCTGGTTTATCTATATAAATTTCCCTACCCTGGGTGTGATGGTTGAAAATAATGCTTTAAAAAAGATACATATTCATCCAAAACTTTAATATATGGCCTTATTTTTAAAATAAAGTCTTTTAAATGTACAATTAGTTAAGACTCTTGAGATGAAATTATCTGGATATAGAGTGAACCCCACCCTAAATACAATAACTGGTAACCTTATAAGAAAAGGACAACAAAGAGACAAAAAAGATAATCATAAGAAGATAGTTGCAGAAGTTGGAGTTATATTTCCTCAAATCAAAGAATATCTAAGCTATAATGGACAAGAAAAGTATCCCCTAGGGCTTTTAGAGGGAACCTGACCCAACTGGTACATTGATTTCAGACCTCTGGCTTTCAGAACTATGAAAAACTAAACATTTGTTGTTTTAAGTCATTCAGTATCTGGCCATTTGTTATGGTATCCCTTAAAAACTAACTTATAAGAACCTGGGATAATATTCTTTCCTAATAGTGACCATGGCTGATCAAAGTGATAACAATTAGTTTTCTAATAAGCAGTTCTTGAGCCCAATTTTCACAGTTTTTCTCAAGATAAAAGCAATAAGAGTTCCTTTAAATATACTTTAAAGCAAATCTACAACTGATGGGGGTGGGGAAGTGGCGGGAGCATCTCAAGGACATGACAGAAATTTGGGATAGGAGAAGCACCCAAGAATCAATGCAGGTGACCTTAGCTGTGACTCACAGCATTGGGGATATGGAACCCGAAAAAGCCATCTCCTGTAGCCAGGCAGGAACTCCAGTGGAGCAACAGGGACACCAACCTACCCACAAAACTTCCAATCCCAAATGTATCCTGTTTACAAAAAANACTGGAGCAGAGTTGCCTTTCTATGGGATATGTTCTTCTAGCTGGGCTGCTTTGTCTGGACTCAGTGGGAGAAGATCTGCCTAGTCCTCCAGAGATTTTATGTGCCATGATCCAGGGACATACAGAGGGGTCTCCACGGAGTCAGAGAAGGGGAGGAAGGAGTTGGGGCAGGGGGTCACCAGGAGAGGGGTAGTAGGTGGAATGTAAAGTGAATAAATAAATAAATATAACATAAAATAATAAATTAAAAAGATACTTTAAAATGCCCCAGAGTTAAGGTAAATCAGTCATCAATGTCTGGATGATATAAACTGAATCAAGAATATCCCTCACATGTCAAACAGTGTCCTGCTTTGTAGTGATACAGTATGTACTTAATATGCACAAAGAACTGATCCTCGGCACCACAAAAAAGTTTTTCCGATTAAAAAAAAACCTTTATTATGTAATTAGGTTAAATGTTGATAAGGAGGAGACACCTTATATTTCTCAGGTGGGCCCAAACTAATAAAATGAGTCCTTAAGAGAGGAGAACATTTCCCTCGTGTGATCAGAAAGATTGTTGTCGTGGACAAAGCTGGGGATACAGTTCATTGCTGGCTCTAAAGCCAAGGAAGCAACCAGCCAAAGAATGTGTGATGCTTGTGAAAGGGCAAGAAAACAGCTTCTTTTCTAGAGCTGGCTAAAGGAGTTCGGTTCAGTCACGCTTTTGTTGGCTTTCTGGGACACAGAACTGTAATAACATAACATTTTGCTGTTTTAAAACTACCATAAGTATCACAGCTTATATCAGTACCAGAAAACTAATACAAATGCTGTCAAAGAAGTTATTTTATTCCCTTTTATAACTGTCATTAGCCCATATCATAAATATTTGGTCTCCCAATTTCTAACCTTTACATGAGTCCCTATTCCAATTAATCACACAAAAATGTCCAACTAATTATTATTTCATTGTATGCCAGGATTTAATATCACTCCACTTGATTTCTTCAACAAATTCTTTGATTTTATATATAAGACAATCTAACTATAAAAATCCCATCCAAGCGGCAACAATATAGAGAAGGACTCAGCCAACTTTTCTATAAAGGGCCAGATTTTAAGGACCACAGATTTCAGGAACTAAAGCTTATTTCCTCTAGTCACAAAAGCTTAGCTTTGTTCTTAAGATAAGAAAGAGGCTACAGGTGTTATGATTTACTGCTATCTGGACCAGAGTTCTGTCAAAACAAGCCTGAGGCAATGTTCTTCTGCTAATATTTCATGAAAATAGACTCTCTGGGTTGCAGTAGCAAAGGGACGGGGAAGTGAAACAGAAGTAAAATGACTCAAAATTAGGCCAACCATCATTTCATGGGGAGAGTCAGAAGAGACACATCAATAACTATTTGGCAGGTGTTTCATCAGTATGGATTTGTGGCCTTGTCTCTAAATCATGACTCAGAACAACCCAACTAAAGGGAGGAAAATAATTCATTCCCGTTCTCTTGTCAGGCATTGGTTAAAGTTGTTCCATAGGAAGTTAGCTCATCTTTGCTAGAGAGCCATGTCAACTGACCCCTTTGGAAGTTTTTAGGAAAGGTGCAAGGTATACTTTAGATTGCGTAATACCTTGTGAATCCAGAATTAGTGAGATGAGCCAGGGGAGCTGGGTAGAGCTGGTGAGCTTCAGGAAGTGGTACTGTAAGACGTTGATTAACCCTGCCAAGCTTGAAGTGTAGCAAGGAAGTGTTTAGGAGACAGCCTGACAGAATCCAAATGCTGCCCTTGTTACTATTGCCCACATAGAAGCTTCTAAGAAAACAGCACCCTTTTCTGTTTGACACGCTGATGTTCAGGTTTCTTAGAAATAGTGTCTTGGAGGAAAGAGATTCTATTTCTGACTGTATGGTATTATGTGGCTTCCATAGGATCCCTAACAGCAGTACTTCATTTATTTTTTTACATCACCACGAAGCCTCCAAGGACAGTTTCCCTTTCCGCACTGAGTTTAATCTCAGAAGCATTTAAAAGAAATGTGTAAATAAGAAAATCTAGCAACATACTCAAACAAATTAAAATGAATGCTTAACCTGATACATGTAGAAACCCATTCAGCCAAATTCAATACTATTTATAATTTATAACTCTCAATACTAGAAATACATGGAATATTTTTGTTGTTACTGTGTACGGGGTGAGTGAAGGGGTGGGGATAGAGTATAAGGCTTTGACTTGTTTTGTTGGCCAGGATCTAGCACACTATTGAATGTAAATGATTTATTCCTGGGTTTGGAGATTTAGATAACAAGTCGAGGTACTTGATACATATAGCTATCTATGTTGGAAAGGAAGAAAACAAAAGCTGTCTACATTTGGTATACTTTCATAAATAATTCATACCAGAGACTCTAAGGACAGGTACTAAAAACAAAGCATTTAATAACACTGCCAGTTTTTAAAAACATAGTATTTTATATACTAACAATAATCAGCTGTTATCAAACAAACTTAACAAAAATTAAGTCAAAAGGAAGCATAAAGTCTCAGGAGGAAAAGATGCCTGCAGCCAAGTTTGATAACCTGAGTTTGAGTCCCAGAACTTACATGAGAGAAGACCAACTCCACAAACTGATTTCTGTCCTCTGTACACACATGCACACACACACACACACACACACACACACACACACACACACACACAATGTAAAAAAATATTGATCCGAATAGGAATAAATCTAAAATAGTACATAGAAGTAATCTAACAAGAGATTACACTTTTATTAAAAATTAGTTATCTAAAAGCATGAAAGAAAAGCAAATAAACCATTCCACAGATGAAACTTACATATCGGTGAGAAACTTGTATTTAAATATACAAAACAAAAGTATATCCCTATGTCAAGACAGCATAAAATAATTTATGCAGAAGTTAAATTTGGATATAAATACTTAAAATTGGTTTTAAAAAAAAAGTAAGTAGGATTATGGTTTTTGTCAAGAAAGGAAAGACGTATTCAACAAAAGGCACAACCAAAAGATAAACAAAATTGAATATAGTAAAAACAAAACCCTGGTCTATCAGGAGGTAAGATTTACTGGGCATCTACTAATCTTGCTGAGCAACACATTGGTCTTGGTGTACTGGCCTCAATATTCATTTATTTTATAATCCTTTTTAATTGTCAATGCCAATCACCATATACTACATTCTTTCATAAAAATTTGAATAACACAGAAAAAAGAATACCATTTTCCACTTTCCCCAGTACCATGTCTAATGTCCTCCCCAGATTTGTACATATCTACTTAGGCTTTTGTTCTTGGGTGTGTGGTATACACATACATACACAGGTGCATCATTCACATAGTTTCACACCACATTGTTCTAGAATTTTTTTAAAATGTGCTTTAGTGAAGATACCATTATGTGTGTATCAACATTCATTTATTTAATTTTGATTATTAGACTTATCATTCCTTATTCACATAAATAGTATGGATATCTGAAAGAATTACCCAGGCCAAATGATTTAAAATGTGTCCTAAATGATTATAATACACTTTTCTGTGCATATATATACATATATACATGAATGTCTAATGCACACTGTGAAATAATCAGGATGGCTTTACAATCTAATGACCTGTTATCTGCATCTGCATAGCTGCATGGCCTTTTCCACTATCTAGTATCATTACTTTTAACATTTTTGGTGTGATGGAAGAATGCATAGCTGCATTTCTCTGACTGCCAGTGATGGCGTTTCCTCTACACCCCAGTAGAAATTATATCTGCACTCTACTTATTTTGGAAAAAGAAAAAGCTGCTTCATTTGCTTTTTAAGTACCTAGAGCAATTTATTTTAAAAATATTTTTATTTTGAAATTATAATATAATTACATCATTTCCCCTTTCCTTTTTCCCTCTAACCCTCCCACACAACTTTGCTGTATTTTGAATTAATAGCCTCATTTTTCCTTAACTGTTATGTGTTACATACTTGTATATATGTATATGTTCTGTAATACTTATGTACAGTTTTGCTCTCGACAGACAACTTGTTCTGCCTGCGCTATGTTACTTGTGCGAATGTGTTCAGGGCTGACACTAGGTCTTGGAGAGGCAGTTGGTGTACTGTTTGTTGCCTGGGGAGGACCATTGTTCCACTCTCCACATTCCTTACCTGCCTGTAGTTCTTTGCTAGTGCTGAGGCCTTATGAGGGTTTGTCAACAAAAAAAACAAACTCTGACAAACCTGGTTGGCATTATGATAAATTCATGGATTAATTTAGAGGCACCTACTGCTTCTTTTCCTAGTTGAATTTGCCTTCCATGTTGAATTTTTGTTAGACTACCTTAGTTCCTATCTTTTAAAAGTAAATAATTAACTTAAAATAAACTAAACCATGTACCTAGTAAGAATTACATACTTGACAAGACATCCAAAAAGATTTTTTTTAAATCTCGAGGTATAAACCATTTCATTATCAAAGGCCAATTAAGAAATAATTAGGACTGCTTATATAATCTGATAACATGTTAGCTCCATCTGCATTGCTGTGACCAAAATACCTAGGCGACCAAAGGAAGGACTTATTATGGTTTACAGTTTCAAACAATCTACTCCTCACTAGTCTTGAGGATGAGGCAGACCTGGGCTTTCCATGTCACAAAAGGCCACATACAAAGAAACTGCATATAAGAAGATGCCAGAGGAGAAACAGACCTAAGAACCTCTTGACCTGCTCCTCAAGCTAGACTCTCTCTCTCCTAGCTTTTCCCAACCTCCAATAATGTCATCATAGTATCTTCATACTACTGATCCATTGAGCAAGTCAGTCTCCATTTTCTAACCGTTCCTAGAAACTCCAGCATAGACATACACAGAGGTGTGCTTCGCCCTTGGACATTTTTTTTTTTACCATAATGAAATGGACAAATATTTTCTATATTAGTGTGGATGTATAAGAAAATCAAAATTATCTAATTGTTGTTACTGGATATTGGTCATAACTTTGATAATACCAACACCAAATAACAGACACATAGTTAATGAATCATATAATATTAATTAATTGAATCATGTAATATTTAGAAATAAATGATGCTCTGCTACCTTCTCAACAATGCAGATTTGAGTATCAGTTTTACTGCTGAGTAAACTAGAAACTTGGAGCATTAGTAGCAAGAGTATTTCATTTACTTGTTCACTTGATCATGAAAACCCTCGATAAGTATTATTTTTAGATGCCACTGAATGCTACCAACTAACTGGGATTTCAAATCTCAAGAAACAGTATAAAATAACTTTTTCTAAAAGCAGGAAAAACAAAAGTGAGAATAAGAGAGCATACTTACTTTTCCTTCATCTCTTGGGCTATCGCTTAAATGTACAACTGGGCCTGGATGAGTCTTGGTGGAGCTGTTAAATCAATTCAGAGCAATAATTTAAAAGTAGACAACAGAAAATGGCAAAGAAATTAATATTAAGCTGTGATATACTCCCAGGGTAGTAGAGCTAAACCTCTGATTCACTCCAAATTTCAGCTTTCTTTATGAACTACTTTTCTTTTTTTTTTTTTTTACTAATTATTTTATTTATTTACATGTCAAATGTTGTCTCCCTTCCCAGTCTCCCCTCCACAAATCCCCCATTCAATTCCCCCTCCCCTTTACCTCTAAGAGGGTATTCCCCCACTCACCCATCCACTCCTGCCTCACCCCTATAGCATTCCCATTCGCTGGGACAACAAACCTACACAGGACCAAGTGCCTCCCCTCTCATTGATGCTAGATAAGGCAATCCTCTGCTACATTTGTAGCGGGAGCCATGGACCCACCCATGTGTACTCTTTGGTTGGTGGTTGAGTCCTTGGGAGATCTCAGGTATATTTGTTAGTTGATATTGTTTGAACTACTTTTCTTTTTCCTATTAAATCTGCTAAACTAGGGTTGGTGGGGTTTTTTTTTAATTAGGTGTAAAAATAAGGTCCTATATTTTAAAATGGTACTTTTCATTATATTTTGGGGAAATTATGAGTCCTTGATATTTTTAATGCATTTTATTAATACAGAGAAGCGCTATAGCCACAAACCTATGTAAAAAATATATTCCAACCAAACTTTAAGCTTAAGCAGCTAAGATTTCCCTTAACATGGAATTTTCTATGATTTTGTCTCTAAAGCAACATACAGTAGCATACTGGATTTTAAAAGAAATGCTTTAGTAATTAACTAGTAATAACTATCTTTCAGAAAACTGAAAAATCTAGTTCATTGATTATGCTTTGTTAATCTGGATTTTCCACTGTAACCAATAATAAATAATTATGTATACACTAGAACAACTAAAATTAAAAGGACTTTGCTAATCTGACCTTAAGCTTATTCTACTCTGATCATCTAGCATGGTTTCTTTATAAATCTAATTTAACAGGATTAACGAATATGATTATGTCATGGTTAAGCATGATATCATCTGACACGACAAAAGAACTATTTCTCAATTTTCTACAGCCCTTTCCATGATCCAATTGTTACAGAGGGTGAGAAAGCAAGGAAACTGCATTTAGAAAGGGTAATCCAATGTGCCTGAGTTGGCAGTTCCACTTTATTTGTTAAGGACACATAAAATCTACAAAGCTCCTTTACAAAACAATAAAGACTATTTAAATCTTAGAAATAACTTTAAAAGTGATAAGTAAGTAATTTTAATACTGGTTCTTGAATATAACTCAAAGAAATATATAGATTAGATATTGGTAAATTTTGTGAATAGATTCATTCATCTCATCCACAAATATATTTTCTCATCTAAAAATACAGTACCATTGATCTTACTGATATATCCTAATTTAATGGCAAAAGACAGATCATATTCAACAGTATATATTGAGATTGTTGTTCCATTTGAAAATCAGAATTACCATTTGTATTTTATAGTATATTTTAAAGAAAAACCTATACGGGGTTACAAAGAAAAGTTCATAGAGCTGTTTTGGTTATATTCGTATGTAATATACACTTACACATAGTGTTCTAAGAAAGTAAACGCTTCTGATAAAGAATAATATCCTTAGTTATTCTTTAGTCAATAATAATAGTCAACAAACCAAAACTGCTATCTATCTGTGGGGTTTGGTAGTACCAACAATTATTAATGCATCTAGCATGATATACTAGTGAAAACAATAAATTACATAGAAAGAAAAATCTGTACTTAAACATTTGAAAACTCTCAATTAAACATGTTAAGTACTATACCTTTACAAATTTGCATAGTAATACTATATGCAAATGCAACCAAATATTCAATTGTTTCCAATTACTGATGCATTCCACTTTGAATCATAGAATCATATTAAAGGAATGTATTGTGTAAATATGGGTTAGATCATATGCTAGACTCTTCCACTTACTATACAATAAAAAGTGTTCTAGTTCAGAAAATAATTAAACATTCAATTTGTTATTTGTAAAAAAAATAGAGTGTAAAAGACCAGGGTGGGGGGAATAAAATCTGGAGTTTAAATAAATAAATAAATAAATAAAAAGCAAAAACAGACATTTCCTATTATGTCAAAAGTTAAGGGGACATTTTTATGCTGTTTTGCCACTTAAAAGATGATGACTATATTCATGTTGGTGTATTTTCTGTCTCTAACATTAATTTTCAAAACCCCAGAAAATGTCACTAGCAAAACATAACTGTGAGAAATTATGACAAAATTCTGGAATAACATATATTTCTAATGCATCCTAAGAAGTGGAGAGTAATTAAAAGACAATTTACATAAAAATAGCACACATTAGCTCAACTATATCCATTTTAAAGTTATCTGTGGTTTTTATTCAATCTCATTTAAATTAAGTAAACATTAGCAGTGGATGTATTAACTAATTATAACCCCACAAGTTACATAACACATGCACTTATTTTGTCAGATAAAGTGACATGTAAGTTCAAACTCACAGTTCAATTGCCTTGTTCCACATGATGACATATCCAGAAAGAATGAAAGATTCAATATTTACAATATGTGTATTTCCTCTTTCTGTTCCAACATAGAGCCATTTACTCTGGAAAGGTAGATGACAGTAAGTAATTCTGAAAGAAAGAAAATTACAATTAAAATATCTGAATTTTACATTTGATCAGTACATTTTCCTTACACATATCACACTAACATAAAGTTATAGTTATATAAATGATAGGAAAATTATGTACCAAGAGAGCATTTCCTTATTAATAGAACATAGGAAAAATAATAATATATCCCTAAAATTAATAATGACAATCATTATTAAATACATGTTTATTATGGGCATAGAGTTACATCATGTTTAGTTTAAATTTTTTTTACCAAAGCAGAAAAATATGAGTTGTAGATAATAATGGGAAAAAATGATGTTTGGACATATGTACACTGAAAATATTTAAATCAAGTTTAACATTTCAAAATTAAGAAGGCTTATGGAACCTTCTCTTCCAGAATTAATAAGTGGTGGTACATTATTGTCACTTATGGTCATACTGTGTGACAGTATTTCAGAGCTTCCTTTATATATCTGACATTAATCCACCTTCCCCAGTCTTTCCACACACCCTTCCTTCTCTGGTAACTAGCATTTGAATCACCGTTTCTAAGAGATCAACTGCACTATTTGTCATTCTGAATACAAGTATGTATTTCTGTTTTACATAGGAGAAACTATGATGACTTTTTTCAGTAGCAGGAAATTGAACTTTGTTTTCATTTTTTTTATTAAACTACAATAGTAACATGTACTCAAGATGACAAAGGCATGTTCTTATAATCTTTCTAAAACAACTATGGCTAGGTATCTACTTTGAAAATGGAACCATCCTACAAGGTAATTTAAAACTGTCTAATGTAAGTGGGACAATTATAAGTGTTTTATATATCATAGACAAAATACAATATAACTTATAAACCTCTGTTCTATAGATGTTAAGTTTATGTTTATTGATGCATACATGAGACTAAACCTTTTGCTTTATAATTGCCAAAGTCTATCAGCTAAGAAGTGTAAGTGGAAAAATTGTGATACAAACCATTCCTGTTCAGTTACAAAATTTAGTATCTTCTCACTGAGCTCCAATGTTTATTTATTTAAATAAAAGTCATTTCAAAGATAAATTAGGTACATAATGAACATAAATTTCAGAGTTTGTGGAGAAGTAGTAGTTATCTGTACTTTGTTCAGATGCTTGGCATTTATGTATTAGGGGGAAAACTGTTAAGGTCAGAGAATCACTTTATTCTTTGTGTGCGTGTGTGTGTGTGTGTGTGTGTGTGTGTGTGTGTGTGAATGTGGGGGTCAGAGGACAATCTCAGGTACTGGTCTACTCTTCCCACCTCATGTAAGGCAGCATTTCTTTTACTGCCATAGTGCTACATACTTCAAGCTAGCTATCCTTTTCCCTTCTCTTGTCTCTACCTCCCATCTTAACATAGGAGTGCTGGAATCACAGACATGTGCCACCATATCAAGACTTCCTTGAGTTTCAGCATTCTATCCTCATCTTCATAATGGGCTTTCTGGCCAGCTCTGAGACCTATTCAATATCTAGAGCCATCAGGACGACTGCATATGAAATAAGAAAGTCAATGACTCATCTATTAACATTGTAATTAGTCTCTCTAATTTGAATTCACTGTGCTCTTCTGGACACTCATTTTAAATGTATGAATGCTCTATCTGTATATACATCTGCAGGCCATAAGAGGGCATCAGATCCCTTTATAGATGATCTTGAGCCACCATGTGGGAATTGAATTCTGGACCTCTAAAAGAGCAGCCAGTGCTCTTAACTACTGAACCATCTCAGAAGCCCCTTCTAGATGCTCTTACAAAGACAATAAGTTCACAGATAATCACTTGCCAGAACATGTTACTGCACCAAATATTTCCTGGAGTTTACTTGGAAGATTATCTAGTAGACTATCATAAAAGCTGAATAAAATTTTGACAAGCAAACAGATACACTTTTTTAAAAGTAATGATAAATTCACACATTCCATCTTATAACACACATAAGAATGAAGCTTATGAACACTATGGTTAAGAGTCAACAGTAAACAGCCAGGTTTTCCAGTACATATTGTCAGCCTGCCATATTGAATGTTTCAATATCCTACCTCTCTGAACCAAATGTTATTTATCCTGTAGAAAGCATCAAGCATATCGCATTAAAAACACTAGACACTTGCTGTGACATAAGAAACTGCAAAGTAAATAGATTTTTCTAATGAATAACCTACATGATACTGGGAATCTTTAATTAAGAATTGAAGTCTAGAATAGCTGTCTCCAGGGGATAGTTACTAATATTACACAGGAAATAACTTGATGGCCATGTTTCTAGGCAACAAATGATCAATTTTCTATTTAATCTTCAATATAAATAGGAACTCATTTTAAAGAAGAAATACAATCACCATATCTGAATCACAGGAAGAGAGAAAGAAAACAATCTAAGAGGCTCAAACACGAGAAAACTTCAATATGACATAGTGATCTCAACCTCAGTTAACAAGTAAAATCTGAGAACTGCCAGGTTCAGTGATGAAGCCTGAGACAGGAAGTGGAATGCCAATGTAAACAGACCTTATAGAACAGAAAGAAGACAGGAAAAAAATCCTAACAGAACTAGAACTAGCCTGTGAACTAACTCTTTAATGGTGGTTAAGTAAAGAGAAACTGACAGAGGTCCTATCTAATATCCATCATTGAAATGTTGTCCAAGATTAGAATCCATTTAAGATTTTCAAACTTTAGCCTCAGTAATAGTCTCAGGCCTTGGGACCTCCCCTTGAGCTGGGCCTGTCGCTGGACCTTCTTTTCCTCAGGCTCCTCTCCATTTCCTTTCCTGTAATTTTTCAGACAGGAACAACTATGGGTCAGAGGTGTGATTGTGGACCGGCTTCCCTCTCCCTCGTTTGATGCCCTGTCTTCCTGCTGGAGGTGGACTCTTTAAGTTCCCTCTCCCTACTGTCGGGCATTTCATCTAAGGTCCCTCCCTTTGAGTCTTGAGAGTCTTCCACCTCCCAGGTCTCTGGTGCATTCTGGAGGGTCCCCCCATCCTCCTATCTCCTGAGGTTGCCTGTTTTCATTCTTTCTGCTGGCCCTCAGGGCTTCAGTCCTTTTCCCTTACCCAGTACCAGGCTCCCCTCACTTGGGCACTTCAGCTTGTTGACCTTTTTGAGTTCTGTGGACTGTATCTTGGGTATTCTGTACATTTTTTTTTCTTTTGGCTAATATCCACTTATTAGTGAGTACATACCATGCATGTTCTTTTGTGTCTGAGTTACCTCACACAGGATAATATTTTCTAGTTCCATCCACTTGCCTGCAAAACTCAGAATGTCCTCATTCTTTTTTTTTTTCTTGAAATATTTTTATTAGCTATTTTCTTCATTCACAATTCAAATACTATCCCAAAAGTCCCTTATAACCTCCCCCAACCCTGCTCTCCAACCCACCTACTCCCGCTTCCTGGCCCTGGTATTCCCCTGTATTGGGGCATATAATCTTTTCAAGACCAAGGGCCTCTCCTTCCAATGATGTCCAATTAGGCCATCTTTTGCTACATATGCAGCTAGAGACACTAGCTCAGGGGGTACTGGCGTTCTTAATAACCCCACCTCCATTGGATGTGGGGTTAGTGAAGATTTTTTTCCCAATCTATAGGTTGCTGATTTGTCTTATTGACTATGTCTTCTGCCTTACAGAAGCTTTCCAGTTTCATGAAGTCCCATCTATCAATTCTCGATCTCAGAGCATGAGTCAATGGTGTTCTGTTTAGGAAATTTCCCAGCCGGGCATGGTAGCGCACGCCTTTAATCCCAACACTCAGGAGGCAGAGGCAGGAGGATTTCTGAGTTCGAGGCCAGCCTGGTCTACAAAGTGAGTTCCAGGACAGCCAGGGTTATACAGAGAAACTCTGTCTCAAAAAACAAAACAAAACAAAAAAAGGAAATTGCCTCGTGCCAATGAGTTCAAGGTTTTTTCTCACTTTCTCTTCTATTAGATTCAGTGCATTTGGTATTACATTGATGTCCTTGATCCACTTGGACTTAAGCTTTGTGCAAGGTGACAAATATGGGTGTATTTTCATTTTTCTACATACAGACAGCCAGTTAGACCAGCACCATTTATTGAAGATGCTTTTTCCCCCAAGGAGCGCTCATAAAAAGGGACCTAGCATGACCACACTTTGGAAGACCCAATAAGCAACTGAAAGAGTCAGATGCAGATATTTGCACCCAACCAATGGACAGAAACAGCTGACCCCTGATGTTGAATTAGGGAAGGCAGTATCAATCTGGACCCCTGAGGTCTCTCAAACACTGGACCACCAAATAGGCAGCATATACCAACTGATATGAGGCCCCCAACACACATACAGCATAGGACTTCCCAGTCAGTGTTCATTAGAGCTGATGCACCTAACCCTCTAGAGACTGGAGGTCCCAGGGAGTTTAGAGGTCAGGGATACCCATATCCACATTAACTTTAAACTCTGCTTCATAGTATACCATGTCTTATTTTACAACTATTTGCCATGAATAGATATTTTTATGATTTTTGTGGTTGTTGGATTCTTTTTAAATAGTGCTGAGCAACAAATACCTTTTAGGTAAGTGCTCTACTAATGAACTATATCTCTGGCCCTGATGTTATTAACTACAGAGGAAGTACCTGCCCTGAAAGTAATTGAAGCTGTCCTATATATACATGGGGGTCTGGACAAAATAAAAGGATAGACGAGAAAAAAACCTGTTTTCTCTGGCATGCACTCCCTCTGTTTCCTGGCTTCTAAGGAATGGATTGCTTTGCTCTTCTACATTGTTATGCCATGATGTACTTCCTCACCATGCTGCAAACAGGTGGACCTTAGGATAAAACATCTGAAACCATGAGCCTAAATCAATCTTTACTCCTTTGCTCCCTGAGGTAATTGTGTGTTACAAAATGTCTAATGCATAAATAGTACCCTTCTGATGCGTTATTAATCTATAACAAAATAAACCTATTTGGTACTAACATAATTATAAATACAAGTCCAACTTTGTGAACCTGTATAACCAGCATTTTTAGACAGAGCAATCTGTCCAAATCCTTTACAGAGTTAGTATTAATTTAATATAAAATTCAAAACATTTCAAGTAAAGGTTACTTGAAAATCACAACCCAGACCATGTCCACAGACTTCTGTTTAAGAAACATTGTCATAGGCTGCCAACTCCCTCCTATCTATTCAATATAGTACTTGAAGTTCTAGCCAGAGCAATTAGAGAACAAAAGGAGATCAAGGGGATACAAATTGGAAAGGAAGAAATCAAGGAATCACTATCTGCAGATGATATGATAGTACACATAAGTGAACCCCCAAATTCCTACAGGCTGGAGAACTCCTACAACTGATAACTTCAGCAAAGTGTCTGGATATAAAATTAACTAAAAAAATTAGTAGTCTTCCTTTATACAAATGATAAATGGGCTAAGAAAGAAACTAGGAAAAAAACACCCTACACAATAGCCAAAAATAATATAAAATATCTTAATGTAACTTTAACCAAGCAAATGAAAGATCAATATGACAAGAACTTCAAGTAGTTGAAGAAAGAAATAGAAGGTTTCTTCTTCTGAAGACCCAGCTATACTGCTCCTGGGAATATACCCAAAAGAGAAATTCTAAACAGTAAAAGAACTTCTGCAGGAATGACCTCAAACTGTACTGTAGAGCAATAGTAATTAAAAACTGCATGGTAATGATACAGAGATAGACAGGTCTATCAGTGGAATAGAATTAAAGACCCAGAAATAAACCAACACACCTATGGACACTTGATCTTTGACAAAAGAAGCCAATAGCAAACAGTTGAAAAAAGAAAGCATCTTCAATAAATGATGCTGGTCTAACTAGCAGTCTGCATGTAGAAAAATTCAAATTGATACATTTTTATCACCTTGCACAAAGTTCAAGTCCAAGTAGATCAAGAACCTTAACACAAAACCAGATACACTGAAAAAAGAAATGGAATATAGAGCTAAACAGAGCATTCTCAACAGAGGAATCTCAAATGGCCAAGATATAATTGAGAAATGTTTAATCCTTAGTCATCTGGAAAATGCAAATCAAAATGACCCCGAGATTCCATCTTATTCCAATCATCTTACACCAATAAGATAAAAAATTCAGGTGACATCAGATGCTGGTGAGGATGTGGAAAAAGAGGAACACTCCTCCATTGCTGGTGGGATTGCAGGCTGGTACAACCACTCTGGAAATCAATCTGGCAGTTCCTCAGAAAACTGGAAATAATTCTATCTGAAGACCCAGCTATAACACTCCTGGGCATATACCCAAAAGATGCTCCATTATACCAAAGAACACGAGCTCCACTATGCTCATAGCAGCCTTATTCATAATAGGCAGAAACTGGAAGAAACCTAGATGACCCTCAACTGAAGAATGGATATATATAATATTATATATATCAATATATTATATATAATATATATTATATATATATTAGGATAGGAGCTTAAATTACTTTTATGATAGAAGGGATGTGGTTATGTGGGTCCCAAAACTAGTTAAAAATGAAAATATGAAGAGAAGGGGAGGAGGAAGAAGAATACTAGGGAAGAAAATGACAAGAATTTTCAAAACAAGTCAGCAAAGGAGATAGCATCCCTGTGAGTCTTGTAGTCTCATGGGCCAAAATGCTGATAGGCAGAAACTTTAGTGGAACATTTAACCCATAAAAGAAAAGAAAATAGAAAATAGAAAATGTCCCTTAAGTAAAACAACCTCATGATTTAAAATAAACTATACCATATAGAACTATTATACAAAAGACCAAATTAAAAATGAATTAATATTCAATTAAATTTCATTCATAGTCTTAATGAACTATCAGTCAACTAATGTGTCAATAAAAACCTCACTCAATCACTTGTCATTATTTGGGGAGCCGTCTAACATAACACAAACTAAATTAAATTTCTGCAACTATTAGGTAACTTACCAATTAGAGACAGTAGACTTGTTCTGTGAAGTACTAAAATACAGCAAATAGTTTGAGCTTTAAATACCACACAGTTTGTCTTACAGCTTCTCAACTTTTATACAGTAGTACAAAAGTAGCCACAGACAGCACACACATTAAAAGCAGAACTATGCTACTGCTCCATAGTCTTAGGCCTAGAATGAGGCATGGACCACATTAGCTATGCATGCCACTACATGGAATCTAAACGTGAATTTTTCTATTTTTATTTGGCTATGTAGTCTCGTACAAATTTGCTGAAATTATAACAGAAACTTCCTTAAATGGTTAACTTTTATGGAAACCATAGCATGTTTATGCTATTTTTTCAATATACTATTACTTGGAACAAGCAAGAAATATATATGATGAAAATATTTCATGTAATATTATGCATTCTCAATTAACATTGCCAAAAATACACTAGAAATAATGAGTAGCACATATAAGATTAATTAACAGAATAAACACTTTATGGTTAAAATGTACCTGTCTAGATGTTGGAGACTCAAAAGTTATACAGTGTATCTGTACCCCTTTGGAAACTTAAAATTTAAGGAAATATTTAGAAAAACTGAATGATAGTTGTATTATTTTATTTCATATATACAAATAAAATCAAATCAGATACACATCCTATCCTAAATACCCAAACTTACTTCTTCATTGCATTTTAAATTACAATGTTTTACAGACTTGATAACTTGATTTTTTTTTCCTTCTTTAGGTCATTTGAAATATGAGTTCCAAATAATATTCAAGGTGGCCTGAAACTCACAGCAACCTTCCTGTCTAGAGTCTTGAAGTTTGGGTTGTAGAGTTTGGTTATCATGTAAAACTCTGTTAGTTGAGTTTTATCTATTCTTAAAACAATTAGTAGCCTAATGACCTGTAACTTTTCACTTCATTGACAGAGGTCAGTTTTAAGGTGAGGATTTTATATTATACTCACTAAGGATTACATTCTCTGTGGTTTCTTACTCAAATTTTAAAAATTGTTAATTCATTACATCAAATTAAGTAAAAGCAGTTATCAGAAGGGGAAAAGTTTCAGTTGATCATTTTCTTATCTACTGTGAGAAAGATATCAAGGTGTTTAATTATTCAGTTGACATATAATTATACATGTTGGTACCATGGAGTGAAAATTTATATAATAAATATTATATTGAGAATATTCTGAATCTTAGTTCTAAAAAGCATCAACTAGTAATGGAATACATATATATAAATAGAAAGTTGGTTTAACAAAGGCTCAAATTTAAAAAAATGAATTTTTCTGGCCCTTAAATTCAATAAAAATCAATAATTCCATCCTATAATCAAAATTACACATTAGTTATTATATATTCATTCATGCTGTTCATGTATTATATGATATTTTCATTTATTCATAAATTTACATGCTATAAGTTTAAACATTATTGATCAACCAGAATTTACAACTAGGAAATGGTTCCTGGATTAGAAAAATATTTGAAAATTATAGCATGCAAGTTTGCTAGGGTTAGTAGTACTATCAAAGCAAGGAACAATGTTATTAACTGGTAGTTTAGACAATCTTCTTTTAGAGGAGAGACTGCATATCTTCTATTGCTACAGAAGATACAGCTGGGAATAGTGTATAAGAAAGTTACAAAACAAACTCAAATTTGAACCAGAATTAATAAAGTCTCAAAGGACTAGTTCTTCTAAAATGGGTTAAATTTATGAGCTAGCCTGTCATCCTCACAGTTAGCTTAACTGGATTTAACTCATCTAGACAATATACCTCTGGAAGTGTCGATGATGGCATTCCCAGAGAGGTTTAACTAAGGAGGGAAGACCTACCCTGAAGGTGGGTGGCATCATTCCATGGGCTGGGGTCCCAGACTGAATCAAAAGGAAGAAGAAAAAAAAAAGAAAAAAAGAAAGAAAGAAAGCTAAGCACCAGCATTTATCTCTGTTTCTTGACTGTGGAAACAAAAAACCAGCTCTCTCATGCTCCTGCTGCCATGCTTTCCCCGCTATGATGGACTGAACCTTCATATCCAAAGTCAAAATAAACCTTTCCTTCCATAAGTTGCTTTACGCCAAATGTTTTGTCATGGGCATGAAAAAAAAAATAACTGATAAAAATATTTTTAGACTGGGGGCTGGAGAGATGGCTCAGGGGTAAAGAGCACTGACTACTCTTCTGAAGGTCCTGAGTTCAAATCCCAGCAACTACATGGTGGCTCACAACCATCCATAATGAGATCTGATGCCCTCTTCTGGGGTTTCTGAAGACAGCTACAAAGCACTTATATATCATAAATAAATAAATCTTAAAAAAATATTTTTAGACATGATATTATATTTAAAAAGAGGTGATACAGAGATTCTATGGTCTTCAGGGAAAGAGAAAGATTGAAAAAGAGAAGTGAAGTGGAGAAAAAAGGTGGAGGTGGGGAGAAACGAAATCTCTTAGCATCTTGGGTATGTATTATATTCCAGTGAAAGAAAATTAAAATGTTTACATCAAGACTATTAGTACAAACAACAAAATGACAGCATTTCTAGTTATATAACTCTTCAGACAATTAGTATACCTTCCTTTTAAAGACATTTACAAATAAACAAATTAGGATTTTTGGCTCTACTAGGGAAAACATGGAAATTTTTTTGGCAGAGGTAGTACACAAGGCTTAGGTTCATGTTTGTGCTATAAAATAGAAGCAATGATTTATAACTTCACCTAAATTTCTTGACTATCTTGACCTGTGGATGAGAGAATCAGGACAGTAGTCAAGTGATCTTGAGGGTGAAGGCACAGTGCACTCTACTACAGAAAAGAAAGTACTTCTAGCAATACAAAGTGCTTTTCTTTACCTCAGATATCATCCAGAGAAATGTAAAAATCCACTCAAGTTTACTTAAGACTTCAGAAGAATTTTATAACACAATACCTAAAGTATCTAGGTTTACATTAAAAAACAATCATTCATCAAAGGCTTTGTCAACATCTAATGAGATGATCATGTACTTTTCTTCTTTCAGTTTATTTATATGGTGGATTACATTGCCAGATATTTTTATAAGTTGAACAATCCTTGTATCTCTGGGATGAAGACTGTTTGATCATGGTGGATTATCTTTTTGATATATTCTTGGATTTGGTTTGTAAATATTTTATTAAGTATTTTTGAATCTATGTCAAGAATATCAAAACAATCCCACAGAATCTGGGCTCACAGAAACTGAACCAACAATCAGGGATCTTGACCTAGACTCTACATATGGGTAACAGTTATGTAGCTTGGTCTTCTTGTGGGACTTCTAACAATGAGAGCAGGAGCTGCCTCTGATTCCTTTGCCTGCTGCTTTTGGGACCCTTTTCTTTCTACTGGGTTGCCTTGTCCAGCCTTAATATGGGGGGAGGTGCTTAGTACTACTACAACTTAACATGCCATGTTTGCTTGACATTTATGGGAGGCCTGGCCTTCTCTGAAGAGAAATGGAGGAGTAGGTGGGGGAGAGGGAAAGAGAAATGCAAGAGAGGGACTAGGAGAGGAAGAGAGAAGGGAGGAGAACCGTGGTCAGGATGTAATATGTGAGAGAAGAATAAATAAATAAATAAAAATTTAAAAGTATCCATTATACTAAGAAAAAGGAAAACATCACTTAAGAGTGCAAATGGACAAGACTGAGAATTATGAATCTAAAATGAACACTCAAAGAAAAAAATATACAAAAACTCACCTAATTTGGAAAAAGATGTAAACCAATGGATACAAGAAGCTGGACTACACCAAACGGAATACTTCAGTGAAATAAGGCCAAGGGAAGATCTTAGTCAAACAGCTGACTACCCCAATAGAGCAAGGACTGAGGGAGGAATGAAGGTGAGGAGGGCAAAAGGGAAATGGAAAAAAAAAGAATGAAAAATGGGGACGAGAAGAATGGAAGGGAGCAAGATGTAGGAAGGAAAAGTGAGGGCAGGGAAGTGAGAGGAGAGAAAGGATGGGGAGGGAAGGAAAGGAGAGGGGTGAGGTAAAGGGAAGCTTTGAAAGCAGCAAGAGAAAACCACATCATCACTCTACAAGGATGGGGACAGATTCCTCATCAAAAACCATGGAAAAATGGAAAGAAGCAGGATGGTAGTCAAGAACCTAAAACAAAATCCAATATTTACCAAAACGAATTTCTCATGAACAATGGGGAAATTATGGCTTTAACAAGCAAAACAAATTAAGAATTTGGTATCAAATGCCAGTTTGGGGCTGGAGAGATGACTTTGTGGTTAAGACCACTGACTGCTCTTACAGAGGACTCAGGTTTAGTTCTCATCAGGTGTCTCACACCACATTACCTGGAGTGTTGGAGGAATCTGGCACCCATTATTAGCCTCTTTAGGCACCTGCACACAAATGATGCACATAAACTCATACAAGTGTACATACACTAAGATACAAAGCAAAAATGAATCTTAAAAAAAAAACAAAAACCCACTACCAATCCCAAAAGAGTCGCTGAAAAGACTGATGAAAGGAGGAACTATGGAAGGAAAATCAAGAACAAAGAAAGTACAAAGAGCATACATATGAGCGAGGCAAATAGAGAATTTCAAATAAGAATTTTAATTTTTTTTGTATTTTTCTTTTTTTATTGGGCCAATTTTGAAATCTCCTCTATTGTTCTTGATGAAGAATTACATTAAAATTTATGTGTGAGCTTTTTATGCTGAATGAAAATAGCCTGCAAATGAAAAAAAAAAAAAAGAAGAAGAAGAAAATGCATTGTGTGCCTGCCTTCAGCCTGATCTTAAGGAGGCATTTTATCTATTGAGAGTCCTTTCCAAATGATTCTAGCTTGGGTCAAACTGACATAAAGCTTGCCAACACAGGCACTTCAAGGCTGTCTGCTTCGTCTATTACAGCTCTGATACATTGCCTTGTGCTTATTGAAAAATAAACAGGACCAAGGGGCCTCTCCTCCCAATGATGGCTGACTAGGCCATCTTCTGTTACATATGGAGCTAGAGACACGAGTTCTGGGGGTTCTGGTTAGTGCATATTGTTGTTCTTCTAGGGTTGCAGACCCCTTCAGCTCCTGAGGTTCTATCTCTAGCTTCTCCAATGTGGGCCCCGTGCTCCATCTTATGGATGACTGTGAGCATTGACTTCTGTGGGAGACAGCTAAATCAGGGTCCCTTCAGTAAACACTTGCTGTCCTATGCAATAGTGTCTGAGTTTAGTGACTGATTATGGGATGGATCCCCAGTGGGTTAGTCTCTGTATGGTCCATCCTTTCATCTTAGCTCTAAACTTTGTCTCTGTAACTCCTTTCATGGGTATTTTGTTCCCTATTCTAAGGAGGAATGAAGTATCCACACGCTCGTCTTCCTTCTTCTTGATTTTCTTGTGTTTTGCAAATTGTATCTTGGGTATTCTAAGTTTCTGGGCTAATATCCATTTTTCAGTGAACGCATATCCAATGACTTCTTTTGTGATTGGGTTACCTCACTAAGGATTATGTCCTCCAGATTCATCCATTTGCCCAAGAATTTCATAAATTCATTTTTTAATAGCAGAATAGTTCTCCATTGTGTAAATGTACCACATTTTCTGCATCCATTCCTCTGTTGAGGGACATCTGGGTTCTTTCCAGCTTCTGGTTATTATAAATAAGGCTTCTATGAACATAGTGGAGCATGTGTCCTTTAAACCAGTTGGAACATCTTCTGGGTATATGCCCAGGAGAGGTATTGCTGGATCCTCTGGTAGTACTATGTCCAATTTTCTGAAATAATGACAGACTGACTTCCAGAGTGGTTGTACAAGCTTGCAATCCCACTAGCAATGGAGGAGTGTTCCTCTTTCTCCACATCCTTGCCAGCATCTGCTGTCACCTAAATTTTTGATCTTAGCCATTCTGACTGGTGTGAGGTGGAATCTCAGTGTTGTTTTGATTTGCATTTCCTTGATGATTAAGGATGTTGAACATTTTTTCAGATGTTTCTCAGCCATTCGGAATTCCTCAATTGAGAATTCTTTGTTTAGCTCTGTACCCCATTTTTAATGGGGTTATTTGTTTTTCTGGAGTCCAGCTTCTTTAGCTCTTTGTAGATATTGGATATTAGTCCCCTATCAGATTTAGGATTGGTAAAAGTCCTTTCCCAATCTGTTGGTGGCCTTTTTGTCTTGCTGACTGTGTCTTTTGCCTTACAGAAGCTTTGCAATTTTATAAGGACCCATTTGTCAATTCTTGATCTTACCGCACAGGCCATTGCTGTTCTGTTTAGGAATTTTTCCCCTGTGCCCATATCTTCGAGGGTTTTCCCCACTTTCTCCTCTTTCCATGAATCCAGCCCTACAAAGGATAATAACAGAAAAACACCAACACAAGGACAGAAACTACACCCTATAAAAAGCAAGAAAGTAATCCTTCAACAAACCTAAAAGAAGACGGCTTCATGAATAGAATCCCAACTTTATCAACAAAAATAACAGGAAGCAACAATTTTCTTTAATTTCTCTTAACATCAATGGACTCAATTCTCCAATAAAAAGACATAAACTAATAGACTGGCTACACAAACAAAACCCAACATTTTGCTGCTTACAGGAAACCCACCTCAGGGAAAAAGACAGACACTACCTTAGAGTGAAAGGCTGGAAAACAATTTTCCAAGCAAATGGCCCGAAGAAACAAGCTGGAGTAGCCATTCTAATATAGAATAAAATTGACTTTCAAACCAAAGTTATCAAAAAAGACAAGGGGGCACTTCATACTCATCAAAGGTAAAATCTTCCAAGATGAACTCTCAATTCTGAATATCTATGCTCCAAATGCAAGAGCAGCCACATTCATTAAAGAAACTTTAGCAAAGCTCAAAGGACACATTACACCTCACACAATAAGAGTGGAAGACTTCAACACCCCACTCTCACTATTGCACAGATCCTGGAAACAGAAACTAAACAGAGACACATGGAAACTAACAGAAGTTGTGAAGCAAATGGATTTAATAGATAATTACAGAACATTATATCCTAAAACAAAAGGATATACCTTCTCAGCACCACATAGTACCTCCTCCAAATTGACCGTATAATTGGTCACAAAATAGGGCTCAACAGATACAAAAATATTGAAATTATCCCATGTATCCTATCAGATCACCACAGACATAAGCTGATCTTCAAAAACAGCATAAATAATAGAAAGCCAGCATTCACGTGGAAACTGAAGAACACTCTACTCAATGATATCTTGGTTAAGGAAGAAATAAAGAAATAAATTAAAGACTTTTTAGAGTTTAATGAAAATGAAGCCACAACATACCCAAACTTAAGGAACACAATGAAGGCAGTCCTAAGAGGAAAGCTCATAGCCCTGAGTGCCTCCCAAAAGAAACTAGAGAGAGCTTACACTAGCAGCCTGACAGCACACCTAGAAGCTCTAGAACTAAAGGAAGCAAATTTACCCAAGATGAGTAAATGGCAGGAAATAATCAACTCAGGGATGAAATCAACCAAGTGGAAACAAAAAGAATCAACCAAACCAGGAGCTGGTTCTTTGAGAAAATCAACAAGATAGATAAACCCTTAGCCAGACTCACTAGAGGGCACAGGGACAGTATCTTAATTAACAAAATCAGAAATGAAAAAGGAGACATAACAACAGAACCTGAGGAAATCCAAAACATCATCAGATCCTACTACAAAAGGCTATACTCAACAAAACTGGAAAACCTGGATGAAATGGACAACTTCCTAGAAAGATACCAGGTACCAAAGTTAAACCAGGATCAGATTAACAATCTAAACAGTCCCATTTCTCCCTAAAGAAATAGAAGCAGTCATCAATACTCTCCCAACCAAAAAAAGCCCAGGACCAGATGGGTTTAGTGCAGAGTTCTATCAGACCTTCAAAGAAGACCTAATTCCAACTCTCTTCAAACTATTCCACAAAATAGAAACAGAAGGAACTCTTCCCAATTCATTCTATGAAGCCACAATTACTCTGATACCTAAACCACACAAATATCCAACAAAGAAAGAGAACTTCAGACCAATTTCTATCATGAATATCGATGCAAAAATACTCAATAAAATCCTTGCAAACCGAATCCAAGAACACATCAAAACGATCATCCATCATAACTAAGTAAGCTTCATCCCAGGAATGCAGGGATGGTTTAATATACGGAAATCCATCAAAGTAATCCACTATATAAACAAACCCAAAGACAAAAACCACTGATCATCTCGTTAGATGCTAAGAACGCATTTGACAAAATCCAACACCCATTCATGATAAAAATCTTGGAAAGATCAGGAATTCAAGGCCCATACCTAAACATAATAAAAGCAATATACAGCAAACCAGTATCCAACATCAAACTAAATGGAGAGAAACTCGAAGCAATCCCACTAAAATCAGGGACTAGACAAGGCTGCCCACTTTCTCCCTACCTATTCAATATAGTACTTGAAGTCTTAGCCAGAGCAATTTGACAACAAAAGGAGATCAAGGGAAAACAAATTGAAAATACATAAATCAAAATATCACTGTTTGCAGATGATATGATAGTATATATAAGTGACACCAAAGTTCCACCAGAGAACTCCTAAACCTGATAAACAGCTTTAGTGCAGTAGCTGGATATAAAATTAACTCAAATCAATGGCATTTCTCTACACAAAGGATAAACGGGCTGAGAAAGAAATTANGGAAACAACACCCTTCACAATAGTCACAAATAATATAAAATACCTTGGTGTGACTTTAACGAAGGAAGTGAAAGATCTGTATGACAAGAACTTCAAGTCTCTGAAGAAAGAAATTGAAGAAGATCTCAGAAGATGGAAAGATCTCCCATGCTCATGGATTGGCAGGATTAATATAGTCAAAATGGCTATCCTGGCGAAAGCAATCTACAGATTCAAAGCAATCCCCATCAAAATTCCAACTCAATTCTTCAGACTTAGAAAGAGAAATCTGCAAATTCATCTGGAATAATAAAAAACCTAGGGTAGCAAATCTCTTCTCAACAATAAAAGAACCTCTGGTGGAATCACCATGCCTGACCTCAAGCTGTACTACAGAGCAATTATGATAAAAACTGCATGGTACTGGCATAGTGACAAATAGGTAGATAAATGGAATAGAATTGAAGACCCAGAAATGAATCCACACACCTATGGTCACTTGATCTTTGACAAGGGAGCTAAAACCATCCAGTGGAAAAAAGACAGCATTTTCAACAAATGGTACTGGCACAACTGGCAGATATCATGTAGAAGAATGTGAATTGATCCATTCTTATCTCCTTGTACAAAGCTCAAGTCTAAGTGGATCAAAGAATTCCACATAAAACCAGAGACACTGAAATTTATAGAGAAGAAAGTGGGAGAAAGCCATATATATATATATATATATATATATATATATATATATATATATATATATATATAAAATATACATGTTATTCATAAGTATATATAGTATTAAATCAGTTTGAGGCTGCAGAGATGATTCAAAGGTTAAGAGCACTTGGCTGCTCTTCCATAGGACCTAGGTTTGATTTCCAATGCCCAAATAGTGGCTTACATCTGTCTATAAAACTCCAACTCTAAGGGGAACTGACACCTTCCTTTAGCCTCCATTGGCACCAGCTATGCATGTAGTGTACAGACAGTTATGCAAACAAAACACCCATACATATAAAATTTAAAAAATAAAAATTTTAAGTCATTTTAAACAAAACAATATTTTTAGAGCTCCTAGGATGTAAACTAAGCCTGTCAGCTTTTTCCTTATGTTGCTACCAATTAACCAACTTCAACTGAGGTAATAAAATTATCATCACTATTTCTTTCTCTTAAGAGCGTCATGAAGGGGACCATAATATTTTAACATTTGAATAGTAAGGAAAAGAAACAAAACCCAAACAATGCACTTTTTCTATCAATACAAAAGTGGCAAATCAGCCGGGCGTGGTGGCCCACGCCTTTAATCCCAGCACTCGGGAGGCAGAGGCAGGCGGATTTCTGAGTTCGAGGCCAGCCTGGTCTACAGAGTGAGTTCCAGGACAGCCAGGGGAACACAGAGAAACCCTGTTTCGAAAAACCAAACCAAAGAAAGAAAGAAAGAAAGAAAGAAAGAAAGAAAGAAAGAAAGAAAGAAAGAAAGAAAGAAATGGCAAATCAGATTTACTTAAAGTATTGAAAAAGAAAAAAAAAGTGTGTGTGTGTGTGTGTGTGTGTGTGTGTGTGTGTGTGTGTTGAAGTCAAATTCTCAGCAGGTTTCTTCCTTGTTCACAGTAGATTTTTGTTTTATTTTGTTTTGTTTTTTTCCTTGAGATGCACTCACTCTCATTGACCCTGGAAGTCACAGGTTTAGCAAGGCTGGCTGTCCAATGAGCTCCAGTGACCTGCCTGTCCAGCACCACTTGGGCCCACCTTAGTCAAGAATGTCAAGGATCCAAACTCACGTCCTCATGCTTGCTGTGCAACTTACTAAATGAATCATCTCCTAGCTCCTCCTCAAAGAAATTGTATGAGCAGATAGAAATGACTAGCATAGCGATCCAAATAGGTGACATTCTTAGTGGAATAACAGTATAGCACCTCTGAACTGATCTTATATTTTTAAAAGTCCTTAAATTTTTTTTTACTATATTACTTATTTTATGTCTAAAATAAGATAGCACACCATACACTGCTTACTGCCTGGCCCATTGTTCTTTTGCAGTATATGCAAAAAAAAAAAAAAATCCTACAAATAAAGTAGAAAAAAATCAGCCTAATCTAGAGAAAGAAGTCCTGGTTAACCTAGTAAATTCTTAACTGTTAATTCTCCCCAGTTTAAAAAAAATACTAGCTATAAAGATGGCAGTTCATAAAGTAATGAGATATAATACTCATGAACTTTATTCATAATATTTAGAGTTAATAATTTAACTTCACATATTATGCACATGAGATTCAAATTACTAAAAGTAAAATGAGTATATTCTATATAGCTACCATTTTATTTTGTCATATTTATAAAGACATGTGTACTTCATTAAAATCTGCCAAAATAGCAGTGATACCTTATTAACAATTACTATGCAAGAAAATAAAATAACCACCATGTTGGGCTTTAGGTGAAAACTGCTTCCCTCCCGTGTTTATCTTGGTTTGGATGGCATTTGTCAGTCTATACAAATTTATTTCTCAAAGGTTTCTCTTCTTATTAGTCACAAGTTTTCCTGTAATGTGCTTTCCCATACACTGTAAAAGTCTGGTTTCTTCCCAAGTTATGATAGACTATTCTACAAAGTGAAGGTACACACCTCACTGTTCATGTGAACACTCGTGACTGTTCATTAAGTGGATGTACATATATCTAGGTTTAGGAAATAGTGACTTGTAATAAAATTTATCACAAATAAAATAACTTCTGCCATTTGCATTCAGATAAACCCCTGGCTATCACCATTCTAAAATGAGGCGAAATAAATTTTGATCAAATTACCATCTTTGACAATGCTAAAATTCAGTTTTTAATTAGAACTGACATATTTTAGACTCCAAAACTTTTGTTCAGTATTGTATTGTTAAAAGGTATATAGATAAGAGGATAAGGGTTGGAATATAGGAGATATCTGATATAATCAAAATATGTGAAATAAAATAAAATTATTTTTCCTTTACTTTTGAATCTTAGGTCTGAGTTTTCATTGCTATAGCCCAGGGTAAAGGAAATTTGATTGCTAAAGTGATGTTTGATAGCTTAGAGAACAAAAAGTTTAGGTATTTCACATTTTCATATGTGGCTGAAATCTATCCCAATCATGCATTTTCTATGAAAAAAACCAACAACAGCATATATGTATAAAGAAAAAGTCTTTTACTAAACTTGCTCGAGAACCAATTCTGTCATACACAACAGTTATTCTGTACAAATGATCTTACCGTTCTCTGTTAAACTTAAGAGAATGGAGAATGGCCGGCCTTTTCTGTCTCAGATTCCACAAATGAAGCGTGTCATCTGAACTTGCACTGACCAAAGCGCCCTATGGCAGAAGAAGACAAAGTATGTGGCTTTACTACTAGGATAGCAGGATCAATATATTTTGGACTTAACATTGCTTGAATAGATATGTGTTTATAGAACCTAGGAAAAAGAAGGGAAATTACAGTACTTAAGCTTAAGAAAGCAGAGTTGAGGAGGCAGGTGGCTTACTACATATGGATAGTCAGGATGACTTGTTCAGAGATATTCATTTGCTACTAGAGAGAAATAATATATCACCCATAATGGTTAGATTTTATTATCAACTGGACACAAACTAGAGTCATGTGGGTGGAAGGGCCTCAACTGAAGAACTGCCTCCATCAAACCCACCTGAGGCAAGCCTGTGGCATGTTTCTTGATTGCCAATAAATGTAGGAGGACCCAAAAACTATAAGCAGTTCCCACCCTTGATTGCAGGACGTATAAGAAAGCTGACTGACCATGAGCCAGAGGGGGCAAACCAATCACCAGTATCCCTCCAGGGTTTCTGCTGCAAGGTACTGCACTGCTGGAGTTCCTGTCCTGACTTCTCTCAGTTACAGACTGCAACCTGTCAGATGAAGTAACACAATTCCTCCCCAAGTTGCTTTTTGTCATTTAGCACAGCAGCTAAAAGCAGACTAAGACAGCATCATTGTAACTATTAAAGGTTTGGGTTTTTTTTTTATTTCCTTCAGTAAAATAGAATTTAAATTTTTGTTTCTACTATTCACATAAATATCATATAACTTCACAGAGAAACCAATACCAAACTCAGTTTCATTAATCAAATATACATGTAAGGTTATCCTTTTATTTTTTTGTATCTAAAAATTATGTATGATTCCTTAAAATTATGTATTTTATAATTTGACCTGCTGATTATAGTCTAAAAAGCTTCACCTGTGATGTAAACTATCACCCACAATGAAATATTTCTTCACCTTGAATTAAGTATAACTATAAAAATAATACTAAAATTATTTCATCCTATTCCACTAATTTCAAATTAACTCTATCTCAAATACAATATCATGCATTCTACCTTTGAATGTAGGAGAAAATAAATGTACAGATAACTAAGTACCACATATAACTAACATACACTATTTCACTGATATTTTTAAGATCATCTTAGAACTTTTACCCCACTGAAATGTCACCTAAAACTATCCTAGAGTCCTATGTGTTCTCTAATAGTTATCTGGAAGAAGTATGGTAGTCTTAAGATACCTAAAATGTTTTATACATTTTCCAAACAAGTTAGTTACAAGTAATCTTTCATAGTTTCACAGTTTACAACATTGCCCCCACACACATTCTCATTTATATTCTACATAAAAAAGTTTTTTAAACTCTCAACTTTATTTCTTATCCAGAAATTAGGAGAAAGAAGACTCTAAATGTGTTTCTGAAAGAGTTCCTAAACCAAAAACACCTTGTCCTTGTCTTAATTAGGGTTGCTATTGCTATGGTGAAACACCATGACCGAAGAAATTTGTGGAGAAAAGGATGTATTTGGCTTACGGTTCTGCACCACTGTTCATCATCAAAGGAAGTTAGGACAGGAATTCAAACAGAGCAGGATCCTGGAGGCAGGAGCTGGTGCAGAGGCCATGGAGGGGCACGGCTGACTGGCTTGCTTACTGGCTTACTGGGTTGCTCAGGCTGCTTTCTTACATAACTCAGAACTTCCAGCTAAGGGACAACCCCACCCACAATAGCCCAGGCCTTTCTCCAACACTAATTAAAAAAATGCTTTACAGTTGGATCTTATGGAGGCATTTTCCCAATTGAGCTTCCTTCCTTTCAAATAATTCTGGCTTATGTGGTGTTGACATAAGACTAGCCAACACAAATGACTTCTTATCAACTTGGCACACAAACACATTAAGCCACAATCCTTCCTTTCTTATTTGTCCCCAAGATCTCACATTAAAAATGTAAAAAAACATTAAAAGTTCCATAGCCTTTACAAATTCAAACATTAAAATTTCAGTCCCATTAAAATCCAAAGTCTTTTAAAATTCAAGGTCTGTTAACTGTGAGCTCCAATTAAATTTAAAAATTAAATAAATTAAATACTTTCTCACTTCAAGAGGCAAGAACCAGGGCACAATCACAATCAAATCAAATCAAATCAAACTCCAACTCTCCACTATCTGGGATCCACTCACGATCTTCTGAACTGCTCCAGAGGGTTTGGTCATGTCTCCAGCTCCACCCTCTGTATCACACAGCCTGTCTTCTAGGCTCTGGCTGGCTCTGCTCCGCTGCTGCTGTTCTTGGTGGTCACTCATGGTACTGGCATCTCCAGAATGCTGGGCTCTTCTGCTGAAACTAGGCTGCACTTTCACCAATAGCTTCTCATAGGCTCTCTTCATGGTTCCAAGCCTCAGCTTTTCTGCACGACCCCTTCAGTCCTGGGCCTTCAACTGCCACTGAGGCTGCACCTTCACCAATGGCCTTCCATGGGCCTCTCACAGTGCCCAACCTCAGCTGTTCTCCATGACCCCTTCATGACTTCTAAACCAGGACCACCTGGGTGACTCTTACACTACCAAGCTAGGCATGAGGTACACCCTTGGCTGCCTCTGGAACACAGCTTCTCTGTGCGCTCAGGAAACATTTTCCAGATTTGACCTCAGTGATGCTGATCTCTTCTTAATCCCACTTAAACACTCAGATCTAGCTAACCAGCAGCACAAAAAGGTTTCACTTCAGTGGTACTGATCTCTTGTTAATTATTCAGCCCCAGCTGACCAGTTTGACAGAATCTTAATTTAAAATAGCAAACAGCTGAAAGGAGTCTTTAAACTTGCCTCTGAAACTTCACAAGCCAGGCCTCCATCTTCTGCACTGCTCTCAACATTCTTATCTTCCAAGCTCCTACAGAACAGCTCACTGACCTCTCAACACTCAATGGCTCTTCTAGCCCAAAGTTCCAAAAGTCTTTCCACAATTCTCCCAAAAACATGATCACAGCCACATCCCACTATGCTAACACAAACTTGTCTTACAGTTACTGTTGCTGTGATGAAACACCAGGAGCAAAGGAAATAGGGGAGGAAAGGGCTTATTTGGTTTACATGTCCACAGTACTGCTTATCATTGAAGGAAGTCAGGACAGGAACACAAACAGCAGGATTCTAGAGGCAGGAGCTGATACAGAGGCCATGGAGGGTGCAGCTTACTGGCTTGCTTCCCATGGCTTTCTCACTCGGCTTTCTTATACAACCCAAGGCTACCAGTCCAGGAATGACCCCACCCACAGTGACCTGACCCTTCCCCATCAAACACCAATTTTAAAAATGCCTTATAGCTATATCTTATGGAGGCTTTTTCTCAGTTGCGATTCCTTTATCGCAGATAACTCTCCTTGTGTCAAGTTGACATAAAACCAGTCAGCATAGGACCCTATTATATTTCTCTTTGTATTATATATTTAGTATTTGGGTCTCACAGAACAGTATCTTTATAATAATAAATTATAGTTAGAATATTTTCATTAAAATTTATATAATCTTAATATAAATATAAATACTTATATCAGAGGGTATACATTAATATATTCTTTTTTTTTCAACTTTTATTAGATATTTTCTTCATTTACATTTCAAGTGTTATCCAGAAAGTTCCCTATATCCTCCCCCCTCCCGGCCCTGCTCCCCTACCCACCCTCTCCCACCCCTTGGCCCCGGCGTTCCCCTGTATTGGGGCATATAAAGTCTGCATAACCAAGGGGCCTCTCTTCCCCTTGATGGCCAAC
>LR754234.1:59294-77092 GCA_902729485.2 Mus minutoides
TAACAATTAGAAGAATTATAGTAAAACATGAGAAGGAGAAAGGTTCCTTCCCATCAAAGAACACAAGAATTGAGAATCCAGACACATCTCATTTCTTTTAATATTCATCTGATTAAACATTTGTTTCCCCAGAGTAGGTTCAAACAATAGAAAGACTTGAATGCAATAAATGAAATCATAAAAAAGTTAACATATTAGTTGGCCATAGTGTTACATGCCTTTATTCCAACACTTGAGGAACAAAGGCAGGAGGATCTCTGTGAGTTACAGGACATCCTGATCTCTATAGTGAGTTCCAGAACAGCCAGAACTACATAAAGAGACCTTGTCACCAAATGAAACAATTTAATATACTTAAATATGTTAGCAATATTGTTATGTACAAAGCCCTTCTAACAATATTTTAGAATCAATAGATTATAAAGAAATATATTAACATGTAGTGTATGAAATAGTTTCTGCATTAAGATTTCAAAGATAGATATTAAGAAATAGTAGCAATATATTTTTCGGTTTACATTTAAAAAGTTAACCTGTAAGTCAGAAATAGAACAAAAGATAAAAGAAAGGTAAATGGTGGAAGATCGTAAGAAGGGAAGAAAATCAAACATCACAGAACAAATGTATCAATGTATTCCTTACAAAGTGACATATTTCTATATATAGTCATTATTTGTTTTTCTTAAATATAAAAACATTGCATGCTAAGGTAACTATTTCCTGATAGTGAAGAAACAGAGGGCAGATTTATCCTTCCACCCAAGCAGTTAAACAATATAAGCAACACTGATGTAACTACATTCATGCACACAGCAGCTTTCAAACACCGCATATCCAATGAGGAATGATGGTGGTTTCCTAAAAAGGGAAAGGTTTATATAAAGAAAGTTAATCTAAGTCAAGGGAACAAAACAGTAGGAAAGAATGGGAGATTGTAGAGAAGAAGTACGCTTATGACTGATCCAGAGTACCCTATAGAGAATGTGCAGGCTACAATTCAGGGCTATTAAATCTAGCAGGTTCCCTTTGTTGAAAAGACAGAACAAAATGAAGGGGGTGGGGGCTTGGCTAAGAACAAATAGAATTAACAAGTCCAAAAAGCAAGAAAAAAGGACACATGCTAGAGCATTTCAGAGATCGGCTGGAAAGCAGATGTAAGTAGAGCAAAACGTAAAACAGGGACTAGATTTTATAGAAACTATTTGAAAGTGAGAGGAAAAAAAAACAATAAAGAAATAACATTAGTCTTGAAGAACAAACTAGACCAAACAAACATCACCAAAAATGATAATTCCTTCTTGAAGAATAAAGCAAGAAAGAACAAAACAAAAGCAAGAGCAAGTTAAGTGAGACCAGAAAATTTTCATATTCCCACTATCCAAGATAGAAACCCCAAATTCACAGACTAGTCATGTAAAACCAAAAAAAAAAAAAAAAGTTCCCTAGTAGTGAGGAAAACTCATCTCCTAAATAAAGGTGGTTCTCATATTTCCTTAAAAACAGGGATAAATAAGTTAATTAGTTAATAATATGTCTACCAATGAAATCAAATAACATCAGTTTTAAAATTATTTCTTTTTGAGATTATAATATAATTATATCATATTCCCCTTCTTTTTCCTCCAGGGACAACAAGAATAGACCAGGGAAGGGGGATGGGGTAGAGCCCAAGAGGCCTGAGCCCTACACAAAGAATTATAGGCAACTAAATAATGCTGAGAGGAGGTAAAAACAGTTATTGAAACTTATAATCAAATAGCAAAGGAGTAGAAAACAGATCTAGTAAGAGAACTAGAAAACAATCTGCAAGACCCTAGACTTCATTCAATCACACCAATTCCACATTATAAACAAGGAATTTATACTCCAATTAAAGTGCAATAAATGTCAGATCAGAGATAAAAAGCAATAGTCAAACTGTACAATGCCTACAGTAATTCTTTTTAAAAAACATAAAAATGAGCCAGATTCCATGGCTCTAGCCTGTAACCTCAGTGCTTGAAAAGATGAGACAAAAGAATTGTTGTACTCTGGGGCCAGCTTATATTTTTGTTTATAAGAGTTGTAGTCATGGGATCTATTCACAGCAATAAAACCCTTAACTTGGTACAAGGAGTTGGGGTATTGCTGTGATAGGCCTGACCATGCTTTTGTTTGGAGGAATGTGGGCTTTGGAACTTCAGAATTTTGGATTTGAAAAGTAGTTGAATGCATCAGATGGGACTTAATGAACTATACACTAGTAAGAGCATTGAAGTCATGGTGCTAAGGGTGATTTGAAGTGGGGCCTGGCACAGGATGTTGTAGAGGTAAAGAATGTTTGTATGTGACCATTCTGGTAATACTTTAGCTGTGGCTGTGTTTTGCCCTCATCTGAATAATCTGCCCAAAGAAATCTCAGAACAGCCTAGTATTGACTCTGTTGTGTGGTTATTCGTGTTCACTTTTATTCAGATCTATAATGAAAAGGAAAAAGCTGAGCAAGGAAAAATATAAAATGTACAGTTTGAGGAGAAACAGGACACCAGGAAGTAGGATGGAGCTAAATCAGTCCAAGGAGATAAACAGATTAAAGAAAAGCCTGATGAAGCCTGATGTTAAATGAAATAAAGGGAGCGTTGACCTCAAGGCAAGATCTCACCCAGCTACCTCATGGCAAGATCTCACCCAGCTATTCTTCCAACTTGTGAAAAGGAATTAAAGAGAAGCTTATGGTCGGGGGTGGGGGGGGGGGGGGGTGGTATATACCTTTAATCCTAGCACTCTGGAGGCAGAGGGATGTGAGTTTCTGATTTCAAGGACAGCCTGGTCTACAGATTGAATTTTAGGACAGCCAAACATTGTGTAGCATAGGCAGTGAAAGAAACCAACGAAAACAGAAAGCTGGTAAAAATATATTTGAAAGATGCCATGTTTCATCCCCAACAAGCAACAGAAATCAGACACGTGGCTTTGGCTTTAGAGTCAAGAATACATAAAAAGGGGTTACAAAATCTCTCTCCATGACTAAGGAAAGCCACTGAGGCCAGGCATATGCTAGGGGTGTCCCTGCATGTAGCCCAGAGAGGCCATTGTGTGAAGTTGTGAAGGTGAAGCCTGATGGCCTTGGAGACCTCAAAATGTTGGAGATGCCAGAGTTGTGGGATACCTGCCAAGGAAAGCTGCTAACAGGAAGTGGAGCCAGCCCAAGAAAGAGAAGTGTGTTGCAGTCAACAAAGCTGAAAGGAGTTGAAAACTTTGGAAGTTAGGTTAAATGCATTTTGTATTATGATATGGCTACAAGCTTAGAGGGACCAGGGTGTGGAATGTGGTGGTTTGAATGAAATGGCCACCATAGACTTAGGGAATGACATTATTGGAGGTGTGGCCTTGTTGGAATTGGTATGGCCTTTTTGGAGGGAGTGTGTCACAAGGAGTGAGGTTTGAGATTTCAGAAGCTCAAGCCAGGCCCAATGTCAGTCTCTCTTCCTGATGTCTGTCAATCCAGATGTAGAACTCTCAGATATTTCTCCAGCACCCTGTCTGCATGCATGAACACATGCTTGTTGCCATAACAATAATGGGCTAAATTTCTGAACCTGTAAACCAGTCCCAATTAAATGTTTTCCTTTATAAGAGTTGCTGTGGTCATGGCATCTATTAACAATAAAACCCTAAGACACTTCATAAAAGTATATCAAAATTTAAAAGATGACTTTACTATATGATAAGCTTTAAAAATTAAATAAAAAATTGGAAGCTGAAGGCATGGCATAGCAAGTAAGAAAACTGATTGCTAGTCCAGTAAGACCCAGGTACAATTATTAGAACCAACATGGTGGTTCACAATCATCCCTAAGTCCAGTTTCAGAGATTCAGCATCATCTTCTGGCATCCCTGGGCACCAGTCATGTACATGGTACACATACATACATGTAAGCAAAACACCCATATACCATACACATAAAATAAAAAATAAAAAGTAAATAAATCTGAAGTAAAAAATTAAATATGTTATATAGCATAAGTGATAATTCTTAAAAGAATAATCATTAAAATGTAAGTCTGTTTTTCACATTATAAAATCTATTTTTATTTTTCAAAGGCAGAGATTGTCAAACTGTACAACAAAATAAAATATACATATTTTATGCTTCCTATAATAAACAAATTTTAAAATATAGTAAGCTAAAATTAGACTATATATTTTCAAAGATATAATATACTAAGACTAACCAAAAGAGAGTTTGAGTGTCTATGTTCACTGTGCAAAGTAAATTTCAGATAAAAAAATATTACTGTGGATATAAAATCATTTACTAATATTAAAATTTTAAATTTGTCAAGAAGATTTACTTCTAAATGTTTACATATCTAATGACAGTCCTGAAAATTTCATAAAGCAAAAATTGACAGAACTATAAATATAAATAGATCAATCTACAGTTGTAATGGGAGATTGTAATGCCACTGTCTTAATAATGAGGAAGTAACTAGAAGGTCAGTACAAATACAGAAGGTTTGAACAATATCATAAATCAGCTCGACCTAACTGACATTTATAGAACAATCTACTCAATAACTGCAAACACATCTAACATTTGTCAATAGGAAATATACAGGGCTATAAAAAAAAGCTTCAATGAATTAAAGTTAATGTAAAAATAACTCAGGTTATACAAAATATATTCTCTTACCATAACAGAATTTAAACTACAACTCAATAATATAAAGGTTACTGGGAAAATATGTGATATTTGAAGGCTAAATAATATAAATAATCCAGAAATTAAGAAAATAAATCAAGCATAATTTTAGAAATATTTTCCATTAATTAATTTTTTATTCAGTTTTTAAAAATTTTTAAACTGAATGGAATAAAAATACAATTAATACAAATAATTAATAGAAAACATTTGTATGGAACCTTGCAATTCTGCCAAAATACAGTTGCTCCATTCCACTTAATTCCTCCTTCCATAAAACAAAAATATTCAAGAGGTAGCAGTATAAACAAGCTCAGAGAAACTCTATAATGTAGAAAGAATGGTAATCTCAGAAAAGAGATAGCAAAGAGTTCTTATGCTTCTTATTGCCTCTCAAATCACAGACAGGGCACTCTAGAGGCCTCCAAAATGAAAAGCTGTGGAGCCCGGTCTCAATGGCTACACCTAAAAGCACTCCCAAATCTAAGGCTCAGGGGATATTGCAGAAGAGGTGGCAGAAAGATTGTAAGAGTCCAGGGATTTGGATATTTTGGGGTAATTGGATTTGCTGTGAGATTGTGTTTCCTAGTAATGTCAGAAGTGATTCCCATAAAGGCTCACCAACATGACTGCCCAAATGTGACTGAACAAGGATGACAGCAATGAACATGCCAAACTGACCAGAAAAGGAATCCCAGGAAGGCTCAACCGTACACAAATAACTACAGACAACTGAGCAAAGCAGGCAGTGAGAGAGGTGGTTCTCTCCAAGGAAGAGCACAATTAGTTGTCTAGAGCCATACTGTCAGCCCTGAAAACATACATATAAATAGCATTACATGGTTTAAAGAGGGTATATTTAGGAATATATGTATATACATATATGTATGTAATAATAATTAGTTAAAAAATAAAGACCATGAATTTGAAGAAGAGTGGAGATATATATATGGGAGGGCTTGCTGATCCACCTAATTCATAAACCCTAATGTAGAGTTTATATATATATATATATATATATATATATATATATATATATATATACACAAAGTTAACCTGACAGCTTCAAAGAAACACAATTGATGTTCTAGACTTCAAAGTAAAGGATAAGAGTGCATTATCCAAGGGAGAATTTAAAGGAGTGACTATAAGGAAAATGAGTTAAATTGAAGAGAACAAAGACTGATGACACAACACAGCAGGTGAACAATTCATGACGTGAGTGAGAGGTGCAGCAAAGATAGAAAGGTTTTGAAAATAAATCTCAGACAGACATTTCAGAAATGAACTCAATAAGTCAAATTCAAAGATACAGGTAAAATTTTCAATAACAGACTAGATCAAGCATAACAAAGAATATCCAAACCTGAAGACAAGACCCTTGAATTATCCCAGACAATGAAACAGGAAGTAATGAAAAAGATAAAAGATAGCCTTTGAGATTTTTGAGTTTTCAAACAAACATACTTTTGAGTTTGGGGAGTACATGAGAGGAAAGGCACAGAAAACCTATTTTGATAGCTAGTTCATCATCGTTTTTACTGGATTAGAATCACCCTGGAAACACACCTCCAAATGAGGCTAAGCAGGTCTTTCCAGAAAGGTTTTAATTTCGAAGAAAAAAAACCGACAACAGTGATATGGGGCTGGTACAAAAATAGACACATAGACCAATGGGATAAAATCAAAGACCCGAACATGGGCACATGTAACTTCAGCCACTTAATATTCAACAAAGATGCCAAAACCATACACTAGAGAAAGGAAGTACTTTTAGCAAATGGTGCTGGGAAATTTTGATGTTCACATGCAAAAGAATGAAGGTAGATCCATACCCATCACCTTGCAAAAGGAAAGAAAAAGAACAAACAAAAACTAACTCCAAATGAATCAAACACCTAAATGTGAAGCCTGAGCCTGTTAGAAGAAAACATAGGCAGTACCATATGTAATACAGATGTAGGAAATTATTTTCTCAACAGAACTTCATCTGCCCAAGAATTCAGGTCAACAATTGACAAGGGAAACTTCATAAAAATAAAAGGCCTCATACAGCTAAAGAAACAACAATCCAGTGAAGAGGAAGCCTATAGAATGGAAGATAATCACCACCAGTGATACATCTGAAGGGCATTAATATCCAGAATATGTAAAGAACTAAAGAAAACAAACAAACAAAAATTACCCATTCCAAAAAAAAAAAAAAAAAAAAATGGGCCCTGGAAGTGAACAGAGTTCTCAAAAGAAGAAAAACATGTAAGAAATATTTCAAATAATGTTCTTTATTTAACAATAAGGGATTCTGGGTAGGAAAAAATACAGTGTCTCATTAAAGATTATCCCACCTGTCTCTTTAGCATGACCTAAAGTAAACCCACTTTCCTGGAGTAGTCCATTAGCCAGACTGAACCAGCCTAACTGGAATGCTAGGTGGTCTCCACCCAGGCCAGCAAAATTTTTCTATTCTAACAAAAGCTTTCCCTTCAAAGTTGGGAATAACTGAAAAGCTGCCAACCTTCATAATATCTGTTCTGCAAGACACTGAAGCCAGAACTATCATGTGAAAAAAATAAAATAGACCTCTAGGTGTGATGGTTAGTTAGAAGCTTCAACAAAGAAACTTTGTGAAATCGAAGAATGTAACAGAAAATAATATTGTTTCCAAAAACAACAAACAAACCCAAAGGAACTTACAAGGTCAAGTAAGACAAGTAAGATTCCCCACAGGCAGCAGGTGAGAAAAGCTCAAATCAGTGAGGCTGGCTAAAGCAAGCTGCCCGTTCCTCTGCTAGAGAGCACAGAGGAAATCAGGCAGCAGGCAGCAAGGGCTTCTCACACACAGAGGCTCTGCCAGCCTGCCCAGCGGAACCTGCTGGGAAGTGCTTTTGCTCAAACACACTGATTTATAGAACCAAGAAGCAGAATACAGAATGGCTGAGATGAGGGAGAGGGAATCACCAAGCAACATCTTACAACCTTTTCTCTCCCACTGTCTGGTACTAGGAACAAAAAACAAAACAATACAATACAATACAATACAATACAATACAATACAAAACAAAAAATGGTGGATGAATAGAAGAGCTCACACTGGCCCCTCCTCCACAGAGCATGTAGCCAAAGACTAGCTAAACATGAGAACACCAAGGAATGATACCACAGCTCATCTGAAAGGAAATAAAGGCTGTGAGTGATAGATATAAGTTTAGACAACATGCCAATGGTATAGATAGCCAGAATGACTTAATTAAGATGTCTGCTATGGGATACACCAAAAAAGTAAGTAAAGAATAAATGTGATTTTTTATGTAACTTGTTAAGCAACAAATTCTGGCAAGAGCCTCTTTTGTGTGATTCTGTATCCTTGGAACCAGGGGCACATTTTTACTTAGTATGCCAAATTCACCTGTGACTCTGAGCATCTTCCTTAATGTTCCTGCCCCTCATAGACATCTGTCCCTGGTTTCTGTCACCACTGAGTGAAAATGTGCTCCAACTCAGTCCAGAGAGTAAAGAGCCAGTTTCAGCTCAAGCCAAGTGAAATTCAGAAGAAAGCAGGAGCTAGAGCTAGTCAGAACCAGAGCTGCAAGCATAACAGATCCAAGCAGGAGACAGAGCTAGAACCAGGCTCAGAGCTGGAGTCTGATCCATAATAGTCCTCAGAAGTACGGAATACAGGAGTGAGGCTGCCCATCGCAAAGCAAGGCCCAATAGCAAGACAAGTTTTTCGGAGCCAGAGAAGGAACAAGAAAAATGTCAGATGCAACCCAGCAATCCGCTCGCATATCCTGTATCTGTAGAGCCAGCTCTCCCTACACCTATGTATTCCTTTAATAGCCAACATCAGTTTAGCAGATCTGCTCAGCACTGCTCCTTTTTTGCCCCATATTCCTATTTCTCTCTTTTTAAAAGTACTTTCTCCTTTTTTTCTTTTAATTTACCCTTACTGCTTCTATTATTTTTTTATTACTATACTATTATTATTATTATTATCTCTAGTAAAGAACACTGCCCAGATTTGTAAGTTTCCGTGCTTAAAGCTGCTGAAACATGGCTTAAAGTTATTTGACATATCTTTACCTCTCTCTTTCCAGTCTATCTTTAGCCAAACTCCATCACTTCCCACAACACCACATACATTCTTTGTGACTCCTAAAGTTCCACTTTCTAGTTAATTCCTATCAGGGCTAGTTTTATGTCAATTTGACATATGCTAGAGTTATCTGAAAGGAAGAAACCTGATTGAAAAAAAAAAACGCTTCGGTAAGAACCAGCTGTAAAGCATTTTCTTAATTAGTGATTGGTGTGGGAGGGTCCAGCCCATGATGAGCAGTCCCATACCTGAGCTGGTGGTTCTGGGTTCTATAAGAAAGCAGGCTGAACAGCTATGATGAGCAACTCAATAAGCAGCACCCCTCTATTGCCTCTGTATCAGCTCCTGCCCTGTTTGAGTTTCTCCCTGACTTCCTTCAATGATGAACAGTGATATGGAAGTGTAAGACAAATAAACCCTTTCTTTCCCAGCTTGCTTGTGGTCATGGTGTTTCATCAAAGCAATAGTGACCCTAACTAAGGCATCCCTCTACATTCTATCATCCGAGAGCTAGTGCTACGCCTATGTCCTATTGTGTTTTTACCCACCTCAAATCCACAATAATTAATATACAAGAACATTCATTCGGTACTCTCAGTGTCCCTTTAATCCCTAAAATGGTTGGTGTTCATGGGGTGAATGTTTGTACTTGACTCTATCTTCATAGTGGGTCTATCCCACTACACAGGGACTATTATTGCAAATAGCATTATTCTCCTAGGAAAATGCTGGGAATGAAGCCTAGTACCCTGAATACCAGTCTAACAGAAGAAAATGATTCTTCAGCCCTGCTACAATATAGTACCTCTGAAATATTTCAAACACTTCCACTGAAAGAAAAAAAGTGAGTTAAAATAAGTAAATAAATTCATTTTACAATCTAATTCTAGATTTGCACATGTAAATGTAAAAGCAAAAGTAGCATGAAAAGATAAGGTAACATGTATCCTCCAAAAAAAAAAAAAAAAAAAAATCAATCCCAGGGCAATGGATCCTCCTGAGAGTTACTTGGACAAAGTTTTAGATGATGAACTCAAAATGATTATAAATATGTTCAAAGAAATGAAGAAACAAATACATTCCTGGAAGAATTCCAAGACAGTGCATACAGATCAATGGAATAAAAAAAAGTCAATGTATGATATAAAAATGGAATTCAATAGAGAAATAATGCTGAAACAATTGTTCAAAGTATTGAAAATAAGTGACTGTTGCCCCAAACAGGTCAGCTATTTTACCCCACTAGACCCAGGGAATACTGTAAAAGAAGAGTCAGGAAAACTGTAAGAGGAGGGAGATGGGAAGGTATATGCTAAGGAAACACTGTCTGCTGGATATAGCATGATCTTTGCAGTCAGGGCATACAGTTGGCTGTGGTCTTACACAAGACTGGGCATTTCAACATTCCATCATGGACCCTGAGGAACTCTTGAGGCTTCCCTTCTATCTGAAGAGCTACTGACAGTTGATATGATCAGCTAGTTTCATGCTCCAGCAGCTAAGCTTTCCCCCTTCATGGTGTACTCAGGATAAAACTTTTCTTCCTTAAGTTGTTTACTCAGGGCATTAGATCACAGCAACAGAAACAAAACTAAGTCAGGTGTCACAATTAAGTTGACACCCTAAGGAATCCTTATAGCTAAAGAAATGCCCTGTTTACAGAGTTTATTCTGATTGTGACATGATTTTTTTACACATTATTTGTGTTTTATTATGCTATTGATTTGGGGAGGTGCTGGTTAAACAGGTATTTGTTTGTTTGTTTGTTTGTTTGTTTGTTACTTTTTAACCTTTCTGCCACTTCTCCAAATTCCACCCCCTTTTCCTACCCAGCCAACTTTGTGGGTCTTCTTTTAACCCATCAAATACAGGTGGTACTACCCATTGCTTTTGGCTGCATAGCCTTCCCCTGGAATGTGACCAATCCACCAGGGGTGACACCCTTAAAGAAAACTGACTCTGCTTCTTTTATCAGCTATTCACTGCTTAGCAAGAGGTGGGAATTTGAGCTTACCTCTTCTCTCTATCCTGAGATTTTTGTCTGGATTGACCTTGCCCAGGTCTTGTGCATTCTGTCTCTACTCTGAATTCATATATACAACTGCCCTGCTATGTCCAGAAAATGCTGTTTCCTTGGAGGCATCTAATTCCTTCAACTCTTAGTATTTCTACCCCCTTTTCCAAAATGATTCCTGAGCTGTAGGAGGAAGGGACATAATATGGATATACTGTTTGGGGCTGGGGATTCTGTAGTTTCCTATTCTCTGTATCTTGACAAGTCATAGATCTCTGTATTAGTTGTCATCTACTGCAAAAGATGTTCTGATGAGGGTTAAGAAGTACACTAATTTATGTATATAATGATAATCTATTAGGAGTTGCTTTACTAATATGTCTATTTAGCAGAGGAACAATAAGAGGTTCTTCCCTAGGGCCTATGACCCAACTTGCCACAGGTTCTTAGGCTAATATATTGGTACCATATATGAGTTTCCATATGTGGAGTGGGCCTTAAAGCTAATCAGAAAGTAGTTGGTTATTCCCATAATATTTGTACCAATATTGCACCAGTGGACATGCCAGTATTGCACAAATGAGCATGTCTTATCAGGCCAACCATTACTGTAGCTAGATAATATAAATGGTTACTTTTTTCTTCCATTAGCTTGCATAGCATCTTCCAGCATGGTAAAAGCTAGCCAATAGGCATGAAACTTCCAGGTGAGTCCTGGCTTGGTTTCTCTGTGTTCTTGGGACTCAACTATGTAGTGTCTTCAGCAATGCAGTCTTACTGTCAGGTTATGGAGGTTGAAAGCTTTGGCAATAGTCTATAATGTTTAGGAGGGTCTATGGTACCTTATTGGCCAACAACTCCAAAAGAAATAACCCATTTGTGGCACTGTCCTTATTATTTGCTAGTTTATGTCTAGTAAGGGCATTATTATTCCATAATAAGGTGATTCTATTTAAACTCTTATTATATATGTATAAGTATATATGTTAGGGGAATTCTCCCATAGTAGGTTTCCATATGACTTTTAAAGAGTGTTTAGAGTTATTCATTTTATGCATTCCTTCCCTATATTTTTTCTCTACCCTGTTCTCCCATTACCCACTCCATTAAATCCATCCTATTCCATTATCCTCCTTTAACCCTTTATACCACTGTCTTCTATATACCTTCCTTGAAGCCCTCCATTAAACATAACACCTTAATAGTTTCTTGATATCTATGGGCATTGCCAATGATACACACATATGTGAAGATGCCAAGCTAATATTCACAAATGATAGAAAACAGGACATTTGTCCTTCTGATCACTCAGAATTAATAATTCCAGATTTATCCATCTATGTATGAAATTTACAATTTCATTTTTCTTTATAGATCAATAATGTTCCATTTTTTAAATATACCATATATTCATTACCTATTCATGGACAAGTAGGTCATTTTCACTTCCTGACTGTTGTGATTAGAGAAGTAATAAACACAGATGAGCAAGGTTCTCAATAATAGTATATAAATTTTGTCTCTACCAAGACAACTTATCAAAGAAAATATTTAATTGGACTCTGCTTACATTTCAGAGGCTGAGTTCAAGACCACCATGGCTGGAAGCATGGCAGCAGACAGGCAGACATAGTACTTGAACAGTAGCTAAGAGAGTACATCTGTTCCACAAGTTGATGGCAGAGAGAGACTCAGCCTGGTATGGGTTTTTGAAACCTCAAGTGACATACCTCCTCCAACAAGGCCACACCTTCTAATCCTTCCAAAATTAGTTCTACCAACTAGGAAACTAATTGAAACATTCAAATATATGAGCCTGCAGGAGGGAAAGGGGGAGATTCTCATTCAAACCACCACTACTGATAGCTTTAGGTATATGTTCAAGAGTGGTATAGCTGATCAGGTAATATCTATTTCTAGGTTTTTAAAGACTCTCCATACTGGTATCCTTACTGACTACCCCTGTTGACACTCCCACTAGCAGTGAATAAATGTTCCTGTGACAATAAGTTCAAGTATACTCCTTACTTAAAATTCAGGATATCAAATCTTACATCGAAATCTATGGTACACTGGAGTTGAGTTTTGTGCAGAGTTAGAGAGAAAAAAATTTAGTTTCATTCTTGCACATGCAGTTATCCCAGTTTTACCAATGCCATTTGTTATAGATACTACCTTTTCTCCAGTGTGTAGTGTTGGCCTCTTTGTCAAAATAAAGTGACTGTAGATGTGTAGAATATTACTTTTAAGGTTTTACATGTATGTATTTGTGCCTGTATGAATTATGAGAACCATGTGTATGGCTGATGCCTTCAGAAGCCAGAAGAGTGCATAAATCCTCTGGAATGGAGTTATAGACTGTTGGGAGCCACTATGCTGGTGCTAGGAACTAATCTTAGGTCTTCTGCAAGAGCAGCAAATGCTGTTGCTACTGAGCTATCTCTCCAGCTCCCTAGTTGTGATATCACACATTAGATTTATAAAATGTTACAGGTAAAACAAACTGGGTCAAAGAATACTTGAGATTTTACAGAAACATTTCTTACACCTAAATATAAATCTCAAAATAAAAGGCTTTGTTTTACAAAATAGAAAAGATGCTTCCAGTTCCCATCTTTGCCCCAGAGCTGACTCTGGGCCACAGCTTTCCATACACAAATTCCTCCCTGAGAGAACTGTTCTCCCAGGGGTGCCAACTCACCTGTGAGCACAGGTAAGACTACCACATCTGCTCCAGGGGAACCACCGGGAGCATCAGGACACAGGAACTGAGGAGCAGCCTGGTATAGGATCCTTCTGGTTTCCATCTGAATCTGGAGCTGACCCTGTGCCACAGATCTTCATACCAAAATCCCACCTGGAGAGAGCCAGTCATCTAAGAATGCTGACACACAGGAAAGCACAGGTGAGACTACCACTTCTGCTCAAATTCCTAGCCTAAGAGGGACCCACCCAGAGCCATCATGACACAAGAACCAAGGACCAGCCAAGGACAAGATCCTTCTTGTTTCTGTCTGTGCCTCAGAGCTGACCCTGTGCCACAGCTTTCCATACACAAATTCCTCCTGGAGAGAACTGGTCTTCCAGGAGTGCTGACACACAGGTTTGCAGGAGGGACAAGCCACAGTCAGAGACAGCAAGACCAGCTAACACCAGAGACAGCCAGATGGCAAAAGGCAAGGGCAAGAACATAAGAAGCAGAAATCAAGGCTACTTGGCATCATCAGAAACCAGTTCTTCCATCACAGCAAGCCCTGGATACTGCAACACACTAGAAAAGTAAGACTCTTATTTAAAATCACATCTTATGATGATGATGATGATAGAAGACTTTAAGAAGGACATAAATAACTCCCTTAAAGAAATACAGGAGAACATGGGTAAACAGGTAGAAGCCCTTAAAGAAGAAATACAAAAATCCCTTAAATGCCAGGAAAACACAACTGAACAGGTGGAGGAAGTGAACAAAACCATCTGGGATCTAAAAGATGAAAATAGAAACAATAAAGAAATAACAAAGGGAGACACCCATGGAGATAGAAAACCTAGGAAAGAGATCAGGAGTCATAGATGCAAGCATCATCAACAGAATACAAGAGATAGAAGAGAGAATCTCAGGTGCAGAAGATACCATAGAAAACATTGACAGAATAGTCAAAGAAAACACACAATGCAAAAAGCTCCTAACCCAAAACATCCAGGAAATCCAGGACTCAATGAGAAGACCAAACCTAAGGAAATAGGTATAAAAGAGAGCGAAGAGTCCCAGTAAATATCTTCAACAAAATTATAAAAGAAAATTTCCCTAACCTAAAGAAAGAGATGCCCATCAACATACAAGAAACCTACAGAGCTCCAAATAGAATAGACCAGAAAAGAAATTCTTCCTGTCACATAATAATCAAAACACCAAATGCACAAAACAAAGAAAGAATAATAAAAGCAGTAAGGGGAAAAGGTCAAGTAACATATAAAGGATGACCTGATCAGAATTACACCAGACTTCTTACCAGATACTATGAAAGCTAGAAGACCCTAAGCAAACACAAATGCCAGGCCCATGCTACTATACTCAACAAAACTCTAAATTACCATAAATGGAGAAACCAAGATATTCCATGACAAAATCAAATTTACACAATATCTTTCCACAAATCCAGCCCTACAAAGGATAATAGATGGAAAACTCCAACACAAGGAGGGAAACTACACCCTAGAAAAAGCAAGGAAGTAGTCTTCTTTCAACAAACCCAAAAGAAGACAGCCGCACAAGCGTAATTCCACCTCTAACAACAAAAATAACAGGAGGCAACAATCACTATTCCTAATATCTTTTAACATAAATGGAATCAATTTCCCAATAAAAAGACATAGACTAACAGACTAGATACTTAAACAGGACCCAGCATTTTGCTGCATACAGGAAATGCACCTCAGTGACAAAGACAGACACTACCTCAAAGTAATGCAAATCAAAACAACCCTGAGATTCCACCTCACACCAGTCAGAATGGCTAAGACCAAAAACTAAGGAGACAGCAGATACCGATAAGGATGTAGAGAAAGAGGAACACTCCTCCATTGCTGGTGGAATTACAAGCTGGTACAACCACTCTGGAATCAGTCTGGTGGTTCCTCAGAAAATTGAACATAGTAAAAAACTGAGGACCCAGCTATAACACTCCTGGGCATATACCCAGAAGATGCTCCACCTGGTAATAAGGACACATGCTCCACTATATTCATAGAAGCCATATTTACAATAGTCATAACCTGGAAAAAACCCAGATGTCCATCAACAGAGGAACAGATACAGAAAATATGGCACATTTACACAATGGAATACTACTCAGCTATATAAAACAATGACTTCATGAAATTCACAGGCAAATGGATAGATCTAGAAAATACCATCCTGAGTGAGGTAACCCAGTCACAAGAGAACATACATGGTATGTACTCACTGTTAAGTGGATATTAGGCAAAGAGCTTGGAAGACCAAACATACAATTCACAGACCACATGAAGCTCAAGAGGAAGGAAGACTAAAGAGTGGATGCTTCAGTCCTACTTAGAAGAGGGAATAAAATAATCAAGGGAAGTAAAGGGTGGGAGGGACTTTGGAGGAATAGAAGAGGGGAGGGGGAAAAGATGGGTAAAATCAGGTATGGGAGGAAATGGAGGAGATGAATGGGAGGGTCAGGAATTTGAACAGAGGTGTGTAGCAATGGGGGATGGGGAATTGGGTGTAGCAACCAGAATGTCCCAGATGCCAGGAAAGCAAGAACCTCCCAGGACCCCATAGGGATGACATTAGTTGAAATACCCCACAAAGGGGAGGAAGAACTTGTTGAGATCATATCCAGAGGTTAGGCATGCCCCCTCAGTTGAGGGATGGGGCCACCCACCCATCTCCAAAATTTTAACCCAGAATTGCTCCTATCTAAAGGAAATACAGGGACAAAGAGTAAAGCAGAGACTGAAGGAAAGGCCATCCAGAGACTGCCCCACCTGGGAATCCATCTCACAAGCAGACACCAAACACAGACACTATTGCTGATGCCAAGAAGTGCTTGCTGACAGGAGCCTAATACAGCTGCCTCCTGAGAGGCTCTGCCAGATCCTGACCAATATAGATGCAGATGCTCGCAGCCAACCATTGGACTGAGCACAGGGACCCCAATGGGGGAGTTAGGGGAAGGACTGAAGGAGCTGAAGGGGCCTTATCAGGCATAAATGAGAGGGGAGACCATTGGTTCTGTGAAGGCTTGATGCCCCAGTGTAGAGGAATGCTAGGGCAGTGAGGTGGGAGTGGGTGGATGGCGGGGAGAGCACCTTCATAGAAGCAGGGTAAGGGGGAATGGGGTAGGGGGGTTGTAGAGGGGAGACTGGGAATGTGAAATATAAATAAATAAAATATCCAATTTAAAGAAAAAAGAAAAGAAAAAGAAAAAAGAGAAGACACTAAAATGCATTTGGAAATATACCTATATACTATATGCACATATTATAAAGAGTTCTTAGACTAATGACTTTCTACCTAAAGAAACTAAAATGGGATAAACTGAACCCAACGTAAAATTTTAAAAGATTAAAGTAGAAATTAATGTGATAGAATAGAAGTAAACAATAAAGAAATATGAGTCCAAAAGTTCAATCCTCGTGTATAATTGATAAGCTTCTAACTAGACAGATCAGGAAAAAAATACTGCCGTAAGCAAGCAATAATAGAAGCTAAGGAAGGGACCATCAACCGTGGTCTCAAAAACAAAAGTAGTACAAAGAAACTTGGCAGTGGTGATTTTCACAATAGCTACTCATTTATAAGGAAGCAGTACATTTTATCTGATTATACATTCTTTACCTATTTGAAGGTTCAAGCAAACAAAATTGGCATTCTTGTAGAAAATAATTAACAAAAATTAAGGATACATTCGTATAGCACCTGTTCTTGTTCCAATAGCTAAGATTTTCTGGACTGGATCAAAGGCCAATGCTGTGGGCTGATAAGGAAAACCATGCCGAACTGTCTGAAAGAGAGTAAATAGTGGAAACAGTCATCAGGGAAGTACAACTTAGAAGAATGACCAGAAACTATTACATGGCTACCAGAATGACTATAATCAGCTTTTAAAAGAAAAAATAAAGGACATGGAATAATATAGTTCTCATATGCTGCTGATGAGAGTACAAAAATGTATTATTTTATAACCACTTTAGAAAACTATCTGACAAATTATAAACAAACTAAATGCATACCTACAACAGGCCCTAGTAATTCCACTGCATATGTACCTAAGAAAATTTAAGGCATATGTCCACAAAATTATTTTCTTAATTATAAGACTAATGACTTTAATCATAATAGTAAAAAATCAGAAATAGCTCAGGTGCCTATCAATAAAAGAATTAAATAAAAACAACTGTGGTACAATCATGAAATGAAATACCATGAAACAATTAAAATATATTACTAATGGATGCAGCAACATGAATGATTATCAAA
>LR750658.1:0-146774 GCA_902729485.2 Mus minutoides
TGTGTGCTTTGTTCTTAATTCTAGGAAGGGGCAAAGAGACCACATTTTGAACTTCATTCTTCTTGAGATTCATGTGTTTAGTAAGTTGTATCTTGGGTAGTCTAGGCTTCTGGGCTAGTATCCACATATCAGTGAGTACATGTTATGTGAGTTCTTTTGTGATTGGGTTACCTCACTCAGGATGACACCCTCCAGATCTGGAGGGTGCCACCTCCCCTTTAACCGGCATAGCCACCCCCACATCTAAGGGAACCAGGAGCATGATGTCAATCATCCATCTGGGTGTTTTCTCCTCACCCCATCTTCCTTTCACTGCTTGGCTCCTCTCCTGCCTTAAGTGAATGGTGTGCTCTTGAGGATTCCATCTTAATTATCCTGCTGACTTTTTAGCTTTGTGTGTGCACCTGCTGTTATTGTTTGTATTTGGTTTAATAACTACTCTAGAAATTTAGAAATTGCAAATTTCAATGTTAAGCTTTTTTTTTTTTTTTTGTAACTTTTTTTTTCCTTGAGACCAAGTCTCACTATGTAGCTCTGGATGGCCTGAAAAATCACAATGTAGACCAGGCTGGCCTCAAACTCACCGAGATCTGCCTGCCGTATCTGCTCAGTGCCCCCATGGCTGGCTATGGATTCTTAACTAATCGCAACATGTATGGAGTAATATGGAACAACTTGATGTAAAATATGAACCCTCGGCAGTAAAAACCTCCACGTTTCATCTCATTACTCTTCATGCCACGTTTGGACCTACTTAGGACATATTTCATATCTACCATGAGATTAAACCCTATGATAACATTATTATTTTTAATTTCACATTCCCTTTTAAACATTATTTATTCCGTGTGTGTGTGTGTGTGTGTGTGTGTGTGTGTGTGTGTGTGTATGTATGTACCACAGCACCTCTGTAGTGGTTAGAGGACAGCTTACAGGGCTCAGGTCTCTTCTACCATGTGAGTTCCAGAGATGGACCTCAGGTCATCCGACTCAGGTGGCAAGAGCTACTGTTAAGAGCTACTGTTCTGCCTCTGCCTTAACCTTCTTCTTTTATGTTTATTCTTCTCTTTTCTTTTCTTTTCTTTTCTTTTCTTTTCTTTTCTTTTCTTTTCTTTTCTTTATTTGGTTTTTCGAGGCAAGGTTTCGCTGTGTAGCCTTGACTGACTCTGTAGACCAGGCTGGCCTCAAACTCAGAACTCTGCCTGCCTCTGCCTCCCAAGTGCTGGAATTAAAGGTGTGTGCCACCAAGCCTGGCTTGTTTGTTTGTTTGTTTGTTGTGCCTTAACCTTCTTTAGTCTTTCCAAGAAATTTGAGGAAGAAGTTGTAGTGGTTGAAGTTCACTTGCCCTGTATGTATAATTAATAGCACCGGTACATATTTGAGTTTTCATTCAGGCTGTTTCTCTCTAGCCTTACTCTTTAGAATCTCTCAGAACAAACCTCCCGCTATCAAATTCTCACAACTTTTATTTATAAGATTTATTTTGCCCTTAATTATGAAGAATATTTTTCTTGAATTCTGAGTTGAAAGTGTCCAATTCCTTCAGGACTTGGAGGGTGCTACTCAATTATCTACTTCAGTTCTAACCCCTCCCCACTTTCTTTTGATATGGGGTCCTGCTATGTAGCCCAGGCTGACTTGTAACTATTGATCTCCCTGCCTCCACCTCCTGGGTGCTGGGGTGGGTCCTAATATGTCTGCCGAGGAGGAGTTAGAGTAATTCCCCCCTTAAATGTAACTGTCTTCACCAGTCTAGACTGCTTAACAAATTATCACAGGCTCGTGGCTTAAAACCAGACATTTATTTCTCACAGCTCTGGCAGTTGAGAAGTCCGAGTTCCTAAGATTCTGCTGCCTGCTGTCTTCCGGTCTGCTCTCTGCTCTCTGCTGACTGCTGAGGGCTGGCTTTTCTGGTTGTGTCCTTGTGGGATAGAAGGAGAGCAAGTTCAAGCTATGTCTGCTTCTTAATCAACAATCTTGTTCTCACTAAGAGTTCTACCTTCAAAACCCAGTTACCTCCCAAAGGATCCAGCCACAAAGACCATTCCAAAGATGATTACGATTCAACAGGGATTTTGGAGGTGGCACAAACATTCAGACCACAATCGGAGTGTTCTGGGGGATTTTGTTTTGTTTACTTGTTGTCTGTCTTTGGTTTGCTTTTTTAAAATATTAATTGAATTGTTCTTTTTTAAAAAAAATAATTAATTTCAGATGAGTGGGCGTTTGGTCTGCATGTATGTCTGTGCACCATGTGTGTGCAGTGTTGGATGAGGCCAGAAGAGGAAGTCAGATTCTCTGGAACCGGACTTTGGATAGGAGCGCTGCCACGTAGGTGCTAGGAATTAAACGTTGGTCCTCTGAGCAGCCTGTGTTCTTCCCCACAGGGCCACCGCTCTAGTCTCCTCCTGTGCTTGTCTTAACATTTCCCTACCTTTGGTTTTCAGGCTATGAGGTTGCTAGACGTAGCTGGCTCCTTATTCATGCACCTTTCAGTTTACTGCATTTTTGGGGTCTGTAGTTTGAAGCATTTGGGCTGGTATTTTTTTCAAACATGCTTTTTCTGCTTCTTTCTTTCTTTCTTTTTTTCTTTCTTTCTTTTCCAATCCCTATGGAACACTCTCTCTCTCTCTCTCTCTCTCTCTATATATATATATATATATATATATATATATATATATATATATATATATATATATATATATATATATATATATATATATATATATATATATATATATCAGAACACAGAGTTACCTCATTCACTGGGATTTTTGTTGTTTTTGTTCTATTTTCTTTAAAAAAAATTACTTTCAGGTTGGATGACTTCTACCTTCCTTCAAGGTGACTAATCATGGAGCCTGAGCTCACTAATCTGCTGCTAAACCCAAGCTAGCAAAAATTTCACCTTGTAATAACACTTGCACTTTAGGGATTTCCATTTAGTTCTTTCCCACGTGTTCCATTTCTGTGCTGAGACCCACATCTGTGTATTCACCTTAACCATCTTTGACTTGGGTCATCAGATGTATTATGGCACCTACCTGACAGTCCTTATCTAACCACTTCACCATCCAAGTTATCTACCCCGTTTACTGGGTCAGCCTGGGTCTTAATTTTCCATTCCTTTGATGCCTGGTATTATGTCACAGTAGCCTAGATTTCATGGATGACAGGAACTCAGGACTGCACCCTAAGTGTAACAAGGAAAGCTTGCCAGCTGTGCCCAGGAATGTCAAACCTTTCTCAGTCTGTCAGACCCTGTCTTGGGCTTTGTTGGGGCACATCTATTTCCGTTTTGAATTTAGGACTGCCTGAATTGTAGGTTGTGATCTTTATTCCTAAGGTTCTTATTTCTAAAGCAGAGACTATTATTCCCAAGAGTGGTTTTACTGCCATGCCAGCTGCATCCTGGGCCATAACTGTAACATCTCTTGGGACCATGTAACCTCTGATATTACCACAGCCATCAGTTTCTAAGACATAAGACTTGCTCTGAGCAAGTGCACCTCGGCCCTTACCAAGGACACACAGTTGAAGCCAACCCTGAGTTTGGTCCCTGGAATCAAAAATTCCAACCATTTTAGTAGTCAGAATTATAATCTCTGCTTGGCTTCATCTCCCTATACCATTGCAGGAATTGGTCCTAGGAGGTAAGTCAGGGTGGCTTCTCTTGTGTTCTCTTTGTAGTTATGATCTTGGGGTGCCCATTCATTTCCTTAAAACTGTTGCTCCATATGTTTTCTTTAATGATATAGTTTATTTCCAGGCCAGTGTAAGCCAGGAGTCAGTTATCTGGTCAGTGTAGGAAACTGAAATCTTTAAATACACCTGAAAATTATTTTGAAAGAACCAATTCTTACATGCGATGCTTGCAAAGATTGTATGATATGGACTCCCAAGAGTACTTCCAAGGTATCTAAAGGCTACACAGACACTATCCAGCTCCTTCTTCCTTGTACATAAAGTCTATATACTTTAGATGAAGTATCTATCCCTCTATAAAGAATAAATGTAATCCTTCATGATATTTAGTGATAGTTTTTAAAAAAAACTATAACATCATAATTTACTTATCTATAGCCACTGGGTCACCTTCGCACACATATGATCTCTCAACCTCCAAGCACAGAAGCTGGACCAGGAATAGACAGCTGACTCACAAGGAACCCATCCATACCTAGGGCTTAGGCAATGTAATTTCCTTCCAATAACCTGAATTAGGAGGCTCAGTAATTGTGTTCAGATGGTAATTGATGTTTAGCTACAAAATCATGTAGAGTTGGCAATGGAGTGGGCTTTAGAGCAAGCCAAAGTTATAAATGGTTGTGGCTATAGGGAAGAAATAAGCATTTGTAAGCAATCTGTAGGGTTCCAAGTAGATACAGAGAGCAATAGAAATATTCTAGCAGTAGGGGAGAATGCACAATCCTACATATTGTCCCATTGAAATTTCATAGTACTTCTTATGTTTAACCCTGAGAAGTGTGTTCTGTGTCTTTCAATAATTCCCATTTTATTTGGTCTAATTTCGGGGGCTTTTCCTCATCCCTCTCCTAGCCCACCCTTTACAGCAGAGTGCACCCTAAACAGAGATGCACTGTAGAGAGGTGCTATGAGAACGGCCAACATAGAGCCAGCCCCAGCTGCTGCCAACACTAGACCCCACTGATGGAGACTTCATCTAAAGGATATAGTCTTTATCTACAAGGAAGAAGGAGCCGGGGAGTGTCTGTGCAGCCTTTAGACGCCCTGGAAGTACTCTTGGGAGTCCATATCACACAACCTTTGTTTTTAAAAAAAAAAAAGACCAAACAAAAAAAGCACCTCTTACTCTGATTTGCATTCTATCCCCCCCCCCACCACTGCTCTCTCTTTGCCTCCTGTGTCAATGCCAGGCTATCTTGTCCCCCAGCAGCTTTAGAGTACTATGTCCTTATTTTCTCATTTTTAGTTATGGTTTAGTCATGCAATACTCATGTACTAAAGACTTGTCTTTTTGCAGAGGTGTTCTGAGGTAGGACCTTGGAGATGGGCTCAGATTGTGAGGGCTCTAACCTCAGTCAGTACTAATCCAGCAATGGTTTTGTAGCTGAATGGAATAGAGAGAGGTGGTGGAAACTTGAAGTGGTGGGACCCAGAGAAAGCAAGTCTGCTGAGAGTCTCCATCTAGATGCATATGTAGCAGAAGATGGTCTAGTTGGCCATCACTGGGAAGAGAGACCCCTTGGCCTTACAAACTTTATATGCCCCAGTACAGGGGAATGCCAGAGCCAGGAAGTAGGAGTGGGTGGGTGGGGGAGTAGGGCAGCGGGGGGGGGGGGGTATAGGGAACTTTTGGGATAGCATTAGAAATGTAAATAAAGAAAATATCTAATAAAAAAAGAAAAGTAAGCGATGTCTCCAATCCTTTTTCTTCCCAAGATGCTGCTGCTGCTGCTGCTGCTTCTTCTTCTTCTTCTTCTTCTTCTTCTTCTTCTTCTTCTTCTTCTTCTTCTTCTTCTTCTTCTTCGCCCTCTCCCTCTCCCTCTGTCTCCCTCCCTCTCCCTCTCCACCTCCCTGTCCCCCTTCCCCCTCCCCCTCCTCCTCCCCCTCTCTTTCTCTCTCTGTGTTTTCATGTGTTCTAGCTGCTATGGAATAAGCAGTTTGCTTCGACTGAAATCCTTCCACCATAAAATCCTACTTGCCCATAGGCCCAAGTGACCCCACTAAGACCTCTGAAAATACAAGGAAGATAAATCTCTCCGTATCTAACTTACGTTTCTTGGGCATTTTGTCACAACCATAGGAAGCTGACTGCCACAGGTTTGTATGTTAGGCAAGGCATGGAGATGCAGTTAAAACTTACAAACAAGTGCTGTTAAAACTCCATGGAATCAGTTATACTTCCCCATGTCCCCAGCTGATCCTCTGCACACCCCCTCATGCAGGGGTTCTCAGGGGTAGCACCATGTTAGGGTCACAGCAGCACTAAATGAGGACCACAGCACTGGCTCTTAATTCTAGCTTGACTAATTCCTTTGCAGCCTCCCAGCCTCTTGCTTCATTTCTCCAATCTGGAGAGACAGTATTGAAGGTCTTACTTCTCAAAAAAATATCACTACAGAAACTAATGAGATCATACTCATAAGCGGATTTGATTTCTTCGTTGTGGCAAAACATCAAAGAATGAAAATCCACCCAGCGATTGTTGCCATAATAATCATAGTCAACAATAGCAATTCTGAAGAGAGAAGCAATCTCCCACTCTTTCTGTGATTGTGAAGTAAATCACGAGGCAAGAAGTTGGAGAAGAAATGGAAGCCAGCCTGGCTGTGACTTAGCACCTGGCCTTTGAAGGGAGGTGGAGTCAGGAGGCTCTCACAAGCTCCTCATCCACCCTGTAGCCACACTCCCCCTCGCTGACCTCCTGAGAAAGCCCCACAGAAGCCAGCCTTGTCCTCAGCAATGCTTTCTCATCGAGTGGGGGTGGGAGTGGTGTGAATGGTGGCATTTGGTGTGATGGCAGGACAGCTGAGGCCGAACAATCTCTTGCTGTGCCTGGATCCTAGAGTAGAAGACAGGGGGTGTTGTCGACACCAGACTCGAATAGTGTTAAGTGTTAATAGGAAATATCAGTGGACTAGGGGCTGGGGTTTTGCAGGTTCTGCGTGGTCTGTGCTTATGTGCAGAGAGCATCAGACATGGTGGAGCAGAAATATCAGGCTTTGCTGCACCGGTGCTAATGCTTGACATGAAAGGAAAAGCTGAGGTCAAAAAGGCAGGCATGTATCATAAAAGTAATTAATTGTTCTACTTTTTAATGGTCTGACCAGACTGGCTTAAAAAAAAAAAGAATCATACAGACGGGACCATGATGCCAGACAGATAGTCCATTGGGACTTAAAAGAACGAGTCCCTGCTATAAATCACGATAATGAGTTCGTTTTTAAACTGGTTTACGAGATTGAGAAGTATAGTATCACATTATTTTCTTCCCCCTGAACCTCTCACTGCCTTGCATGCTTTTCAGAATTCAGGGGCTAACATTTCCTTTCAGAAACTCTTTCCAAGTTTGAGTGGCTGTTGTTTTACCAATCAGGTCTTTCTCCAAAGATGGTTTTAGCACATGATTTTCATGACTCAGCGGAAACCGAACAAGCCCCCATTGTTGGCTTTGTTTTCTGCACCAGCATCATTGACAAGCTCTGCCTAACTCTTGGGAAAAGGTCTGTTGTCTGACCAAGCTACTATGGAAACCCAATCCAGGCCGGTTAGAAGCCTAATGCCTTCCCTCTTGAATCTGTGAAGAATTTCGAGGGCGGTCAGACTCAGCTCAGAGAATATTCAACAGGGCAGAGGGTACGGCTTGTTCACACCACCCCACTCTTCATCTCAAATCAGCTGTGCAAACAGACTCGCCGGCCCAGGGGGGAAGGCGGCACTGCCCGGGGGTCACTGTAAGCCACAGAGGTTTCATTTATTTTATTTCTACATCATTCTGACTAGACAGGGACAGAGACAGGGACAAACAAGAGCTCGGCTTCTTTTTTTAAAATGTAAAGGGAGTTTCCCCTTTGAAAACTGACTGGTAGAAAAATACTGTAGCCAACTGCTCCATACCAGGAAGTAGACCCTGCAGGTTTGAAAGAAGAGACAGGAAAAACAGTCATTTTTCACTCTCCTATGAGATGCAGGGTAGAAGCAGGCTTTGTTGCCATTATCTTTATATATAAATTTCATCTCAGTAAAGCAAGTATTATAAAATGTACCAAGGCAGTTATTCATCATTACTGACAATTCATATATATTTAACCCTTTATGCCTGAGCAGAGCTAGCTCTCGTGGAACATAGACCAGATAACAGAGCCTTGGCATGTTTTGTGTGTGACTACTTGACAATTAGTGTACTGGCTGGTTTTATGTGTCAACTTGACACAGGCTGGGGTTATCACAGAGAAAGGAGCTTCAGGTGAGGAAATGCCTCCATGAGATCCAGCTGTAAGGAGTTTTTTTCAATTAGTGATCAAGGGGGAGGGCCCCTTGTAGGTGGTGCCATCCCTGGGTTGGTAGTCTTGGGTTCTATAAGAGAGCAAGCTGAGCAAGCCAGGGAAAGCAAGCCAGTAAGGAACATCCCTCCATGGCCTCTGCATCAGCTCCTGCCTCCTGACCTGCTTGAGTTCTAGTCCTGACTTCCTTTGGTGATGAACAGCAATGTGGAAGTGTAAGCTGAATAAACCCTTTCCTCCCCAACTTGCATCTTGGTCATGATATTTGTACAGGAATAGAAACTGTGACTAAGACAACTAGGAAAGCAGGGGTCTTCAGGTGAGAGATGGTCTGAGTAATATGATTGTGGTTTGTTTGTTTGTTTGTTTGTGGCAGAATACAGTACCTGAGGGAATGCAGGTGATGATGGCACAACCTGCCCAGTAACCCAAGTAACTAAAAGAACTCAGCACGCAGACACCAGCTCTCATCCACACCAACATGTCTAACTTTTCCCAGCCAGATCTTTTATGAGAGATGGCTGTCTTTCCTCTATTATTATGCTCTAGTTTTATAGATGGTGACATTGATGTTAAGAAGAAGAGGAGAAGGAAGAGGAGGAGGAGGAGAAAGAAGAGGAGAAAGAAGAAGAAGACGAAAGAGGAGTTTTAATATTCCAGAATTAGTTTGCCTTTCTTCAGTGGACAGGAGGAGCTGGCCACTTCAAACCCACGCAACAGATGAAGTTGGGGTGGTTTAGATGTTCTCACATTTTTTTTTGAGAAAGTGCAGTTCTTCGCCCTACCCTGGATTTTATTATAGAGTCAAAGATAGAGGCACAAGGGCTTCAAGGAGGTGATGAAATTCCCAAAGACTCAAGGAGAGGCAGATTCTGGGACTGGGGTAGATTACTGGATTATAAACTAGCAGATCATTGATTCAGACAGCAGTCTTTATTATCTACCAGAGGGAAGGAAGTTCAGATGCCGGGGGTATCCCACTACCAAAAAAGACAAAGGTTTTTGCTCTGCTGGAGCTTAAATTCTAGCAGGAACAAACAGTAGAAACAGAATGGATAAATAAATACTAAGGTCAGGAGGTTGAAGCATTAATAGGATATGGTTCTTATTTTGACAAGGAACTCCAGGGTGGATCCACTTGATTGGTATAATCTTAGGCATGGATTTGAACGGTGTGTTAGAATGTTAGTGAACTCTAACATTCACTGTCAGAATGCTGGAGGAAAAGTATCTAAATGAAAGGGGCAAACTGACCAGAAGTCCTTAGAGAAGAGCCATAAGTGCACTTGAGAACACAGACAGAGGCTAGAGGGACTGAGCAGAGTGAGTAAGGGGGAGGGACTAAGGCAGGAGGTCAGAGGTGATTGGGTGGGGCAGAGTAAGTAGAGAGTCTCTGCAAGAACTCTGGCTTTCAGTGGGCATGAAATGGGCTATGATCAGCTTTTTGGTTTTTTGGTTTTTTGTTTTTTGTTTTTGTTTTCAAGACAGGGTTTCTCTGTATAGCTTTGGCTGTACTGGAACACACTTTGTAGACCAGGCTGGCCTCAAACTCAGAAATCCACCTGCCTCTGCCTCTGCCTCTGCCTCCCAAGTGCTGGGATTAAAGGCGTGCGTCACCACTTCCCAGCACAGCTCTTTGAAAAGTATCATTTCAACTGCTCTAAGAACATACTCTAGAAGGATGAGGATGAGGCAGAGAGATCAGTGGGAATGATATATTGCCCGGGCCATAGAGTCAGAGCCATAGAGGGAGGAGAGAAAGTGACAGGGAGAGTCTGAATCAACTTAAAGGTAAAGCCAGGAGACCTCCTTGATGGGTGGGGAGAGAGGGAGGGAGGGAGGGAGGGCAGAAGGGGTGGAGGAATGGGAGGATGGGAGGAAAGAAAAAGGGAGGGAGAGAGGAGGGGAGGGATCCTCTAGTTCCAGAAAGACTTGGTAAGCTTGAACCGGAGAGAAAAAATCTCTCTGTTTAGTGGCATGACCTACAGGCTTCAACAGCACTGATAGGGGTGTCAACTCCATCTTGGTTGGCTCAACTTGGTGCAGAGCCATCCTGGACCTCTGTCTTGTCCTCCCCATTTCTCTTGTTGATTACATGGCCCCGGCATCAGGGTGGTGCAGCAAACTAATATGTAAGTTACTCTTTACAGATTGTTTGTTTATCCTGCAAGGAGATGCATAGCATGTGCCAGCAGGTGTTGAACTGGGTGCTGAGGTGTCTGGGGCTTGGGTTTTGCTTTACTCAGACATGTGGTAATCTTTGGTGCCCCATCATGGGCTTAGTCCATCCCTGCCCACAGTAGACTCCCAGATAAAAGTGATCTTAGCTCTATTTTACAGATGAGGAAACCGGGGCTCATGGAGCTGTCCCAGATTGCAACTTGTTAGGGATGAGCCACATCCTTGAGGATGTTGGGCCCACTTCACTCTCTAAAAGTTGATCTGGAAAAGTCCAGGAAATAACTGTTAAGTGTCTGAAGACTCTGTAGTCTTTGTCACAATCACTCTGTGATTGCCATGGTGAAAATAGATACATTGTTGTTCCAATAAGGCTTTCTTTGTCTTAAGCCACTGAAATTTGAATTTCATGCAACTTTCATGTCATGAAATATTGCTTTTTTTCTCTTTCTCCAACAATTTAAAAGTATAATGACCATTCTTAACTGAGACATTGTTTTAAAAGCAGTTGAAATTCTAGATTTGGCCCAGGTACCATAACTGGACTCCTGTTCTTAGCATGATCTAAGGTTTTTCTGAAAGAGAGAGTGCCAGTAACAGCCTAGTTCTTATAACTATGGGGTTTGGAGAAGAGGAAGCAGAGGCCCACAGGACCTGAGAACCTCAGTGACCACTGGTTGCCAAGATAGGCTTCCTTCCAGCTCTTTCCTTCCTTCTAACTGCTGCCTGCTCTCTGTGGAGTGCTAAGGGTAACCACATCCCAAGCTGGGCCTTGCCAGGGTCCATTCTGTACTCCAGTGTGGTCAGTTCAGGTACCTTAGCTCTAAAAATCTCCACACCAAGAATGGAAACAGTGCCTGGACTCAGGGGAAGCAGAAGACATGGACAGGGCTAGTTCCAAGTCAGTAATTGTCTCCTGCAGTCAGTCTGCTTTGCTGTGGCCATCTCAGTCTTTTCCCTTTGCCACATGCACAGAGTCCTCCACACTGACAGGACTAGCACTGCCTGTGGACACAGCATCTCTTAGTCAGGTCGTCCTGATGGCTCCTCAGCTAGTATTTGCTTGTTTCCAGCAACACAAGCTGGGTTAGAATCTACCCATGATAATGAAGGTGAAGAGTAATTAACCATTGGTGCTTCTGATTCCACACTAATTGTAAATCCTAAACCAATATGGATGTCATGTTTTCCCCCTCATCTTCTAGTGTGTCATAAATTAAGGGTTTGTTTGCTTCTTGTCAAACCAACTGATTGAAATCGGCAGACGAGGTAGTATGATGAACCTCCCCTTGCTGATACAGGGTCACATAGAAGAAAATTGAACAATATTGGAGAAAGAAGATAATGTTTGGAAGATCAGTGGTCTGGTCCTTCTAGAAGTTGACCTGCCAGTCAACTGGCTTCCAGGGTGCACTCAGTATGGTGTCTGCTCCTCATTGTAGGTTGGTTAGCACCATTTCATTGATGGAGAAGCTAAAGAGTTAGGAGTTAGTCATGACTAGGAGTCCCCTGTAGGTAAGATGGGATGCTAGGTGGCTGATGGGGCAAGGAAGCTGAGAACTCTGAGCTCATGCTTTTATATGTCTTAGTGCACATTGGGCACTGGGGGTAAGAGGAAACAAGGGTCAAAATAGGAGACATAGAGCAATTTCGGAATTCTGGGGTCAAGGTCAAGGTCTTCCCTGAGCTGCCACTGAAGTTCTTCCAACCTCATCCAATTCTTGCCTCTGGGAGGTTCTACAACCAACATTCCAATGCTTTGATTTTTATAGGATCCTTTCTGTGAAATCCTTTTATTTGAGCTCACTTGTACTAATATTCCTGTCAGCCAGCAAACCACAAGCTACACAAACAGTCCAACCTCCTGCTCATCCACTATAGAGATTTCTGATTTCTAAGCACCGAGACCCAAACATTGCTCTTACTTAGTTTGCAGCTGGAGGTGGTACCAAGGATGTTAAAGAGGTGAATGTATAAGTTATCAGATGCTGATAGGTACAGGGGAACACTTTGAGGATTGGGGAAGGGTGAAGAGCATTCAGATAGAAGTTCTCATTGTCAAGACTCACTCAGGCAGGGGATTTCATGGGAGTACAAAGAAGTAAGAGAACATGGGAGGGGCCAGACATGGTTTATATTCTCATGTAGGACAGGACTGCTTAAGTTCCATGTTTCCACCAGGCCATGATTCATGCATTTGAGCCAACTGCGAACCCCTAGGCTGGACTGAGCGGCTAAGGTGAAAATGTAGACCACATATCAGAGGCCAAAGACCTTTCAAACTTTTATTCATTCAACAACCTTTACTGGCCTTACTGTGTGCCAAGGATCCCTAAAGGCCCTGGGATGAGGGTATGTGTCTTTCTCTTCAAAGACTCTTAAATCTCAGCCCAACCTTCTGACACTGAAATAGTCTGCCATGTGTGTTTCCTCTACTGGAGAAGTGAAACAAACGCAGCAGAGATGAAGTGTTCCTCTGACCTCCTGGGGCCGTGTGTCACATGGGGAAGGCACAGAATGGCAAGATTGAAAGGGAGACGTCCAAGGTGTCTTTATCTGCTTCTGCCTCTGCCCAGGGAGTATCACACGTTGTCTGGAGCTGCAGCCCTCTCTCCTGCGCTTGGAAGAGATTCAAGGGAGGAATTTCCGTAGCTATGTTTGGCAATGTCTTGTTCAACTCCGATACGCTGAGCTTGAACATGTTCTACTTGAACATGTAAAGGCTTCCCCTCTAACCACCCCCAATTTTATGCTACTGCCAAAAATGTCACAGGTGACCCAATTCCTTCATTCAAATGTTATTTTTAGTAGATGTCAGAAGAGGGAAGAGTATCATTAGGGAGCTGAGAGCAAATCCCCTGCATGGGTTTCTTCTTTTCATCTGCACCACCCATGGAGCAAACGAGTGACACTTGGCCAGTCTCACACAAGAAGATGATGTCTGCCTGGGACCCAAAATAGTCAGGCTTCAGCCAAAGGATGTCTGTATTTTTTCTCTCCTAATGAAATCAAAACTATCCCCAAATTAAGTTCCTCAATGCATAATAACCCTCCTAATAGACCTAACGCAATTTATCATTTCCCAAGAGACAGAAATAACACTAATAACTATAATTTAGATATAACTGCTCCTCAGATTTACAATCAATCTAACAGATTGTGTGTGTCTCTTGTCTTCTACAAAGTCTTAGCGCTGACCTGTGATCTTTTACAGAAAATGCATGAAAATGAAGTGTTACCAAATCTCCCGCTATGTTCTTGTGATAGGCAGATCATGACCACACTTGCACCTCTAATCTCTTACTGGTCACTTTGTGAGTCTGCACACAGGTGTGGTATGTGTGTTTGGATGTGTGTGTGTGTGTGTGTGTGTGTGTACATGTAGATATGTATTTATATATTTGTGCATGTGTTTGAGAGATATGGAGAGAACAGAGACATGGAGAGTCAGAGATTTGGAGAAACTAAGTTATAACTCTGTCTCCTAGTCACTCTAGTGAATTTCCATTTATCCTATTCTCTTGTCCTTTTAAGTGAAGAAAGGCAAAAGAGAAAGCTATCTCAGTTGTCAGAAGCCCCATAATCTTGCCATCTCTTTGCCAGACTTTTAAAGAAAAATAGTTGAAGGTAACATTTAGGATAGGATTATGCTACTGATTTTGGATAAAGAGTGGAGACGAACTGGAGAGCACAGGCTCATTCCTACATGGGCTCCAGAAGTCAAGCAGAGATAAAAACAGCTAGCCGGGTGGGTTTAGTGGTGCATGCCTTTAATCCCAGCACTCGGGAGGCAGAGGCAGGCGGATTTCTGAGTTCGAGGCCAGCCTGGTCTACAAAGTGAGTTCCAGGATAGCCAGGGCTACACAGAGAAACCCTGTCTCGAAAAACCAAAAAAAAAAAAAAAAAAAAAAAAAAAAAAGAAAAAGAAAGGAAGAAAGGAAGAAAGGAAGGAAGGAAGGAAGGAAGGAAAGAAGGAAGGAAGGAAGGAAGGAAGGAAGAAAGAAAGAAAGAAAGAAAGAAAGAAAGAAAGAAAGAAAGAAAGAAAACAGCTTCACACAAACAATGTCTCACACCTGACCCCTGGGCCAGCTGACCAAAGTGTCTGCTGTAGGCCACATGGTATGAGTTTGATGCTTGGAAAATTATTATGCAGGAAATGGTTTAAAGGGCCAGCCCCACTGATGAGAAATACCATCCACAAGCTCTAATGACTACATGATAGTAACAGGCCGTATGTAAATAAAGGCCTCTCTCTAAGGCCCACCTCCTGTCTCTGTTGAAAAAAAAGCTTTTTAAAATTTTAGTTTGCTTTTTAGAATTTATTTTTACTATTTTTAAATTTGTGTATGTATTATAGGTATGTCCATATGAGTGTAGATGGGCCACCTGATGTGGGTGCTGGAAACCAAACCCTAGTCCTCTAGAAGAAAAGTAAGTGCTCCTAACTGCTGCACCATCTCTCCCAAGCTCCCCTCAAATGGAGGTTTAATAGCACCTAGTCTGTTATGATGTACAATGTATGAAACATTACTTGTACAGGTACATTTTGTGGTAAATACATTACTTCATTTTTCTGTTGTTACATCAATATACTGGACACTGGGTAAATTATAGAGAAGCATTTATTTTGGCTCTTAGTTCTGAAGGCTGAGAATTCAGTGCCTCACCTAGGGAGGGCCTTGTGTAATATGACAGCAGTGGACGTGCAGCAGATGGATAGACAGAAGCGACCATGTGTAAAGAGAGGGGAAGGCTCCACTTTACTTTTTAACAACCCATTCCAGAGGTCACCAATCCAGAACTGTGAGAATGAGATCTCACTCCCTCTAGAAAGACCTATAAGGTCCCATCTCCCAACACCACCACATTAGCATCCATTTCATGAATCTTAGCATGAATAAACAATATCCTAGCAATAAGCATTCAATAAATAATAGCTTGATAATTTAGATATAACTGCTCCTCAGATTTACAATCAATCTAACAGATTGTGTGTGTCTCTTGTCTTCTACAAAGTCTTAGCACTGACCTGTGATATTTTACAAGTGATCTATCAAGTAGCATTTGCTTCTGTAGATAATCATAGTGCACATCAAGTGGTTGGAAACATTAAATGACATAATCCAAGAAATAACTGTTAATGAAAATAACCCAGTGCCCAAATCATACTAAGAGTGCAACAAATGTTGCCTATAATAATACTGATGATGATGAAAACGGCCAGAGAGGCAAAGTAACCAATGGGAACTGGAGTTTGTATTATAGGTGAGCTAAGATCTGGTCCCAAAGATGATCCTTCTGGAATCTTAATTTCAGTCACTTGCCACCAGAAAACAACTTCTTCATATGAAAGTTTGGCTTTAGCCATTGGACTGAGAGCAGGATCCCCAATGGAGGAGTTAGGGAAAGGACTGAAGGAACTGAAGGAGTTTGCAACCCCATAGGAAGAACAATAGTATCAACCAACCAGACCCCTGAGCTCCCAGGGACTAAGTAACCAACCAAGGAGCCCACGTGGTTCCAGCTGCGTATGTAGCAGAGGATGGCCCCGTGAGGCATCAATGGGAGGAGAGGTCCTTAGTCATATGAAGGCTCGATAGATGCCTCAGTGTAGGGAGTGGGTGGGTGGGTGGAGGAACACCTCATAGAAGCAGGGGGAGGGGCGATAGGATAGACGGTTTCTGGGAGGGGGAAAACCAGGAAAGGGGATAACATTTGAAATGTAAATAAAGAAAACATTCATATATATATATATATATATATATATATATATATATATGTATATATATATATGTGTGTGTGTGTGTGTGTGTGTGTATTATATATATATACATATATATATATATATATTTCAATCATTTAGATTAAAAAAAGAAAAAGAGAAAAAGAAAGTTTGGTTTTGTTTTACTTGGAGGAATACATATTTTTCTGGAACCACATTTCCAATAGATGTCTGTTTCTTCATTGAGGGTATAACTCCATGTTAGAGTGCTTTCCTTACACGTACAAAGCCCTGGATTCAAACCCTAGCTTTGCAAAAATAGAAGAAAAGTCAGTTTCCTGTACTTTCTTTATAACATGATTTCACAATCTTTTTCTATTATGATAACTTCATTGGTTATTCTTCATAGAGAAGTAGAGTTTATCACATCTAGGAAGGTGCTGAGGACCACAGCTGCAGGGAAGATGCTGAGGACCACAGCTACAGGGAAGGTGCTGAGGACCACAGCTGCAGCGAAGATGCTGAGGACCACAGCTGCAGGGAAGGTGCTGAGGACCACAGCTGTAGGGAAGGTGCTGAGGACCACAGTGGTAGGTACAAAGCCAAGCTGAGCACATGTTCAAACCTACAGAGTCTCATACTTCCCAGAGGGGGCCAAAAATAGCAGAAGTCACAGGCTTTAAATCCAGCAGAGGTAAGTCTGGAAATGTTGTGAGCCAGCTCTTCTATTTCCTACCTCGATACTGTCTGAGGAAAAACCTGTGGAGATTTTGGCAAAAAGCCTGAAATAATTTCAAAGGACACCAACCTCTAGCTGTCGCTCCGTGATCAAGTTTCCTACAAGTTCAAATGTAGTTGAATTCACTTTTTGAAGTTTAGATAGGAGACAGGACAAAGGACACCTGTCATTAGAGTCAGATGAAGAATGGCTATTGTTCTGTTCATGCTACCTCGTTGCTGTAGTTTGAGATTGTTGAAGATGGGAAAACACATCCCCAGAGTGACCTGAAAGATTACTTTCGCTGACAAAAACTAATTTGGATTCTATCATAATTTCTTATCATATTTATTTGTGCTAATTAATTACTGCTTTGGATTCAAGATAACAAATATTTTTCAAGAGCTATTATACCCACAGCACCTGGGATTCACAGAAGACAACAGCAGATCTCACAGTTGACACAGCCTGCCGTAACTGTCTCTGAGAAATCAGAGGAATCACTCAACATATTTGGGGTCTTTTCTCAGCAAATCCTTTCTGTCTTTCATGACAGTCAAAGTTACATGAGGCATCAAAAAGAATGAGAAAGATGGGTTGAAGCAAAGCCATGTCTGGCCCATATGAAAAGATGCTTCTAACCATGATGGAGGGTTAGTGGAGACCAGGCGAAGCCCTACCTCACATCTGGCTAGCTGAACTTTCCCAGGGCTGGGGCAGAGAGAGGAGGCAGCCACTCCAGCACTTGGTTCCTGTTTCAAGAGAAATAGTTTACGAGTCACCCAAAATTCATGAGTGCGGTTCTCATTCGTTCTACACTTCCCACACACGCAACTCATCACCTTTCTCTGCTCCCATGAAGTAAGCAAACAGCAAAAGCCCTTACTTGAGACCTCGGCATGGGTAGTGGGACTTGTCTAAATATGAGGAGACAGGGATTTCACGTCCCTACAAATTAAAACCAACTTGAAATGGAATTCAATATACGCCCCCCCCCGCACCCTAACGATTTCTTCTCCAGACTCCTGAAGTGTTGGTGGGTGGGACTGTGCCTCTTCTTTTTCTCTCGTTCTTGGAGACGAGTTTCTTTCATTCTCTAGGCAGAGCTGCTCAGTTTGACCTGTGTTCTGCCCTGTCTAGCCAGGTGCTGCATGTGACTTCTCTGAATGACCCATGAATGTATACTACTTCTTTCAAAATATTCACTGAGTACCTACTGTGTGCCCAACACAAAGGAGAGTAAAAAAGATAAAGTCCCTAGCTCCATGGAAGTGAGCTGCTGAGTCCCAAGGTGAATTCTAGTAGCAGCAGTTAGAGTCCTTCTCTCTAAACCTTACTACATTAGACGTTGGCATATGAGACTCTTGATTCAGTATGGCACCCAATGAAACATATTCCTTTTTATGGGACTAGGGCACTTAGCTGTTTGTGTTCCAGGTCAGTTTCAGTACTGCAAAGTCAACAAAAGGAGAATCAGATCTGCAACGCACAGTGAAGATGCTTGGTCCTGAAGAGACCGATTCTGAACTCTCCCTGAATAGCTGGACAGAGGCTTCACTGACCTCAGAGCACTCATGAAGGAGCAGGAGAAAGGGCCCTGTCATCACAGCCCAGCTTCCTTTTGGGGTGCGGGGCATAAGGGAAGTAAGTCGCCATGCTTCGGGGAGTACGGGTCAAAATCAACAGTGCATTGTGAAGGCATGAAAACAGCATTCTTTAAACATGTTTATGCCTTAACTTAGAAAACCCCAAGACACACAGGAGTGGAACCAGAGTGAGGGCCAGGAATTTGAATTAGCTCAAAAGGCTCCCTTTCTCTCCTCTTCCACGTGCCACGCAGGTGCAACTGAAAGGCATTCAATCGGGGACAGCCAGAAACATGCAAAATAAGAGTCTTGGCCAGGAGACTCTGGTACTTGGGACAGGAAAAGAAGGCCAGCAGTCAATGGGAAGATTGTGCTGGCTTCTTATCAGGCCCCGCTCGCTAAATAGTGAAGGACTTGTCCAATATGCAGATGGGGAAAGAGCAGATTCTTGTTTTCTACTAATGGCCTCCTAACTACTGTCAAGTGAGATGCAGTAGCAAGAGGCAGACAGTGGGGATTTATCTCGAGTAGGGAGAGTGGAATAACTTGTTCCGGCACGGGCATCATGCAGACAGCCTCAGTCAGACCTCCAATCGGAACCCCAGCTGCCTCAAAACACCAAGATGGCTGGAGACTTTGTTTGGCGGGACAGGGATGTGTCACAAGTGTATGTGTGCAAGTGTGTCCCACCCACAGGAGCAGGAGCAAGCAGGTTCAGCTCTCTGAGAGCCTCACACTCATCAGAGAACTCATTTTGGCTGCAGAATCAGGTCTCACTCTCCCATTTTGGGTTAGCATATTATATAGACATGCTTAAATTAATATTCTATATGTTCCAACTGCAGGCCTTTGAGGAGACATTCACATTCTAGGAAAATGGCCTTGTTTATCCCTTAGCTACCATACCTGACACATGACTACACACTCCAGAGGAGCAGTGTGGGCGAGCTGGTTTGTAACATAGAACATAAAGCAAACATGCTCCCGTGCCTGTAGAGCGCTTGTCCTGTCAATGCTGGGGTAGAGGGTGCAGTTGCTTGAGTTGTCATTTTGTAATGCCACCCTCACTGCCCTTCCTCCCCCCACCCCAGTGTCATTTGAATGTCAGTTCTTGCCAATTCTCAGTCATTTGGGCATGATAAACAGCTACATAGCCACCCCTTTAATGAACTGAAACTCTCTACACTGTTGGAATCCACTTGCCTTTCATGGGCAGAATAAGCCCTGTGCTTCTCCTCCAGATGGGACCACAGCACATACAGATGTGCAAAAGAGGTCACCGACCTCTTCCTTTTTCACTTTGGAGTAGAAATAAAGGGTATTATAGAAACATGTAACTCCTCCCTTTCCTAAAACGGTGTAGAAAGTGAGAAGAAAGAACCAAAACTTGAATCCCTGCCTTGTATCATAATATGACCCCGTGGGGTTGGAAAAGACACATGCAAGGCTCTGCTAGCTGCTTGTTACACCCAAAAGCCATGTCTCCAAGGCAAAGCTGATGACGGATACAAGAACCTGGGTAAAATCCAGCCTGTTTCTTCCTTGACCTAGACGACTCAGACAGGATGAGATCTTTTCCTGAATGACCTAGAAAGGCAGAGGCAAGAGGGCCACAGGAGGACCAAGGCCAGACAGGTCTACATAGCAAATTACAGGCCAGCCAGCTAGCCCTTGTTTAAAACAAAACAAAAACAAAACAAAACAAAACAAAACATAAAAGGTGATGTATCTCTGTGATCCCAACACTTAGGAGGTTTGAGATAGAAAAACTTACAGATGTTAAGCTCAGCCTACACCAAATGTGAGCTCAGGCCAGCCTGGGCTGTTTTAGTACAAAAGAAGATAAGTTTACACCCTGTGACCTTGTGTTTGGAGTTGGCAAGGGAACCCTATATCATCAGGAACTTGTGGTATAAAGAGGTCAGTGCAAAACTGTTTGAAAAGAGTAAACCTTCCCAGCACTCTCCATGGTAAGCAGTTCTTTCTTTCTTCCCTAAATGTAACTGGACAGATACCTGCTTCCTTTTCTCCTTTTTCCTTTGGGGAAGAATGGGGTGGAGGGATTTTAATCTGAAAAAGAATTGCCAAGTAATAAAGCTGAAATTCTGTCCACATAACTTAAAGTCAATCAGAAAAGTTCCATCCTGAAAGCCAAGGTCTGCAGAGTTATCCCATAAAGGGAACTGTAGTGAGTGTGCTACTAGTGTAAACAGTATGTCAGCTCACCGTTCTGAGTGTGCGTGTAAACAGTATGCCAGCTCACCGCTCTGAGTGTGCGTGTAAACAGTATGCCAGCTCACAGTTCTGAGTGTGCGTGTAAACAGTATGCCAGCTCAGTGGTCCAGAGAGCAGGAAGTGGTCTCACATCTTCAAAGCCACAGGCTGGGTAGACCAAGGAAAGAATCCTGACACTCTTATTCCTGTTCTGCTATGTGTAATTTTAAAAGCTCACTACCACCTTTCCCCAGAACCTCAACCACGCTACCACCCTTCCCAGCTCCTTTTTGTACCCACCTTTGCTCTGGGAGTGGCAGCTGTCAGCCCTAACCTGAGATCCTTGAATCCACAGATAAAACACACACACACACACACACACACAGCTCCATTACCTTTTAACTTGCCTATTAAGCACAATTGTTGGGCACAGATACCTCCCACCTGGAAAGACCTGCCCTTACCAATTTATTATCTCCATCTCTCCTTCTACCCTAAAACTCTAGCTTGTTCCACCTAACCCCTGCCAAACATCCTTGACCACCGGCCCATAGCTGAGGCTGCAGGCCCTAGCTCTCCCAGAGGCCTTACATTATTGTTGTGTCCTGCTTCTTCTAAAGTGTGGTAGAAAAAGCCCCTCTCCTTCTTTGCATCTGCCTTTTCCTCCTGGGACCTGGAAGTCCCACCTGTACCTTCTATCCAGCAATTGACCCCCAGTCTTCTTTATTGACAAATCAAAAACCAACTGGAGAATGAGATTTTAACATCAGGACCTCCCTCTACATATAACCTTTTAATTGAGCACGGGGAGGATCACCAATGGCTATCTGCCTATGACTCTTCCATATCCAGCCCACACTCTGGGCACTTGGGGACTCCTGCAGGCTCCAGCACAACCTGTCTTCCAAAGCAATGCTTCCATGAGCAGTTGTGCACTGGCCTGCTAATGTTTCACCCTGAGTGTTGTCTTCTCAAGAAGCAAGCAAGGAATCACCAAAGACAGTATATTCCAGACACCATTGTGCCTGGGAAGGAGTGTTCCTGGTGATAGGGCCATCCCACAAATGCCCCTTAACACCCCCCCACACACACACACAGGTCTTACCACCTTCTCTGGCCTAGGGAAGGTCTGCCCACACTGGCAGCATCTAACATGAAGCCAATGGTCTGCTTTCTTGCCCCAGGGGAAGCCCGTCTTCCTGCCTGGGATGAGGGGAAAAAACACTGCTGCCTTTTCTGTAGGCACCTTCAAGCCCCAGAGATCAGAGTCTGTGAAAAAGTAAACAGTTATATAAGGAAGAACAGGCTTATTTGAATCTTGGATCTTCTGTCTGGGACCTGGAGTACCTCGTGAGGTATTAAAAATAATGTGGGGATTACTGCCATCTCTTCCCTGTTTGTTCTGAGTCATGCTTTCACTTAAGCATCAAGAAAGATGACCTTTCTCTTCAATTTCATTTAAGGAGGCCTAATGCTGGATGGAAAAATTTGAGAAAGTTATCATTAAAATCATTAGGATTTCCTGAGAGGACTATTTTTCTGGAAAAAGAATTTGAGGGTGTGAAGCCTGGTGTTGTGGAAGAAGGCACTGGGTAGCTGAGGGTCCCATACCCTACCCACCCGTGATGGCTAGGAGACTAGAGCCAACTTGCCTCTCTGACTACAGCTCTTAGAATTCCCTTGAGGTACTTCTGGCTTCTACTGGAAGAGAACTCTTCTTTCTTAAGGATATCTGAGCAAGAATGTTGTAGTTCAGCCACTGGGACTGTTCCCTGGCTATACTGATACTCTGCTGGAGAGAAATACATTCTACATTCTTCCCTCGTGTGGAGGCAACCATGCCTGCTTGTATAGGTGTCTTGTTTGGAAGATTACACAGTAGTGTTCAGGAGAAAGCTTGAGGCAATGTCCATCTCACTTCTAACGTGGTGGTATCGTGACTTCCTTCTCCACGGCTGCCCCACAATGCTTGGTCTACGATGTGTTAACAAGTTACACTGGGAATAGGGCTCATTATCTAGTTAATTTTCAAAGCCCTGATGGTGGGTAGATCTCCAAACCATAGAGTATGAAGGAGTGTGCTGTATATAAAACAGACAATAATTTGTCTCCCCTGCTGAGCCAAGAGAGAGGGAAAACCTGGAAACCTGTATTAGAGAAGAGATTTAGGTGAGACATAGTAAAGGACTTACTGGTGGTTTCCAGGTTCCTGAACAGACTGTGAAAGAGCCAATACCTTGGCTTTGGCCAGTAGAGACAACAGTGATTCTATGCACATTTTACACGAGCAGAACCTGGGTCATCTGGATGAGTCACATCTTCTGGCAGATGTGAGCTTGATATCCCTGTAGGATGCCTTTGGCCTGTGGGCGTGGCTGTGAATAGGGTCTCTTCTAGAAATGGTTACATTTCTCATCACTCTGAGGCAGACTCACTGCCAGGTCTTAGAAGACCAGAGTTTTCTAAGTTGAAAGGATTTTCTTTGCTGCTTAAAAAAAAATAATAATGTGTGTGTGTGTGTTTGTGTGTGTGTGTGTGTGTGTGTCTTGCAAGCCTGTCTGTGTACCTCATATGTATAGTGCCTGAGGAAGCCAGAAGAGGATGTTGATGCCCTGAAACTGGAGTTAGAGGTGGTTGGCAGACTCCATGTGGGTGCTGGGAATTGAACCCAGGTCCTTGGAAAAAGCAGCTAGTGCTCTTAACTGTTGAGTTGTCTCTCCACCAGGGAGGATTTTCTTTCATTTCCTTTCCCTTCTTCTCTCTAAAAGCTTCTATTAAGTTTGTTGAATTACCAGCGACTGTCTTCCCACGGGACAGCCTGTGCTTCCCACTGATTGAGGCTAGCAGGTCACATTGCTTGTTTTAGATTAACCTAGAGCTATTTAAAGTTGTGATGAGGCTGCTGCTGACCCCCATGGTTGCCCGATGTCACCTTCTCCTTCTCCTGTCCCTTTACTCTTCCATGCCCTCCTTTACTTTCTCCCAGTGTTTTGGCAGTTCCCCCCCCCCACCGCCGCCCTGCTCCTATCTCTCTCTCACTCTCCCTGTAAGATGTGCTCCCAGCATCTTTCAGAACCATAGTTCATGATGTCCAAAAGGATTTCTGACTGTGAGCAGGTTGCAGGGAGGGGAAGCACACAGGAGAACAGGAACAGGCCCTTGGCATTGTTCATCTATCAAGCAGGTATTTACTAAGCAGCTCCTTACATGGCCAGGGTCCCTGAAATCAAAGCTACTGGCAATCTGTAAACAGAATTGCTGTGATAGTTTTTGCATTGGGACATACACAGTTAATTGAATACCTGGGGGAAGAACTAAAGACCGTGCTTGATTCCCCTACCTTACTTACGCTCATCAAAAGTGATTCTTTTGCTGGAAAGGGAAAGGAAGAATGGAGAGACTGAGGGAGGGAGAGAAGAGAGGGAGGGACAGAGAGAGGGAGGGAAAGCTTGGCCCGGCACCTTCACAAGGGTTGTGTTGCACAAGTCCTAACTACCACACTGGTCCGTGTGGAATGTCACTTGATGGTAATTAGTTTTCCCTCTCCAGCCAGGGACCCCTTTAACATGGCAGTATCTGTCCCTTTCAAATCTTCCCTGAGCACTGCTTTGTAAGTAACTGTAATCAATCATTGCCTATGGGCAAACCCTTCTTAATAATGAGCTCATCATCCCATCAGGTGGAAATACAGTAGCACAATTAATACTGCGGGATGAAAATAAATGACTGTTTTCTGAATAATGAGCCCGGAGTTCTGCTTCAGAGCTCAAAATGCAGCACAAGACCAAATTTTAATTCTTTTCATGAGAACTAACAGACTTCGCTTCAGACCCACTACACTTCATTAAAAAATGCTGGTAAGAGCCTGCGAAGCGGCGCGGACGTATTGCAGCTGCGGCTCTCGGAGAGAAGGGAAGAATCCTCCGCTTGTTCAAGCGTGACACAGTGAGTTTGTAATGGAGTCACTCCATCCGGATACATCCGGGTTCAACGCACTGATTTCCCACACAAGCACTGCGGCCCACTCTCGGCTGTAAGAAAAGCAGCTCCTGAAGCAGCTCAGACTTCTACTTGTTTTGATGGCGAGGAATTGTGTGACCTGAGGTGGGGGCTGAGGTGCAGAGAAGAGAGGAGGATGGATGTCCGCTGCTGAATTCAAGTGTGCTACCAGGACCAACCACAGTCTGAGGTGGTTGTCCACATTTTGTCTAGTCAAGACGCTGAAGAAGGGGCAGAGACAGGACAGGAGGCCTATGCACATGCAGAGGTGGCTAACTTTTGCTCTGTCCCCGAACTAGGGATTGTTCTCTTCTGAGAATTCTTTGTCTAGCTTTTCACACTATGTTAACATCTTAGGGCTTCTACTGCCGTGATAAACACCATGAGCAAAAGAATCTTAGGGAGGAAGGCTTCAGTTCAGCTTACAACTCTCAGGCCCGGCATGGTAACTCAGGGAAGTCAGGGCAAGAACTCAAGGCAGGAACCTGGGGGCAGGAACTGAAGCAGAGGCCACACAGGAAATACTTCTTACTGGATAGCTCATCCTGTTTTGTTGTTGTTGTTGTTGTTATCATTTTTGTTTGTTTGTTTTTTTATACATCCCATGGCTACCTACCCAGAGGTAGCACCACCCACAATGGGCTGGGCCCACCCACATTAATCACTTATTAAGAGAGGGCCTCACAGGCTTTCCCATAGGCCAATCTGGTGAGGTGGTTTTCTCAACTGAGGTTCCCTCTTCCTGAATGACTCTAGCGTGTCAAGTAAGGAGGGAAAACAAACAAACAAACAAACAAACAAACAAACAAACAAGCCAAGCCAAACCAAACCAAAAACCTAACCAGGACTGTGAACTCTGAACTCCCAGGTTGTCTTGCACCGACTCCTTGGAAGTTCTCCCCACCTTGTGAAAAATTCTGCTTTGCCCACTGCAACTTTAACTTTTTCAACACATACTTTTAATGATGGTTCTTAAATGCTTTAACCTCCCTTTTAGCCCATCACCCACCAGAGGTAGTGGGAAAGAAAGGATATGGGGAAAATAGACCTGTTTAGAAATGGTTCTTTGGAGTAGCACCTGCCTGTATTGTCTGGAAATCAGCAGTTCAGTTCACAGGTTAGCAGGTGGCGGCAGCTCAATCCACTCTCAAACACTTCACAGCAGCAGTCCAGTTCAGCAGAGTCGGGATAGCAACCATGACTCAGCATCGGTGGCACTACTCAGCAGAAACAGCCAGGCCTTGAGTCAGCAGGAGGAACCAGGAATGCCAGGAGAGGTTCTCGGCTATGCCTCTCTCAGCAAAGCGAAGACCAGTGAAGAAGACTTGAGGCCAACAAGAGTTGCACAGCTAGCTCTATAAGTAAGCCAAGCTCAATCTCTGTCACTGTCTGTGGAGTCCTTTTTATACTCCCTCCAAATATCATGTGTCCTCCACGGGTTTTGCCTCAGCATGTGCATCTGTCTCAGCTGACATTGCTCTGCCAATCAGCTTGAGTCCTCAGAAACAGCAGAAAAGCCACTGAATAATACAAGTTTCTTGGTGCAGGCCAATACGTGGGTGTTGTTAGCAACGAATCCTTCGTCACGTGTCCTTTCTTGCTTTAGCAGAACATCCTTTGACTTGTCTGCTTCAGTGAAATGTTCCTTCACAAGTCTGTCTTAGCCTTTCACCCATGTCTACTTCAGGAAAACACTCGTTCATGTGTCTGCCCCAGTAAAACACCATCCAACTGACTTTCCAAAGAACCCTTACATTTCCATTTCAGCCCACCATTGTGTAGCAGTTTCCACCCAGATTAAAGCATTCCATTCTGCTGGGTTAAGCAAGAAGGCAAACTCAAAAACAGCTTCAGGAAGTCCCTGAAACTGACAAGATTCTCTGTTCTCCTTCCCAAGAGTAAACAAGCCAAGTTTCTCAGTGTCACTCTCAGAAAAGACAAGCTGCAAAGAAGACTCTGGCACCAGCCTAGATGCCTGGAGGAAGTTTAGACCAACTGAGGCACCTGGAAAGGACACTCTCCAACCTGTTGACCCACCTGCAGACTTTGTGGCATGCTCCAGATTCCTTGCTTTTATGAGTGTTTATCCATGCTTGGATGGGCCTTGGTGATACATCTGGCTTTGAGTCATTTCTTCTCCAGTAAGTAACCCCTCACCTATACTCCTGTAAGTGAGATGAATAAAACTCACTGGTTCCCCAAGTTGGACTTTAGTGGTGTCTGTACTTTGGTCTGTCTGTCTTGAGTTCCCTATCTGGGATGAGTGGAAGTATGTGTTGCATCTCCTCAAGAAACGCTTTGTCACACAACATTTGGCCTGTAGTCTTTGGAGAAAGGTCATGTGTTCTGTCACTAATCAGCTGTGTGACCTTGGGCCAATCAGCCTCTCTGAGCTTCAGCTACTTTGTGAATAGTGATAATGCTCTAGTATTGCCAAGAGATAAAATTATTTAGTAAAGAGTCTAGTCATTTTTATCACCATCAATAATACTGTTTCCTATTTGGTCATAGTTTCCAAGTGCAAGAGTTTATGCCTTCATCTTCTAGATCTCAGCACATAGGATGCTCTCCTTTTAGGTCTACTGGATGATTTTGCAGTGGTAGCTGCTGGTGAGGTAGCTTATCCTCTTGGGGTAATGGCTGGACCTAGAGAAAGCTAAAGTCCAACAGTGATATAAACTGTAACTCTCTATTAGAATCCCCCTATTCCGTGTTCAGGGAGAAGCCTTTTGTGTGAATGGTTAGGACAGGAAGTACTTCTTGAGAAGATGGTGTGATTGGTCTCTGCGGTCCTTTAGAAGCCTGGTTCTGATGGGAAAGTGTCTTCTAGGAAAAGCTCCTAGATAAAGAGCCCACACTTAAGCACTTAACACTGGGCATTAAAAGTGTGGCTGCTGGTCAACTTGCCAGCCTTTTCCATCTGCACTGCCTTCCCTGGGGTCCAGGTCTGGGGTTCCTCATGGGGTCCTTATAGATCCACGCTGTGCTTACATATGCTATCTGTTCTTGGGGCTCAGACATGTAAAGTCACTCCTGAGAGAGGACTTCTCTGTGCAATCAGCTAACTTTGCTAGAAGTAAGGCTGTGGCCATGTGTGAGGGAAAGGAGCTACATGATTTCTCAGGCTCCTTCCCAGCCCTTTGAATACAACAACAAAAAAATCCAGGGGTGAGAGAAAAGAAAGAAGGAAGGCAACAAGGAGAGGAGAGAAGCCAGAAACGGTGGGCTCACACCTGTGATCCTAGCACTCAGAGGGCTGAAGCGTGAGGGCTGCCAGGAGTTCAAGGCCATCCAGGGCTGTATAGACTCAGAGAGAGGCGCCAGAGGCGAGGGAGGGACAGAGCAAGGGCAAAGAGGAGAAGAGAAACTCAATAACACTGCTCCCCTTTAAATTAGCATAGCTAGGCAGTGGAGAGGTAGCTGCTGACTTTGAAATCTTTCCGAGAGCAATATGTCCACCGGCTCATTAGAAATGTCACTGAGCCCAAGAGTGACTACAATCCAGTGATATAAATACAGCATTCATCTGACTTTCTCAAGGAATGAAACTGGCTTGCCTCTGCCACAGTAGACTTCAGGACCAAAAGAGGGAGGCCTTCATGTGGCAAGGCAGCAAAAACACAGCTAAGGAGGAAGCCTGGTTATGAAACAAGAAGGACAAGCAGAAATGCCTAGCAGGAGTTTAGACATCTGGGCTCTCGTCCAGGATCTGCTACTAACTAATGTGTGACCTTGGGTGACTCAATGCATTTATGTGGACCGATTATTTTTTAATATGGAGAATGCCCGTCAGCTCTACTAATATAACTTACTAAAGCATATAAGTATGTACAGGTGAAATTTCAAAGAGAATACACTATATCCTTCAACTGTCTTTGAACATTAAACTTCTGACCCATGTTAGTCCATATCCATCAATGACTAGAGCTATCTAAGTGAGTTACACATCAGTTCTTTCAAAAACGTTTCCTACCATGAAAACTGTTCTACTGCCCTGGGAAAATGCATACATCCTCTCTGTGCCACTGAATTCAGAACATGATTTCTAAGAGTAATTCGGTCATATGGGTATTTAACAAGAGTGTTTAGTACCATCCGTGCCCTCCGTGTGGTCTAAAGATAGTAACAATAAGACCACACTGCACTTAAGAAACCCACACAAGATGAGAGCCCAGTAAATCAACATGAGCAGCACCTTGGAACCTGTCCCAGGAGCTGACCTGCACAAACATATCAAAGTGAGCATTTGTATGACTTCTTCAGTGGAAAGCTGCTAGCCTAGGCCGGGCATACCTGAAGTAGCAACGCTTCCTTATTTCAGCCAAGTTTGCAATGGCTAACTTGAATCATGGCTTAAATAATATCCCATATCCTCTGTCCAGGGACCAGTGACATTGTAAAGCAGAATTTCTAACAAAAGTCTGAAAAGACAAGGCATGTGGTCCATAAGAACTTTGGAGAGAATGCTAAGCTCTCCCTTTGTGGTAGGCCCATCCACTGCATTCCATGTCCTGAGATGCAGGGACTGGGGGTGATGACTGAAGCCCTAAGTTTAGAATGTGTCAGGGTAGATGTTCATGTTTGCATCTCTCTGATTCCCCAGGGATATTTATTACCAACCTCCTGGTCTCTGTGTATTGCAAAAGCTCAGATACTTTCACTTGAGGGGTACCTAAGAAACCAGTTAGTATTTGATCATCAGAATCTTCACAATGAGGAAAATGTGTGGATAAGAGCATTGGAAACATCATACAAGAGGGTTCTTTTCTTTTCTTTAATGCCCTCAACACCAGCCTTGAAGTCACTAACCTGGTGTGTGCCCGTGTGTGTCTGTGGTGCTGGTCATAGGGGCTTCTCAGTTCTCCTTTCCTAGGCTGGATGAGAACCGATAATCAGGAAGGACTGTGACCTGTCAGTGGGGTACTGTGGTAGTCCTCAGTGGTTCTGGTTGACAGGCATCTCAGCAACCTTTGCACAAGAAATTTATACCAAGTCTTCTAGGAAACTGGGAGAAAGAGATTTGAAGGAGAAATATCTCTCCAATACAAAACTGCAAGAGCTATGTGGTTCCTGAGAGAAAATTTGTTCTTAGGGGAAGAATAATTCTGGCATAGCAAGCTGGGCTTAGCAACAGGCCTCAAGGATCAAAAGGAGTAATGAGCCTTGGTTCAGCACAGAGGCTGTTATTTGAACCCATCCTGGCCCAATTATCTTGGTGTCTTATGCTAGCCCTAGAGAGAAGAATAAATAAGCCTGGAAAAGCAGTACCACCAACACTGCGACACGCAGAGCCCAAGCAACTCCCCTGCAGAACAAGGCTTCTCCCCTAAAGAGCACAACTCCAGGAAGGCGCCACTTCCTTCAGTACAGCGCTTTGCATGGTGATTCAGGCACTACCTACAGCAGAACATTGGAGTCGCAGTATTATCAGCCTGGAGGGGCGGGCATATCAGGACAGGGTACACAAGGAAGCCTTGTCACAATGAATGCAGTCCCAGAGGACTCTCAAAACACTTCTGAAAGCCTCAGCAGGGCCTCAAGAGTACCAACAGTGTGGGACTGTGGAAAGGGGGCGATGAAGACAGAGTCCCATGAGCCGTTAAAATGCCATACTGGGGACAGAACTGCCACATTGGTCCCTAAGCCTGGGGACGGTTGGCCCACTCCTCTGTGGAAATGAATTTGGGAGTGGCGAATCTTATCCTTGTTTCTTTTCTGGTCCTCTCGGCCTCACTTGTCTCCTTCTGGCTCTGAAAGCTTTGGCCAGCTCTCCAGGGGCCCCAGTTGATGTCACACAGGTAGAACCTGATGCTGCAGCCTCATAACTACCTCAGAAGCTCCTAGATCCTCATGAGGCTTCCCTGTTGACACAAAGGTGTAGGCACCCACTAGGTACCTATGTGTGGGCAACAATTTAGAAATGTTAGAGTCAAATATCTTTTGGGTTAAACCTTTGACCAGTGGGAAACTAGTCAGAGTGAAAAACTCATTAAGTCCAACCAGGCATTTCACGCTAGTGCAATTACGTTTGGCTTCTTCTCTCTGGATAGAGCAGCCATTCATCTTGACTACATAGAAACCTCATCTGCATGTGGGTTTTGTTTTCCCTTTTATAGTTTCAATAACATAACCATCCAGGACTTTACAATGTCTGGTATCTTGATATAGTAGCCTTTATAACATTGCCTAAAGCCAGGAGACCCATTTTATAGCAATCAACAGGCGGATGTTAGTAACATCCACTACTGTCAGAAGCTAAGGGTCTTCTAGGATGGTACAATCGATTGTTAAAAGGTTCGTGTATGTCACCAGCTTGAGGAAAACAGCCTGCTTGGGGCCTTCATAATGTGAATAGCCAACAGCTAGGAATAATGCTATGTCTCCGGTCATTAGAACATGTGAGTCTGGGATTGGCAGGATGGCTCAGTGGTAAAGATGCTTGCTGATAGCCTGAAGTCAATCCCCAGGAGTGATATGGTGGGAGAAAAGATCCAATTTCTAGAAGCTGTCCTCTGACCTTCCACGTGCTCATTCTCCTACCTGTACAGCGCATGCACATGTGCATGTACACATACATGTACATGCACACGCATGCACACAAGTGAGTGACTGAACAGAGAACAATATTTTAAAAGTATACATGATCCTGAGAAATAAGTGTTGCCTCATTCAACATCACTCTCCATGGCCTACTTATGGAATGTTTATTTTCCAGGCCCACATGTTTGGAATTTTCCAGGCTTTGAGTCCCTATTTCCTGAGGTCAGTATACTTCCCCCTGACCTTGGCACTGCAGTCCCCATCCACTTTGAGCTGCTCCTGTTGGAGACTGAGCGAGCAAAGAAGGCATCACTGAATAGCACGAAGAGCTGTAATTTGGTTTATAAGCCGAGCAGAGGAAAGCATGTCTGAAAGTCACAGGATTTACAAGGATGAGTTTTGGTCCGTCCACATGAATGGGTTACTGCACAGTCCCAGCTCAGCAGACCTTGGTAATGTAGGTCTTGACCATTCCATTAGGTAAGCAGTGCGGGCATTGCCAAAGTCCTAGCCAAGGGTGACAGAAATCTAAACTGAGAAGGAGAGCCAGGAGTGCTAAATGTTGCTTATAGATGTGGGACCAGTTCCCAGTGTTCAACTGCAGTTTTTAATCTCTTACCTTGGTCTCTCTCTCTCTCTCTCTCTCTCTCCTTTTCTTTTAATTTCAGCTTCCACCATCTTGAGAGAGAATCTAACCAACTAGTCTCATAACTATCCTGACTCCCCTTTAGGGTTTAAAAAAAAAAAGTGTATCTTACTATCAGAAAAGTTAGCTTTTAAAGTGGCCAAGTGCCTCTGAGAGGCCCTACCAGCAGCTGACTAAGGCTGACACAGATACTTACACCCAACCACTGAACTGAAGTTGGGGACCCCTATGGTTAAATTAGGGGAAGGATTGAAGAAGCTGAAAGGGAAGACGAACCCCATAGGAAGACTGGCAGTCTCAACTGAGCCACCCACCAGGAGCATACATGGGTTGCTATGAGGCCCCTGACACATGTATAACAGAGGTCTACCTGGTCAGGCCTCAGTGGGAGAAGATGCACTTAACCCTCTAGAGACTTGAGGTTCCAGGGAAGGGAGAAACCTTGGGGGGAGCACCCTCTCAGAAGCCAGGGGGAGGAGGAATGGGATGAGGAACTGTGGGAGGAAGGACTGGGACGGGGAGGGGCAAAGACTGAAATGTAAATAAATAAAATCATTAAAATTTTTAAAAAGTGGCCAGGTGAGCCAGGAAATGAGAGCCAAAGCCAGCTTTGTGAACAAGGGATGACTCTTTCCAATATATCTGTCCACTGCATTAGCCCAGATTCCCCTGTCTCACTTGAGCTGTTACTTCAGCAAAGAACATCCCCCAAATAAGCAGGCAGAGTCTTGCACATGCCCATCCTGTGCCCCTCTCCCTCACTACTCTAGGACTTCTCTGATATCTGAGACAAGGAGATCTACAGCAGACCTTACACATACACACAGCCTGGCTACAGACTGAGCCCATTGGGAGAAGCCTCCATCAGTGGAATGTAGAGACAGGAGATAACTGCTTCCCTTTTTCTCTCCTGGGGCATAATCTTGAGACTTTGTATGTATAGATTCATAAAATATGATCCTGCGATATCCAGGATCAGCCCTGCTTACTGGTGGCTAGGTCAGTACTTTGCCTTGTAATGATTTTATCTCTTTTTCCTGTGTTACCTACCTGTCCTTTCCTTTGGGCCTCACTATGCATCCTGATGGGCACACACACACACACACACACACACACACACGTCCAACCTATTGGGTCTATTTAGCATTGCTTTTGTGTACCAGCTCTGCTTTCTGAATAAACAAAAACAAGGCTAAGAAAAACTAGTGTCACAGAGGGAAAATAGTGAAATATATAAAAATGAAAATACACTCCTCTCTATACAGGGAACATAAATCAACAGTTAAGACAAAGCCAGGCTTGGAGGTACATAGCTGTATTCCCAGAGCTTTAGTGTAGTAGAATCAAAACAATCATGAGTTCAAGGTTGTCCTAAGCTACATAGGGGTTCAAGGGCAGCCAAACCCATTGACAAAATAACTGGGGGTTGGGGCGGGGGAGGGAAAAACATAGAAAGGGCAGATTAAAAACATTGTTAAAACCAGGTGTGATAACGTGCCCGCAATCCTTCACTGCGGAAGCTGAGGCAGAAGGATTCAACACTAACCTAGGATGCATAACCAAGATGCTATAAACAGTAAATTAGTAACAATAACAAAAACCCATTTTAAATTGTCATAGGATAATCCCAGTGGAATTTCAGAAATCCTTTACCTAGAATCCAAGAGAAGCAAACATTAGTGTCAGGATTTGCGATAGCCCAGGATAACCTTGTAAAGATGCTCCCGAAGGCCCCTCCAGAAGTCCTTCATCATCTCTGGGTCCCCCCTAAGTGCTTGTATTCTCACTATCTCCCCTGTACTCCTGCCTTTTTAACTATGTGGTATTGCAAGTGGTCATTTAAATTGATTTGCAGTTGAGCATTAATGACTAATGGAATTTAATCTGTTATTTCTCCAAGAATCCCAAGTGGACATTTAAAATATTTAAAATAACCCCCTAATTCAAAAGAGCAAGTATTGGTTAGTGAATTTTCTGGCATCAACTGTTAGCTAGTAGATGCCGATTTGAAGATTCCCTTTAAAAATTGTTATACATACAGTTACCACTCTTCATTTACATTTAGGTCATGGCCAAGTCATATCTTTCCATATCCTTTCACTAGGGACTCTTACCAAAAAAAGCATTCAGTATTAGTCACTGGTTTTGTCCGCCCACCCACCATCTGTTATAAAACCTAATAGTTAAAGTTGGTTTAAATAAAAAACTATTGTGACTATGTGGATTTTTTTTCAATGTTAGCTTACTATATTCTCCTTGTCAGTTAATCTGTCCAGAATCCACCATTTAAATAAATCGGTATCAAAAGAAATTGCACGCGCCAGCACTCTTCCCTCTAAGCACCCCCATGGCATGGCTTGATTTACCTCTTAACTAGACGACTTGGCAGAAGAAAGGAAAAAAACGTTCAACCACTGCTACCTAATTACTCATTCATTGTTTGTGACTCGAGAGGAAAGGACACGCAGGACAGAAAGAGCTCAATGGCTGTTCCTGTTCCTTCTCTTACACGTAGGCAACCAAGCTTGCTTCCTGGGCAGTGCAGTCCTGAGTAGACACCTGTCTAGTGAGGATGTAAACTGAGTCAGCAGTTCATAGTTAACAGTAGTAGTTTATAGGAGCTTCCTACTGTAGGGCATCCAGCTCAAAAACATTTAGGCGTTCAACTCATTTTGGTTCATCATTTTGCTTGGAAGGACAAAGGTGTTTGAAGCTAGAAATTGTACTTTGAACTATGCACAAAGTTCAGCTCAGCCCAACACAAGCTGTCTGTGTTCCTCCACTTCACTGATAGCCTTTGGGGCAAAAAAAAAAAAAAAAAAAAAAAAAAAGCCACTGCTGTCTCTTTTCTAATTCCTGACCTGTCTGACAAGGTGCGGGCAGCTGGGACTTGGTCCCTCCCCCCGCCCCCCCCCTCACCAGGCACAGTGCTACTTCCTGCCACTGAGTGCTGCACAGCCATTTTGCATAGAGTGGCTTTGTCTTTCTGCTGGAGTCTAAATTCTGGGAGGATAAGAGGCTTGCTTTCTAAATACTCTACCCTTAGTGCTTGGGGTTTGGCATACTACAGAAGATCAGAAAGTCTCATATCTTCTCTCATTTCAGCATCAAGTGTGTATGTGATTGCCTGATCTGTTGTGTCCCTCACGCTGTCCCTGAGGTCTGCTGCAGCTCTCCCGGGGTGTGGAAGCATGGCAGTTTGTATCATCCAGACTTTTTTTTTCCCTAGGAAGAACCCCAGCTATTGCCATGAACACCAACTTAGAGACGGAGCTGTGCTGTGCCTGCGCCAGAATTCAGACGTGCTCTGTTTTCCTTGGTTTCCACAGACCTAGGATTTTTCTTTCAACACCCTTTTGCACTGACCCTTTTTACTGACTTCTCAAATGGAAGGATTAAGGCTGAAGAAGCATGGGACAGGGTTTATGGGATTGGCAGATCTGATTCTGGGGACTGTAGGCTGTTACAGAGCTTCCGCTGCTCTCTGGTCCTGGCAGCTCTACAAGTCCCTTGCCGACCCAGGTCACTCTACAGGAATATATAAAAGCTAAATTAACTAACGTTCCTCTGGGAAGCAGTGTCACTGGAGTTAGCAGAACATTGGGTGCCCAGCGCTCAGGTAACTCATTAACCAATGCTCGAACTATCAGCTTCCAGAAGGCTCTGGTCTCTTCTGAGAATGTAGGCCATGACAGCCCTTGTGACACCTTACACGTGACACCATGGGGATTTAGCTAAATAAATACATCGATGTCCCTAAAAAAACAGAGGGAGATTCAGGCAGTTGGTGACTCTGCGTTCCTTCCTTCTGAATTTCCCTAGAGAAAATTTATACTCATCTAAATTTTATGTGATGGAAAAAAAAAAGTGTCTGCAGATGCCCTGGAAATATAGACAACAGTGTCCCTGTGGCCTGATGGTGACAGCAGCTGGGTCTTAGGCTGTACTCCTACCTGAGCTGGCTCTTGTTCCAGGACCCACAGGCCTCCGAGGTGACCTTTCTTTTTAATCCTTACGCTGTAGAGATTGTTCAGTAGTTTCAAGAAAGAGCAGCCTGGACAAAAATCCTGAGTGGCTTGTCATCAAAGCTGAATCCAGAAATCTAAGACTCTCAGCTTAAAGCCAATCACCTGAGGAGTAGTGAGTCCCGGAATCATTTTTCCTTTTCATAACTCTGCTTGCTCCACTATCTATGAGTTCAGCAGCAGCTTTTTGTCAGAAGGGTCTGCCCAAGCCTGATGCCGCGAAAACAACCTCGGGGAATACGTGTGGCTCACCCTGGAGAGCAGAGGCGGGCTGCTGCTTTGCTGTGACCTTGACAAAGAACGTTCGATCTTTGGGTGTCATTTAGTCTCCTCCCAAAGCAGGCAGTAGTTTTAGATCTCCAGCATTCCCTTTGTGTGGTGACACCTGGAGTTCTAAAAGACTGACAGCACCTCAGATGGGCCTTTTGGTTGCCAGATCAGACCCCACACAGCCTTGCACATCCGTCAAGATGTCTGTACACTGCAGCCAGCCTCAAGACAGCCTGCTGTTTGGTTGCCAAATCCAATGGATGAAGCCCCTCCTCCACTGTACCCTAGCTTTCACACCCAAGCTTGTTATCAGTCCCACAGCCCATTTCACGGTGTTCCCAGAGCAGATTAAACAACATCAGTCTCAGACAGCCAGAAAGAAGACTCTCATCTCATCCCATCTCCCTAGAGCTAAGCCAATCCCAGGAATAGAGCAGTGTCTCTGTAATGCAAAGACAGGGAGGCTGTCTCCATTCTCTTGATCTTCCTTCATGGTCATCAGGTGGGTAGCACGAGGCAAGACTGTTCATCTCGTCTTTCTTCTTTATTGCTTGTGACCTTAGTTAGCAGACTTTAGGAAGCACTATACTAAACGCTGTCTGTATGTGACGTTTCAGTTGATTCTACACCAGAGAAGGAAAACAGAGGTAGAGTTAAAGTTCTTAGCATCACACAAACAAGAATGGTATATAGAATGGAGGCTTGAGCTCTGGCATCTTGGCTCCAGAACCTTCCTGGAGATAAACTACTTCTTAATAAGGAGAGACGGCATTTCCCAGAATCCCCTGGGGAGATTCTTGCCTTATGGCTCATTGTTTAAATGTGGGTCACATGACTTCCCTGGCTGTCATACAAGTGCAGCTTTATGAAGTTGACCTTAAGGCTGAAAAGGTCAGGTGAGTAGTCAACCAACAGTCTATCCCAGGTACAGGAAAAACAATGGCCTTTGTTATAGAGGAGAAGTCTGAGGCATACTGAGCTCCTAGGTGGAAGTCCAGGTTAGGGTTTTTTTGGCTTGCTGCCAGTGGGAGAAGCGACCTAGTGTTTGCTCATAGTCAGCCAGAAACAGTGAAACTGCCAGCAGCCTGTCCTCCAACCAGTGGGCTAGTGTCTGAGCAGGAACAGGTCGTATTAAATTATTCATTCTGATTTAATGGGGGAGGAAATCAGATACAACAGGTGTGGCTCTGCCTGCTTGCTGAATGGCTCAAACCAAGCTTTTTAGATACTTGCTGCCTCGGGGAAAAGCAGCAGGCAGAAAATCAACAGTATTTTTAAGCTAATTACTGAAATGCTGCAATACCTGTCAAATAGGGACATTTTGTTCTGTTGACAGTGGTCACAGAATAGAACTATGGGAAGGGAAAAGCAGTATTAAATAGGCAATTTGCTGTTCACACATTCAGAAAAAAAGAAAAAAATAAACAACAAAAAATAACTCTCAGATACATGTTCACGTTCCAAGCATTATTCTACCTTCTTAGAAGCTCAGGTGGAATTTCATTTTTACAAGCTCAAAAAGACTCCTCAGTTGCTACATTAGAGAGGAAACTCATTAAACTTGAAGCCTATTACTATAATATGCTAAAATAGATGGTCTTGTGTCTGCTTTAAAACAACTTGCATCAAGCCAATGTTAGCTATAGAGTTGATTTGCAGTGGTACATGGGACAGAGAGGAAGGGATGAATACAAAGAGGAGCCGGCCTGTTCCATTTCGAAGAAGAGGAGAAGCTGTATGATGCTCCATCCTTCTGTGGTGATATATTTGAATGCAGCTGAGTCGTTTGATGAAGTTCAATGGTAGGTAGTCATGGTGTTGCTGTTTTATAAATCGGCTATTTCAACCCCCCTCCTTTGAGGAGGGTTGTAGTAGCACTAAAAGCTTAGAAATGCTATATAATGAACAGAGTTTTGATTTGCCAGTATCCATTCAGAAAATAACTAAAGTTGAGGCAGACATTTAGTAGCTGGTAGACGTCGAAAGCTCAGCAGGCATGTCCTCTGCTGTTCCCAGTCTCCCAGAGACTCAATTTTCTTATCTGTAAACTAGAGAACCAGATCCCATAATTTGTGAAAACTGTGATTCCCTGGAGCCTTTGAAGTTCTGAAGTTCCAAAGGTCCACGATTGTGTACACCCCAAGTCAGGATCTGAGAATATCTCCTATCATAAAAAGCTGGCCTCAGTGGCTCAGTGGTGCACACCAGTAAGCCCAGAACTTGAGGCAGCAACAGGTGGGTCTCTAAATTCAAGGCCAACCTGGTCTACCAAGCAGGTTTCAGGACAGCCAGAGCCATACAGAGAAACCATGTCTCAAAAATGCCAAATACTTCCTCCTCCTCCTCCTCCTCTTATTCTTGTTCTTTTTATTCTTCCTCTTCTCTTCCTTCATCATCATCATCAAGACAGAAGTCAGTCACAAAGCTACACACTTGTCTATATGCTGCTAAGAAGCTTGAGTAAGCTGAGAGAATATGTTCCATGAGAAGGAAAACTCCTCCATAGAATGGGCTTTTAGAAGGAGAAATGCTTTCTGTGGCTGTCTTTCCCCCACCCCTCTCAGTGTTTCCTGTATCCACACTGACAAATAAGGCTAATAAGTGAGGCTGTCTGGAGGTCTGGGTGAGGAGAGGGCTTCTCCCTGCATCATGCCTTATGAATGGAAGGCTAATGAAATTGTGCATGTCTCAGTATTCACTCTGCAGGTAATTTTGTCAGGAAGATGAGACTGTCCTACCTCTCATTTGGTATTCTATTAAATTAAATGCATTGCAAAGGAAGAGCCTTTTTATTCTGCTATTATGTCATATTTAATAGGAAGATGGCATGCTAAATGCCTTTGCCCATTGATTCTTTCCAGAGTCTCCTGGATCCTAGCAATTTGCTATAAGTCCATATTTTGTACACAAAAGAAAAATACTGAATCTCCTTGAGTCAAAATTTCTTTTTAAAAAATTTACATTTATTTGTTTGTTTGTTTGTTTGTTTATTGGGAGTGGGCTGGGCATGGCAACTGCTCCCAGAAGTCTGTTGTCCCCTTCCATCTTTTGAGATCTGGGCCTGAGCACAGCTTGTAAGGCCAGTGCACTAGCTTGTTTACCTGCTGAGTCATCTTAATGTGAATGAGGACTTTCCTTTTGGGGCCCTCTGGCTTGGCTCATCTTGTATAAAGAGAGAAAACTGAAGGGTTTCAGCCTATTCATTACCAATTTATTCTCTTACTCAATTGTTATTGTTGGGATTCTACTGGTGTGACAACTGTGCAATTCAGTTTGTACAACTGTCCCATGCATTGCAAGGTCCTTAGCCTCTCTCTCACCTTCTAAATCTCAGGTGTACCCCTAGTCATACTGGGTCGACATTCAGACTGGGCCCAACACACATTTCCAAATGCCAATTTGTCTGAAAGAGTGCAAGGTGGGCATGCTCTTCCAGAAAGAGGAGGACTAGAATTTAGCTTCTAAAAGCCTGAAGATGAGGGTAGGGAAGTCCCTTAGTGGTAGAACTCTTGCTTAGCAAGTATAGGACCCTGGGTTCAAGCTTAAGCAGCATCACATCACCATCTCCACCACTACCATCAACAACAATACCATGAGCATCCACCATCACCACCACACCACTACCATCAACAACAATACCATGAGCATCCACCATCACCACCACACCACCACCAACAACAACAATACCATAAGCATCTACCATCACTACTAACGCCACTACCACCATCAACAACAACAACAATACCATGACCATTCACCATCACCACCACCAACAATACCACCTTCACCATTACCACTATCACCAAGCCCCCAAAGGGTCTGTGTATATATGTGGAGATATGAAGCAAAGTGGCTTCAATCATTCCATCCATCTCCAGCTAGCATACTTTGTCAACGCCATCCTTTGCTGGATTGATGACATTGGCATAGCAGAGAGAAGGTGTAAGAGGGCCCTTGAAAGTCACATGAAAAGCTCATGCTTTATAGATGTTTCCTAGTCCTTGGTCAAGACTGGAACTTTTCATCATGTTGCTTTATAGAAAATGTAAACTTTTTTTTTCTCTTTCACATTTCTATGGAATAGGTTAAAAGAGGTCTACTGTGAAATTTTCAAAAGAAAATACACTACAAGGACACACACAAAGGCAAATGAGTTGACTTTGCCCTCCTAGCTAGGCTGTTCTGTGGTGTCAGGCTTTTGAATTCCAACAATTTAACATGCAGGTACTGAGCGGTGGATGCTAAGTCAGGCAGACACTCTCTTGTATTCTGGGAAAATAAACGACGGCTAAAGCATGTTCTCCACCTTTGGTGCTCACAGCTGTGCCTGGGACACTAACTCTAGACTGGTGAGGACGGAAAATAAACACCACAAAGGAGGTTTACTTGCATTCTATGGGAATCTGGTAAGGGGTGAGGAGTTTAACCCTGGCACAGAGGGAAGGTAGAGGTGGCAGCCGGGCAGATCCCAGAAAAGCTTCTGTGGGAAGAGAATAACTGGGTTGAGCCTCAAAGGATAAATGATCACTTGTCAAGTGGTAAAGGGATAGAGACCAGCATGCCAACTGACAACTGCATATGCCAGGTCACAAAGGTGTGAGAGAACGGAGAAGGTTCCATGTCATGGTAGAACATTGTGGGAGGGAGTAAAAGATGAGCCAGAGACGGCAGGTAGAAGCTGGAGTCTTGTCTTTAAAAAAAAAAAAAAAATCCCAGAAATTTATTTGATATTTGCTTGAATACATTTTATATAGAAAGATTGGGATTGTTTGTGATTGGAGCCCCCTGGTAAATCTCTGAACCGTAAGAGTGCCAATCCAGAGACATCAGAAACGGAAGCTGCAAGCCCAATTTTAGGACTGCTGTTTAAGGTTTGTCTCTGGTCAAATCCAAGCCACGCCCTTAAAAATGCTTGAGGTGTTAGAGCCACTAAGTGAAAACAGCTGACGGGAAGGAGGGCATTTAGATCCTGGCTTGTTGAATTCAGAAGTAAAATGATTGGATTGATATGGAAACAAATACTCTAGTGACCACACAGAACATGCCTAGAGGCCAACCAACTTTAGCCAAGGAGCCCAGGCAAGAGCTAATGAAATTCACATTTCACTTTAAATACTCATTTGTAAGATTGTGGGAGCCCTTTGAATCCAAAGCAAGTGGAAGGCCGGTGGAATTTTTAAGCATTTTGCTCCACACTTCCTATTCTGAATAGGGACTCCAACCAGAGCTCCTTTCTGAATGTGGAGTACAATACATTTGTCTCATAGCAGGTCATCTATGGCTCTAGGTTCTGATCTGTGATGGGTGTTCTTTATTGCATGAGTTCTACCTGTCAGTCAGCTCTCTTCAGGTATCTGAGGCCAAGACAGCTGGACACAGCGGAACTCATAGAAGAAAGCAAGCGACACCGAGAAAAGCAGATATGCAGCAGAAAAGAGTGACACAGAGTCACAATGCTCAGATTGTCTTTAATATTACCTCTTATTTACTCATACTCTAAAATAGTTTGATTAATAGAGATACTTGTGTCTCATAAGCTGAGAGAAACTAATGAATCACTGAATGAGATGGTGGCCTTGCTCCATATTAACAGAAGAGCCTCATTTACTGAGGGCTAGTTATGTACCAGGTATAGTGACAAGAGTTACCTCAGTGTAACCTTGTGACAACCCTATGATACGGCCTGACCCATTCCCCCTAATTTACATGTAAGAAAGGGGGCTCACAAAGGGAAAATAATGTCCAATTTCACATGACTGGTGACTTACAAGCCACTGGGCTTCACAATGGCTTTCTGGATATCTGCACTGCCCTAAGGGAGATGGCTAGGTGTATTCCCTTACTCTTTTCCACCTTCTGAGAACACTGCTGTGGCTAGTCCTCTCTAGCTGCTTGCTGCATTGTCCGTCCTTGCTCCCATAGGGAACCACCTGATTTTTTTTTTTAAAACAGGGGAATTTGTGTGCCCATTTGGAGTTTCACCTGAGGCAGAGTGCTACTTCCACACTCTCCCCTTTAAGCCAGCATGATGCCAGTGACTTCAAGGCTCCCAAGAACAATCGGACCACAATGTGGAAAAGCCCACACTTCTGAATCATGACGTGGAAGAAAATGGATGTGCAGATCACCTCTCCTGTACTATTACATGAGAAAAAAAAAATCAATGACGTTTGGGAGTGGACTGAGAATAGCCTCATAGGCTCATATGTTTGAATATTTGTTCTTCCATTGAAACTGTTTGGGAAGGATTTGAAGGTATGGCCTTGTTGGATGAGGTGTGTCATTGGGGGGTGAGCTTTGAGATTCCAAAAGACTTGGGCCATTCTCAGACTCTCTCTCTCTCTCTCTCTCTCTCTCTCTGTCTGTCTCTCTCTCTGTCTCTGTCTCTCTCTGTCTCTCTTTCTCTCTGCCTTGTGGCTGTGTCTCAAGATGTGATCTCAAGATGTTCAGGTGCCATTCCTGCTGACGTGCTCCTGACCAAGGCCGTCATGGACTCTAACCCTTTGAAACTGTGAGCCCCCAAATAAACACTTCCTTTTTTATGTTACCTTGGTCATGGTGTCTTATCACAACACTAGAAAACTATGACAGGGGTCTGTTAGTCCCCATAGTCTAATACAGATGTGCTGCCTCTTTCTTCTACTAAGGCTTAGAGCATTACAACCGCCAGAAAAACAGCTTCATCTGCTGATGCTGTTATCCAGCGAGTTGCTAAAAGACTGTGGGAGCTATCTCAGATGGTATTGCTTCCCCACATCGAGAGAAACTTCCTCTTTTTATTCAGCATAACAGAAAAACCAGAAGGTGTCATAAACACAGAGCTGTGTTTGTAAACACATTATTCTTCTGCTTTCCCCAAATCCTTGAACACCTGCCAGGGTTGGGGAAGAGCGAAAGCAGAACATCAAGCCTAGTAGCACCTCTCATCTGTTAGAGGTTCCTGTTCCAGTCTAACTTATATTTAGATGTCATCTCCTTCTTTACACCTTCACCTGCTGAAATGTAGCCACCTTTTGGTGTGAAACACAGCACCTGTTTAATGGGCTCACAAGAAATGACACAGATGTTTTCAATAGTAAACAAAAGAGTAACACACCTGCGAAGAGGCAGCGTGACTTGAGGCAGGGAAAGTTAGTCACTTGGAGTTTGTCTATACTGCTATCCAGCTTCAGATGATGCCATGAACAGAAGCAATTGGGGTGGATCCCACCAGGACCCTCCAAGAGGGCAGATGGAAAGCTCTATTGCATTAGCTCATGTCTTCTGTTTGCCAAAGACCCTTGTATTTCTGGATTGACAGTTCAGGAGAACCAGACGCAGTGGACAGACCATGTTCAGGGGGCCTTCTCCCTAATGTCATTAAGGGGATTGTGGTAAGTTGAATATGCTTGGCCCAAGGAATGACACTATTTAGAGGTGTGACCTTGCTGGAGGAAGTATGTTACTGTGGGTGTGGGTTTAAGACCCTCCTTCTAACCATGTGGGAGCCAGTCTTCTCCTGGGATTATATGCCTGGAGAAGACTGGCATGCCTGGGCCTAACCTTTTCATGGCCACCATTCCTCTAGATCCAGATCAAAAGCTTGTGACTTACAGCCTCAAGATCTAGATCTCAAGTGTGCCCTCCATTTCTTAGATTGTAGTTCATTTCAGCTTAAAAGTCCAAACTATTTTCTTGTTCAACTGCAAACACAAACAATAAGTTTAGCTGGGTGGGATCTTGCCCTGTAAATCACCACTCCCTTAATCTCTTTATCTCCTTAAATACAGGATTCAGCTCCATTTCACTTCCTCATGCCCTTTTATTCCTTAAACCACACATTTTATATTTTTCCTTTTTCAGTTGCTCCTTTTCATTAAAATGTTCTTCATAAGGCTAAACTGGAGAACAAAGTCCCTGCTGGGCTCTTTTGAGACTTCCATTGTCAATGCAATTAATAAAAATCTCTTTATGTTAGCCTCAGGTAGACTCTTCAGACAAGGGCAAAAACCAGCCACATTCTTCACCAAAATACCACAAAAACAGTCTCTATGCCACATACTGAAATTCTTCTCCACTGAAACCTCTTGGGCCAGGTCTGCAAAGTTCAAATAACCCTCAACAACAAAGTCTTCCACATTCCTACTAGGAGAGCTCATTAAGCCCAACTTAAAGCATTCCACCAACTTTTCAAATCCAAAATCCCCAAATCCACATTCCTCCAAACAAAATGTTCAGGCCTATCACAGCAATACCCCAGTCCCTGGTACCAACTTCTGTCTTAGGGTTTTACTGATGTGGACACCATGACCAAGTCAACTCTTTATAAGAACAACATTTAATTGGAGCTGACTTATAGAGGTTCTGTCCATTATCATCAAGGTGGGAGCATGGCAGCATCCAGGCAGGCATGGTGCAGGAAAAGCTGAGAGTTCTACATCTTCATCTGAAGACTGCTAGAAGACTGGCTCCCATGTGGTTAGGAGAAGGGTCTTAAAGCCCACACCCACAGTGACACACTTCATCCAACAAGTCCACACCTTCAAATAATGCCATTTGGCCAAGCATTCAAAGCACCACAGAGAGAATATAAGGTGAACACTGTAGCGTGATGCAGACTTCAGTGCAGAGAATGCAGGTGGGATTTGAGTATAATACTTTGTAACACTGAACAACAATGTACTGTCCATTTAGAGAGTGATGTTTGTCTCTCATTCTGGAACTCAAGCTGGTGATCATTAGATGGCTTTAGAAAACCACTTAATATTTGGGTCTCAGTTTCCTTACTGGACTCAAAACTGGGGCCCCTGAAGTGATCCATTATCTCCCAAGGTATAGTCAACAGTACAACAAGTTATATACAGAATGCTAGCAGGTACAACAGGGAAGAAGGAGCATGTTGGTCACATTAGAAAAGCAGATGGAGATAGAAAACAGTTATACAGATCCACTCCCCAGAGAATGTACCAGTTTTTATAATGTCTATCGCATACAAACTTTCATTTGAGAAATACCTCACAGACTTAGATTGTTTTTCTATACTAATTTTTATTGTGCACCTATTATTTTTAGTCTTTGTTAGGCTTCATGTTAAGAATTTCTCAGGTGTTCTTTTATTCACTTATATATTAAAGAAGATTTGCTGGGTTATGATATGAGTCTCAGGTTGTTCTTGACACTGGAAAGAACATCCTCAATAAGATAAAATTTCCTTTTTGAACCTGGGTAAAGTAGAAAGAAGAAGAAAAACCCCACAGCTAGTAAGGCAGGACTTATTTTTAGAGACTGGGGAGTAAACTTATTGAATCACACAGGTAGAAATGCCGGAGCTGAACTCTGCCTGCATTAAAATCTGCTTTCAAATGTTTTTGAGCTGCATGCAGTGGCATGCACCTATCGTCCCAGTACTCGGGAGGCAGAGACAAGGTAGATCACTTGACTCTAGAAGTTGGAGATCAGTCTGGGAAACATATTAAGACCCACCTCCCCCTGACCCCATTTTTACAATGTCTTTGACATCACAAGAATAAAATTGAGTTAACCAGTATCCCAGGGCTCCTTAACGTGTCTTATCCCAGGCCCGAGTAAAAATTAGTGCTTGGATCCAGTGTAGTCTGTTCTAGTCTCTCTTCCACAATGTGGAACTTAAATGCTCTCCAAATCAGCAGCTTGAGACTCAGTCTACCAAATAGTCTGAAGAGAAGACTCTCTGGTTCTAATGAGACAGGTAGCTGCAAAAGGTTTCACCCACACCGAGTGGAGACACGGAAGTGGAGTGACTCGGAGGCTGCACCGTTGCCAGGCACTGTGTAGTGTCAGCCAGTTGTGCCTCCCAGTATTCACGGGTACACTGCTACTGTCTCTTTACCATAATAATTAAATTTCCCCTCTGTAAGTAGTAGATGATGTCTGTGGAAGTTCTTGCAACTTTAATACTCTAAGGAGAGACCAGTCAGTGATAAGCTGATTTTTTTAAAAAGCATAATTTTATCTTGAAGTTCTTTGAAGAAAAAAAAATTCTGAATTCCAACTTTGATGATCCTGAGGTCTATGATATCACTCTCAGAAATAATAAAGTGGAAAAGGAGGATTATACTTTCTGCATATATAATATTTAAATGGTCAGGATTATTGAATGTAGAAATTGAATGTAGAAAGTAAAAGTATCCTTTGAAGGACTGCACTATTTATATGTAGATAATGATTTCTGAAATACTTTGCCTTTTTCTTTTTTAAATGTTTTTTTTTATCATCCTTCTCCCATATTACACCGCAACTGCAGTTTCTCCCCCTCACCCCCTCAGCCTCCTTTACTCCCCTCTTCCCCAAATCCATCCCTTCTCTGCCTTCCCTCAAAAGGAGCAGGCCTCTGAGGAACATCAGTCAAACATGGTATAACAATCTACAATAAGGCCACATCACATCACATCAAGGCTGGACAAGGCAACCCAGTAGGCCCCCTCCTCCGCAGGACTCCCTGAGTTCTGCCCAACAGTGTTTGGCTGTGGTACTCTGCATCTGGCCCCATCTATTGCTGGATGAAGTCTCTCTCTGGTCTCTCTAATGATGATTATGTTAGGCTCCAGTCCAAGAACACTCTGCAGACAGAACAGACTGTATGTTGAAGGATTTGCGGCTGGGTTAGTGTCTCAGTCCCTCCACTTGAGGCTTTGCCTGGTTACAGATGATGATCCCATGTTCCTCATTGCTACTCTGCTAGGGTTACTCTCTTAGATTCCAGGACTTTCCATTGCACTAGGTTTCCACCTCATCCCCAGAATGCCCCCCCCCCAGTTCCAGTCATTTCTCCAAGTGTTCCTTTCCCCATCTTCTTCCTCCTGTTTCCAACTCTGGGTCCCAAGTTGAAATCTATTCTGTTTCGCGCTCCCAGGAGAGTTTGTATCCCCTCCCCTCCAAGCCTTCTTTGTTGCTTAGTGTCTCTGGTCTCTGGACTGTAGCATGGCTGTCTTTTACTTTACAGCTAATATCCACTTATAAGTGAGTACATACCATGTTTGTTTTTCTGGGTCTGAGTCACCCAACTCAGGAAGATTTTCTAACCCCCCCTTCTAAACTCAGTCTAGATTCACTCTGACAATAAAACTTCTGGTCAAAGTAAACATAGGAGAATCATAATTTGTAAATCTCCATAGATGAAGACCACACACATACATATGCACCCACACACATATGTATACACACACACACACACACACACATGCACCCACACACATGTTCACTCACATACACACACATGTACACACACACACACACACACACACATACACATTTTTTCCTTCCTTCCCACTGATTGTCATTAAGCTTGTTTGCATGAGTTTGGAATGAAGGGGAGCATTAGCCTATTGACAATTTACCATATAATAAATAATATTTTCAATAGTCATTAACTTAAAATCTCTTACATAACTGTGTTTATGTCCCAGAGCAAAACTGTGTACAGAGAGTACTTAAGAGTACAAGGGTGGGCCATCTTTCCTCTGAGCCCAGCGGACACAGCTAGGGACACCAAAAAAAAAAAAAAAAAATCTCTTACATAGCTGCAATCTGAGACTGCCATAATGATCCTGGTATTTATCTTCCTACTTTACTGTGTATATTTTGTTGATATGTGATATTTATATACAAACCATTTATATATCACACATATATGATATTATCACACACATACACCAAATCAGGATTCTGAGCACCTTTTATCAAACATTTGTAATTTTTTATTGAAAATAATTTACCATGCAATATATTCTGATTATGGTTTCCTCTCCCAGATCTCCTATTGAAACCTCCCACCTCTCCACTCATCCAATACTGTGCCACCTTTCTCTCTCTCTCTTTCTCTTTCTCTCTCTCTCTCTCTCTCTCTCTCTCTCTCTCTCTCCCTCTTTAGAAAATGAATGAATGAACAGGGCAAAAAATAGTTTTAAAAAAGAAAAAGAAAAGCACAGGAAACACACACATACATACACACAAAACCACCACCAACAACAACAACAAAAGAAAACATAAAAACACAAAATTGGAAATGATATAGGGGAGCAGGGTGGGGGAGGATATAGGGGACTTTTGGATAACACTTGAAATGTAAATGAAGAAACTCTCTAATAATAAAAAAAATTGGAAATGATAATATATAAGCAAAAGACCAGAGAGGTAAGAACAAACAGGTAAACAAGGAATCTATGAAAATACCCACTGAGCTCATTTTTTGTTGTCTGTCTACTACTGAGCACCTGATCTATCCTTAAGTGTGGCTTATATACCCAGTGATACTCCAACGAAGGAAATTAAATTTCCTTTGCAAATTGTTTTAGTTGGGGCTAGCTTCTTGGCTAGGGATGGGAGATCATATCCATTTCCCCCTCTCAGTGCTGGGACCCCATTTGGCTTGGACCTATGTAGGCCCCGTGCATACTGCCACAGTCTCTGTTGAGTTCATATGTGTGCCAGTTAATATTTTCTTGGTATCTCATCCTCTCTCTGGAACCTACGAGCTTCTGCCTCTCCTTCCACATAATTGTCGGAGCCCTGAGGGGATGAGTTTGGTGAAGATATCCCATTTAGGACTAAATATTTCAAGGTTTCTCACTCTCTACACATTGTCCAGTAGTGGGTCTCTGTATTAATTTCCGTCTACTGAAAGAGGATGCTTTTCTGTCGGTGGCTGAGTGAGACACTGATTACTAGGTATAGTATAGGTATAGTATGACTATAGTAGAACGTTGTTAGGAGTCATGTATTACTTTGTACTTGGTTTTCCCATAGGCCTATGACTTCCTGTAGGTAATGACTATGTGATTACCTATGTAATTACAGATTTTTAGCCACCCAAACAGTGTCAGGCATGGGTTCCATTTCATAGAGTGGGTCTTGAATCCAGTCAGATAATGATTGGTTATTCTCACAACATTTGTGCTACGATTACCCTAGGTTATCATGCAGGCTGATCAACAGTATAGATTGCCAGGTGTATGGCTGGGTTGGTAGATACTTTTCTCCTTTGGTATTGTGCAGAGTGCCTTCCAGTACCATGAAAACTAGTCAGTAGGGGTGATGGCTATAATTAGGCACCACCTTGACTTCTCTGTGTTTGACGAGATATGTAAGTATTGTCTTTAACAGAAGGGCCTTACCACTGGCTTGTGGAAAGCAATAGCCTTGGCAGTAGCCTGAAATGTTTGGATGTTTTTGTGGGACCCCTTTAGCTAGCAACTTAATTAGATGCAACCAATTCTGGTTCTGGAGATTTCACTGGGTAGAAAAAGATGTCTAGTTGCTACTTTTGTTGTCTCTGGCTCCTTTGTGGATTCTTCTTTCCTTCTCCACCCCTTTTCTTTTACCATTTCAACCCCATAGAGAGGAAGGGAAAGAGCTCCCTGAATAAAGTCAGGGGTGGGAAAGGGGGAAACGTTTTCATCAGACTACTTCCTGTTGATTAGGAGTGCTAAGTTCCTTGGGCCAAGTTTGAGCTTCACCATCAGGATATCTAAGTGCTTGTTGTTGTTTCTCCTTTGCACATAACTGCTGAGCAAACCATGACCAAAAGCAATCAACCAACAACCCACTCTGCCTCTCAGAATCCTAACATTTATATATCCTCCAAAGTCCCAGATTTCCAAACATTACTCTTTTCTAGTTATTTTCAAATATACTATTAATTGTTGTTGACTATAGTTACAGTATTATGTGCGGAAGACCAGGACTACTTCCTGCTATCTAACTGTACTTTGATACCTATTAGGTATTCTATTTCAATACCCCACATCTCCACTCTTCTTACTCCTCTGGCCGTGTTTTCACTCTCTTTCATGAGATTGAGGTTTTTAGAGCCTGCAGGTGAAAATATCCAGTATTTTTCTTCTGTATCTGGATTAGTTCATTCAGCACCATCAATTCCATTCTTGTTGCTACAGATAGCAAAACTTTATATTTCTCTGGTTGAATAGTATCTAACCCATTTCTCTCTCTCTCTCTCTCTCTCTCTCTCTCTCTCTCTGTGTGTGTGTGTATGCATATATATATATATATATATATACATATATATATTTCTTAATTTTTATCAATCAGTGAGTACCTTGGTTTATTACATATTGTGATTATTGTGGATAGTGCTAAATTAAGTTATTTTTCTGATAAATGGTTTTGTTTCCTTCAGATATTTACACAGTAGTAGAATGGTTTCCATGTGGCAGTTCTATTTTTTGTTTTTAAGCCACCTCCATACTCTTTTCCATAGTTAGGTACACAAATTTACATTTTCATTAACAGTGTGCATGTGTTTTGTATCTTTGCCAACATTTGCAATCTATTCTTACTGAGTAAGATAATAGCTCTCTCTATTTGGTTGGCATTTCCTGGGTGATACAATGATGATAACTTTTTCACGTACTTTTTAACTACTTGCACATCTTTATATTTGTCCTTTGTCCTCTTCTTTAATACAGCAGAGTCAGGGACCATGTACCTTATATCTGAGACACAGGGAAGGTGACTTACATGTTAGAGACTTCTCTGGGAAGATGTTGAAAGATCCTAATGTTTCTGTGACGCTCTCTTAACCCTCTGACACAGATCTCAAATCTGTTTTTGTTTTGTTTTGTTTTGTTTTTTGCCTCCCTGTAATCTGTGCCCAACCATTTTTAATAGCCTAGGGCCAGGACTGCTCTTTAGTAATGACTGGGAAGTGGGAAGGTCTGATGCTTTCTGTTAGAGGAGATCTGGTCTACCTGGACATCCTATGCTAGACTCTTTTCTGCCTCATTACCACCAAGCTGAAAAATCATCCTCTCCACTCCCAGGGTTTTGGAAAGAAAACAGAACACACCTTCCGTCTGAGGCAACCTACTTTAACATCAAGATATCCAAAACAAACACTTCCCATTCAAAAAATGGGTGTCATTAAGAGAGCTACCTGTGATAGATAAAAATGGCTAATTTTCCCCTTCATCAATTTCTCCGACTCATATGGAGTTCCATCCATGTCATTAAGAGGCCTTTGGAACACACACTGAGAGCTTTTAGTTCAGCATGTGTGACAGATAAAGTCTTAGTGAGCCACAGTATGGTTGTTAATGAAGGAAGGTCTCAGAGTATACATGATGCTTGAGAAGACCTTAGGATGCCAGTGGAAACTGCCACATGTTGCCAAGCAACAAATGCCTTATGAAAAGAGGATTCAGACCTAGAAAAAACTCCCCTTTATGCAAACTGTTCTCTTGCTATCCAAGGGCACAGAAATCCCCTTTAGAAGTCTACCATATTTTTTTCCCTTACTGCCACTCCACTATGATGTGGTTGACTCTGGTGGCCTTGCTGTGACCCCATGTTTACAGGTCACTTTGGTTACATGCTGTTTGACTGCTTCTCTGAGCTTGGTACAAAGGCAGTGCTGGGCACCGGTCCAGTTGAAGAGCTTGGCCTTCATCATTATCTTTGAGCCAAAGCACAATGTGAGCTTTGTCTCTGTTATTACACCAGTAGTCTGCTCTAATCAAGTTTAACATTCCTGTCCTTCCACTCACTCTCCGCAGCTGTCATTCCCTTGCTACTTTCTTACCTACTTCTTTGGGGGGGGGGGACAGTTTTCAGCCAATATTTCAGAGGCAGAACTAGAAATGAACTGGACTGCAAAAGACTTATCTCAACAGATTTACTATAAAAACAGTTCATGTTGTTGTATCAAAACATTAACATCTGATTTAAATTTGGAATCTATACCTTGGCTTACTTGAAAATCAATGAGTGGGTGATTGAGAAAAGATTGGACAGCCAGATATGAAAGAACAATCAAACACACACACACACACACACACACACACACACACACACACACACCCTCACACACACCCTCACACACACCCTCTAGTATCTCCCCCAAAACGAAAGTAGTTCATATCCATTTTCAGAATATGCTTGACTACAGCTGCCATGCTCTCAGTGAAGTCTCCCAAGTGCTTGGCATACTGAGATGAAGCAAACACTTTCTAAAAAGAACAAATTATTTCTGAGCAAGAAAGGAAGGATGCCTGTTGCATTTCTGTTAGGGTCAGACACTAGGAGAACACTGAGTAACTTGGGGATTTGCTTTGAAGGCTGGGCGGGAAACATGAAAGAAATGCATTGATTTTCAGGGTCCTGATACAACTAGGGCAGTGTTTCTACGTGTATATCTTGAGAACTATCAATACCGAAATTGAAGGACTAGTTAGGAGTGTGCAGGGATTGTTAAAAATGCAGATTCCTGGTCTACCCTTACACATACTGTGTCAGAAGCTTTAGAGGTAAGGCATATGATCTTCATGTCAAACAAGAGTTCTGAAATTCTTACATAGCCTGGCAGCTGAGGGTGACAGGTAAGGACTGTTTATCTTTTGTTAGCTGTTGATGGCATGATCAGAAAAGGTAAAGAGGATCTTAAAATAGGAGGCAAAACTTTTAGCTCTGTATTAGCAAAAAATTCTATAGACAGAAAAAAAACCTGGAAACTAGACCATCTGTTACATTTTTCACAAATTTAAATAATTTGCATCTTACCTATTGTGTTTTACAGGCAAGCACAAATTGTTTTCTAGAGCTCTTTTGTTAGTAGTAAGTGAAAATGTTTTTGTGATGATTACTTAATACATTGCTAAATCCAGAAGATAGAAGTGATCTGCCAGCAAATACCATATTGAAGTTTCCTAAACACTACAGAAAATAGAAATTATTTACAGTTAGTATTCAACATTGGCAAACAAGTCATGCTATTAAAGATGGATTTGCATATGTTATATTAGGAGACGTGCAAATGTATGTGCAAAACTGGGCATAATTAATCATTTCTACAAATGATGAATACCCCATTGCCCAGTTTTGCCATCCATTCCACATCCCTTTCTTTGGGGCACAGATGTATATTTATAACCCCCTAGGATCTCAACATATGTTCAGTAGCTCTCTCTTCACCCCCAATTTTTGTGCTAACACCTACACACTTAAAGGACTGAAACACTTGGAAATGATCACATAATTTTATCCAAAGACCAAGAAAATAAAAGTTTGAACAGCAGTGAACATAAATAGCTGTTTCTAACCTTTGTGCTTATTGTCAGGACCACCTAGAAAGCTTTCTGAAAGGTCAGTCCCCACCTACCTCAGCCTTCAGATTCAGTGAGTCTTGAGTGGCCAGGAAATGTAACTTTCTAAAACAGCCTACGTTAATCACAAGATCACCCTGACCTCAGCTCCACTTGCACAGGCTTTCAGCGGAATCTGGGAAACATAGAAATAAAGTTATTGCTAGTTAGTAACTATTAGCTTAGTATTCTTACATGGCAGACTTTACTAAGCACTTCAGATATCATGCATGTACCCACTTTGTAGATGAGGAGTCTAAGACTTGGAGGAGTAGTTGTAGCTATGCAAGCATTTGGCTTTATCACTGAGTAGAATGAAGGTCACTTAAGTAAGGCAAGACATTTAAGTCATTTGAGGATGGGGGCGGTTTTGGACTAGATGTTGGGTCACCATCAGCTTCCTTTACAATTTAATGTTCACTAGTGGAACTGAACTGAACTAAGACCAAGGTTTTAGTTCTAAAGTCAAAATGCTTTGGGGCCCTTCTTTCTCCACCTTAACCTAAATCACCACTTCACCTATGCCCCCCTCATTTCTCATAGAGAAAAACTCCCAGATTCAGTCACTTTTACAATACCTTGACCTCCTACTTCATGATGGGAGAGGTTGTCCTTGTAGCAACTGAAGAGAGGCTAGGCTCCTAGACCAATGTGGGCAGCTGTGTTATGTAATGATATCAACAGATGAGTTTCAGATAAAAAGTAACTTCGTGATCTGGATATTTTGGAGGTTACAAGTGTTCTTACTTTTTGAGAGGGGCATCACAGGAATTGTGTGAGTGAAAACTCCAAGGTTGGATATTTCTCAGAAGAAAGCCCTTGAATGAGGATTATGTAATATGTGTAATATGAAAAAAGAAAAAAAAAGCAGAGGCCATACTACTGGGATGCTGAACATGCTGAACAATGTCCACTGAGTATCATCTGCTTTTTACTTGTGCTTGAATTTGCTGATAGATCATTCTACTCAAACCCCACCACACACTAGCTCTCTGTTAGAACATCTTGCTTCTTTCTCTGCTCCCCTCTCCAAGTCATCGCTCTGTGCTCTGCCCATTGCTTACTCCTCATTGTCTGTCTCTTCTTCTTCCTGTCTGTCCGTCGTACTCTGTGTCCCTCAGAATCTTTATCCTCCCCCTTCATCCAATCTTTTTTCTTTGCATATTCAGTTATCTTTATTATGTACTTTTATGTAAACTTGAAAATATGCATTTATTTATTTACTTCTAACTTCGTTGTTTTTTTTTAATTCACTTTACATCCTACTCACTGCCCCTCCTCTCAGTCACTCCTTCTCACAATCCTCTGCTCTCCCTCCCCTTCTCCTCTGAGCCAGTGTCCCCCTCCCCTGCCCCGTGTACCCTGGCACTTCAAGTCTCTGCAAGGGTAGACACATCATCCTCTCCCACTGAAGCCAGACATGGCAGCCTAGTTAGAAGAACATATCCCACAGACAGGCAACGGCTTTGGGGATGACCCTGCTCCAGTTGTTTGGGACCTACATGAAAACCAAGCTGCACATATGCTATATATGTATGTAGTAGGGTCTAGGTCCAGTCCATGTATGTTCTTTGGTTGGTAGTTAGTCTCTGAGAGCTCCAAGGATCCATGGTAATTGACTCTGTTGGTCTTCCTGTGGAGTTCCTATCTCCCCCTAAAATCTTCCTTAGAGTCCCCAAGCTCCATGCACTGTTCGGCTGTGAGTGTCTGCATCTGAGTCAGCTGCTGGGTGGGACCTCTTAGAGGACAAGATGCTAGACTACTGTCTGCAAGCATAACAGAGTATCATTAATTATGCGAGGGATCGGTGCTTGCCCATGGAATGAATCTCAAGTTGGCCGGTTATTGGTTGGTCATTCCAACAGTCTCTGCTCCATCCGCTGTCCCTGCATTTCTTGTATATAGGATAAACTTTGGGTCCAAAGTTTTGTGGGTGAGTTGGTATCCCTATCACTCCACTGGGGTTCCTGCCTGGCTACAGGAAATGGCCTCTTCAGATTCCATATCCCCACAGCTCCAGTCACCCCCATTGATTCTTGGATGCCTTCTCTATCCCAAGTCTCTGCCACATCTTCAAAATGCCTCCAACCTCCCAATGCCCACGAGTTGCAGATTTCTATTCACTCTCATGGTCATCTGTTTATCTTCCCACATCTGATCCTAAACCACACCCCCTATTCCCATCCTCATCCTCATTCCCATCCCTATCCCCTCTCCCACCCAATTCCCTCCATCTGCCTCCTTTGGCTATTTTATTCCTCCTTCTAAGTGAGATTCAAGCTTCCTCACTTGGCCCTTCTTTCTTGTTTAGCTTCTTTGGGTCTGTGAAGTGTGGCCTGGGTATCCCATTAAAAACAGATAAAAAAAAAAGAGATCATGAATTTTGTAGGAAAAGGGATGGAACTTGAAAATGCCATTCTGAGTGAGATAACCTGGACCCAAAAGAACATGCATGGTATGTGCTCACTTACAAGTGGATATTAGCCATCCAAATATCTGTAATGAATGCACCTTGGGGCTGCAGATGGGGTAAGCTTCCACATGGACCAAGCAAAGAGGCTGCCATGAGTTTTTGTTGGTACTGTTGATTTTTCTGATCCCCAAGAGCTCTGTGTTATTCCTCTACTTCTCCCTTAAAACATTTAGTCTTGGCTGCAGATGATTCTCATGCTGGTTCTCAATTGACCTGGAGTACTAGTATATCAATATGTCAGCACAAACATGCAAAGCCAAGCAGATTTGCTGCAATAAGGAAAGGCTGTTAGTTGAGAAATCATTGTGGAAAGAAAGAAAGAAAGAAAGAAAGAAAGAAAGAAAGAAAGAAAGAAAGAAAGAAAGAAAGAAGTCATCGTGAATCTGAAGTACAAGGCCAGCAGAAAGCATTTTTAATAATTGTTAATGAATGAGAGTGAGATTAACACAGCATGCATGCACTTTAATTTTGTGCCTTGTTAAATTTCTGTTTTAATAATTGGGACTGATTATTTATACTATGATCTCAGGATCTATCTGGGAATCCTTAAAACATGAAATCAAGTACATTTTGCTAATTTCATTTGTTGAAATTCGTATCTATGCCCCCTTCTTTCTTTTAGAATGTTAATGATGATGTGCTCTGGATTAACTTTCTTCTTCAAGTCTTTATTATAGTTTGGTTGAAAGAAATGAACCACTTTAATATTGAAAATATTTGGCAAATAAGCCCATCAAATACATTTCACGAAATTTCTCATTGAGTTATCTTGGATATAATTGTAAAGAGATTGAGCACGTCGAGAAGACATTTGTCTCCTTGGAATTTTAAGTCCTTTCTGAATTATTCTAAACAATGGAGTCAGAAGAGGGAAAAATTGCCTCAAATCTAATTATCAAAAAGCAATTTATCTTGTATGAGCATCTCAATCATCATATCCCTGAAGCCACTCTCCCAGTTCCCTCCTGTCTGAGATATGGATTTTTGTGTGTGTTATCATTTGAAGAAACCTCTTAGCATATGGTGGGGGTGGGGGTAGTAATGCAGATTTACCAATTTTATGTTATTTCTTAGCAGTATGCTTGCCTGCAGCAGAGTTAGTGGAATGATAGAAGCCTGGCCTGGTTTTATTGTGTGTGAGTCCTTTCCTGTCTGCAGTGACTCAAGTGGCCCAGAGCTGTTTATGTGACAGAGTTAGGGGGGTTTCATTGGCCTCAGCTTTCACTCTTGCAGAGAGCTTTCAAATTGTAGGCACTCAGAATAAGTGGTATCATTAGTGGGTATAAAATGTCCTAAGGATATGGGAGGGGGTTTGAGCTTCAGTACTCCATGAAGAGGGGCTAACGTAGGGGCTCAGGTGTCCAAGGACACTTAGATCCTATAGTAACGCTGCAAGGTGACCTTGGCTAAATCACTTGCCCTTAGGCACCTTTGCAGTTAGGTAAACATATTCATTTGACCTCTACTGTGATACTGCAGGTTGCTGGGCAATGTTTGCCAGGCACACTGACATCGTATTAGCAACATTATTTTAGGGAAGGTTTGCAGGAGAGTAGTTTGCATAGGCGTTTCCACATCTAAGATCCTGTGTAATTGCATGTGTCACAGAAGACATCACCTGAAGACATCACTGGCAGAATAATTGTTTTGTTTCTCTTTTTTGAAAGGTGGAAATGGTCTGGCTCTTTAGAAATTTGATCTTTTGCAACTAAAGTTACAATTGCATGTATAATTTAATCAGTTAGTATTTCAGAGCTTAGGTTCACGTTATTTTTCTCATCAAATAATGACTCGTCAAGGCAAAGCAGCCCTCACCTGAGCTTCTCCTCCTACGCTGTCATTGCTGGATACTATTGCGCTTCCATATTCGGATTTACATATGAGAGGAGCACTCTTCATAGGACATAGAGGGTAAAGGACACGGTCTATATTGGTGCTGTCCAACCCTGAAAATGGCTAGTGCAAATGAAAAGCATCATTCATTTTAAACTTCATTATATCTCACTCGCTTACATTTAAAGATAATCAAATGTCATGATGGTGCATACCTATATTCCTCCTACTTGGGAGGCTGGGGCAGGAAGATTGCCACAATTTGAGACTAGCCTGAGCTATGGAATTAGACCATGTCTGGAGAAACAAATAACTAAACCCAATAAAGCAAATGATAATTAAAATGTAAATAACCGTATATCTTAACTGATGGTAAAATTAATGTCCGTAGAATTATTAGTGATCATCTATTCTTTTAGCTCCCGAGTCTTGGGCTGAGTCTTGTTGGCTAGAGGACGAGAAGATGAAAAGAGAAGGGAAGATACACTTGGGTGAGGGAATCAGAAAAGCGAACTAGAAGCAAGAAGAGCCTGGTGCTGGTACTGAGCAGATAGGCAGTCCTCTTGGTGTGAACTCAAAGTCCCTGTGACAGACAAAGAGGTAAGAACAGGCTCGGGGAGGTTAATCAATGTTTCTGATATTATACAACTAACAAGCAGCAAGCCAGGCTTTAGGACTTTAGAAGACAGCTTTCTTTCAGACGCCAGGTTTCCCAACAGGTCACTTCACCAAGATGGAATCAGGATGCTGGATTTACGCAACTTTAGTTGATGACCGTGATCATCTCTAAGTTGAGAGCTTAAAGGTGCATCATCCAAAAGTGCTAGGATTGTGAAAGAAATTCTGCAGAGCTCCTAACAGTGCCTGGCTTGTAATAACTGTTCAGTCAGCTTTGGGCCAGGCTTATTAAGTCAGAACAAGACCAGAGAAACAACAGAGTGGGCGTTAGTCTATCAACCCAGCTTTTTTTTTTTTAAGATTTATTTATTTTATGTATATGAGTACACTATAACTGTCTTCAGTCACATCAGAAGAGGGTGTCAGATCCCATTATAGATGGTTATGAGCCACCATGTGGTTGCTGGGAATTGAACTCAGGACCTCTGGAAGAGAAGTCAATGCTCTTAACCGCTGAGCCATCTCTCCAGCCCCATCAACCCAGCTTTTTAAGAGAGGACTGCCATGCTGAAACTCTTACAGAGAATGAAGGGAGGGAGAACCCACGAGTGGAGCAAGACTGGAATCCAGAGGCCTCTGAAAAGCACTTGCACTCTTGACCAGGTCTATGAACTCACATGAACAGATAGAAACAAAATGACTTTCTTTTCTTCTAAAAAAAAAAACAAAACAAAAGCAATGCAGGCTGTCTTAGATAGAAGACTGTCTTGAAAGCAGCTAGGAGGATGGTCTGAAAGCCCACCCCCTACAGTGACGCACTTCCTCCAACAAGGCCACACCTCCCAACAGTGCCACTCCCTATGGGCCAGAGATATTCAAACCACCACACAGGCTGATCAGGGATTATTTTAAAATCTCAGAAAGAGACTGGGAAGCAAATTTAATCTTCTGAAATACACATTAAGGAGATGATTGATGTCATATGTTGGTATACACTGTTCCAGTTTTCCCTGTTTTTACCCGTGTGTGCCAGCTCACAGGGGCACACAGGGACCTAGAGAACTTTCATACTTTGGGGTTGTTACTTTGACACACAGTTACATTGTTGTCAAAATTGACATTCATGGCTTTATCTTCAGCCCCTCCCCAAGGTCTTAGTTCCAGCCCCAACAGCAGGTCCACCAATATTTCTTTCTGTCACAGCCAACAGGGTTCCATTGCTCCACTAGTACTTTATCTGTGCTTTAAACTTTTGTAATGAGTATGTAGTTGTATGTAAGTATAGTTTTAATAAGCATTACCCTAATAGCTAATATTGTTGATACCCTCCATTTATCTTCAATCAGAGAACATTTTACTTATTTTCTATTCATCTGCCATTTTCTATTGTCTACTGTTGTGTGTTTGTTGAGACCTTCAGTAGGATGCTAAGTGGAGTGGTGAGAACAGACATCCTTATCATAGTCTTGCTTATAGGAAGAAAAAAGTCTGTTCTTTCAGCATTTAATATGATTCTAACTGAAGGTCTAGTGTAGGTGCTCTTTATTGTTTTATTTATTTTATTTATTCATTCATTTATTCATTTATTGGTTACTGAAAGCATTGTGCATAAATATTGAGATGATCATGTCTATCAATAGATTTTCCAGGATTCAGCCAGTCTTGTATTCCTAGGATAAATCTTTGCCATGATATGCTATCTTATTATATGTGTTATATTTGATTTGTTGTGTGTGCTTAGAGAATATAATATAGTAATTTATATATACACTGATTAGCAATTTTTAAAAATTCATATTTTCTTAAATCTAGATGAAATATATGTTTATAATAAAAGCCTGTAAGGCTTTAAAGATGGCTGTGTGGTTAAGAGCACTTGCCGTTCTTCCAGAGGACCTAAGCTTACAAACACCTATATTGGGCAACTCATAACTACCTGTAACTCTAGTTCTAGGGTATCTAACAAACTCTTCTGGCCCTCATAGGAAACACACACACACACACACACACACACACACACACACACTTCAGCATATTTGCCTTTCTCTTTTCTATGTTTCTTTTGCTATAGAAGTAGACAGTTATGTGTATTTTATTTCAAGTTCACTAGATTCAAAATCTTGGTTGAGGGATGAGAAATTCCCAGCCCACACAAACCAACTCCTCTAATTAGCTGATAAACCCTGAAAAAAAAATTGCATCTTTAGCAGAATATGAAGAGGAAACTGCTCTATGTTTAAAGGCCATTATCAATGCCAATAGTAGAGGAAAAGGAGGTCTCTAGAATGCAAGTACTAGGTTCCTAGAAGTTTTGAATGCTGTGTCTCATAACAGTCTTTACCCTACAACAGAGAGCTTAGACATTTTTAAGGAACGTTCTTTCATTAACAAAAATTTCTGGCGCTAGAGAAAGCATCAGCCATCTTTTGTTAAGTTTTATTTTCTAAAACATTTTAATTTTTAGATATGTCTTCCCTAAACAAGTGAGCCTTTTCATTTTTTAATTTAAAAAATGATAAAAGTGGAAGCATTCCCTATTCCAGAAACATGAGTAGTTTTTAGGTACCCTCTTCAGACTTATTTTTAGAACTTTAAAAGTCTGGACACCCCCTCCCCCAGTTTTTCTTTAGGCGACTCCAGCGGGTCATTCCTCACATCCTCATGAAGGCACGCACTGTTTTATATGTGGGACAGAGCTCACGATAATGGCTAGTCTTACCCTAGGCCTCATGGCTACTAAACATTTTTTTTCTGAGACTTTGTTTGCTCATTTGTTTGGGTTTTTATCGGGACGGAGCGGGGAGGAGTGGAAGAGGGAGGGGGCGGGAGTTCCTCCGGTCTGAGTTAATATGATTCTAGGTCTCTCCAACATTTGTATGAGAGGATGAACTTGGATGTTTGTGTTGTTTCCCCTGTTTTATACTCTCCTCGCATAGACCACAGCTGAGAGTTTTAGAGAAAAGGCGCTTTGGGCAAGTGCAAAGTGGTATTGTCCTGTTGTTACTGGAGCGGACTGTGAGGGCCAAGAAAATGGGACAGAGAAAAAAGGAAGTAAAATAAGTCCCAGTGAAACCTTCTCGCTCAGAGGAAGGAAAGCAAACACTGAAATATTGCTTTTTTCCGGCTGTCTCTTAAAGGAGAAATTTGCCTACTGTGCTGGAAGAGTCTTTTATCCATCGTTTGGTTGCTGTGAAGCATCCAGCCTGAGGTTTGTTTTTGTATGCACACGGGCTCATTCTGTTACTCACAGCGAACGCCAATGACAGTGTGTGTAGAACAGCTTCAACATCTCTCTGACTAGAAACGATGTCGGTTTGCTTTCATCGGTCAATCATTTGAACCAGAGCCAGTTCTCAGAAACAGTGCAATCGAGATGTTTTCTGCCAAATTGGTCTATATTTGTGAAATTTCTAAGGTTGTTCTTTGCATTGGTGGACTTGTTTTATTTGAATAATGGACTGACTCGTCTAAAATAAAGCGCTTCTTGAGCATTTTGTGGAACTTAACATAGTTTTGTTACTTCTAAAGTTTATGTCAAAGGTACTGTAAATTAATAAACTAACATAAAACCTTCGAGTTTAGCGGTTTTGAATTGTAATGATATATTATGCAAGGCAGTACCCCAACATTCTATTTTCATAAGTCCAAGGTCATCAGTCTAAAGTACAATTATACAATTTCTGTTATTTTTACTAGTGATTGGTATAATTTGACTAATTATTGCCAAAACAATGGAAGTTGGCTCTGACTCAAGCTGCAACAAATGGTTTTCTATGTGAGACGGACAAGGAAACAGTGGCTTTTTTTTTCCCCTTGTCACTCAGTGAGGCACTGTGATTAATCATAAATATTGGACTGGGAGGGGGGGAGGCGGGCATATGGAGAGCTTTCTTTATTTTCCAAGATCTTCTTTCTTGGTTGGGATAGGAGGCAACCCTCCAGAGAGAGATAAATGAGTATGTTTAGAGAAACATCACTTTGACTGACTAATTGGAAGGATGGTGGAAGAAAATCCCACAGGAAATGGCCTGGAGCCTGTGACTTTTAGAGTCAATGCTTTTCTTAGGCAGAGCAAACATTCTTTTTAATGGCATAAAAAAAATCCATTTAAATTGAAAGTGCCATCTGTCAAACCTTCTAATCGGACCACAGGTTCAGGAGTAACCATTATCCAATAAGGAAATAATAAAATGTTTTATGAAATATAGGATGGACTTGTAGACAGTAAGAATGTGATTATTAACGGGGGAGATTTTGAAAATACACTTGTATTTTTAGGAATTTTAGACATCACATGGTTTATTAAAAATCTTTTTAGCCTTCCCAGCAACTTCTTTGACTGTTTTTACCTTAAGATTCAAATAAATTGAAAGTAAGAGATCTTGGTTATTGTCACTGTGCCAAGGTGTGAGATATGTATGAGAGAAGGTAATACAAAATCACAGTGTCCGGTAGGGCGTTCAGGAGAACAGGTTCCTCTAGCTGGCTGTGCCCTTAAGATGCTTGGATTTGCACGAGAGTTTCTGAGAGTCCTCAGCATCTCCACTGGGACTCAAACCCCTCGGTCCCTATGCAGGAGAGATGAGTGTCCACTGCTAACAAGTTCATTCTGGGCCAAGCGTTCCAGCTACAGATGGTGATGTTTTCTTGCAGCCACATCAAGGCAGTGATGTGAATACAAATTCTGTCTTACGGCCACCTCTCATAAATTCTAAGCAGAGCTTTCCCACCCCCCCTCAACGCCTAACATTAAGACTTGGAATCTCTTCATGGAAACCATAACAGGGGAGGGAGATGGTTCTGTGGCTCAAGTGTTTGTCATGAAAGCGTGAGGATCAGAGTTCAGATCCCCAGAAAGGGGAGTGTAGTAGTTCGTATCTGTAATCCTCAAGTGCTTATGACAAGAGAGGAGGCCGAGATAGGTGGTGGATCCCTTTCGCGTGCGGTCCAGCTAGCTTAGCGCATACAGTGATGAACAGCGGGAAGCCCTGCCTCAAGCAAAGGAGGACCAGTAAAGAAGAGACTGCACAGTCACATGCACACACGTTTTAGAAAGGAACCCCCATTGACAACAACAGGTTGAATGCAGCATGTCTTTTGAGAGCAGCATTATGCATGTCACCCGAAGTACCAAGTGAAGTCAGTTGTCTTTAATACGGTACAGAGTATCACAAGTTAATTGTTTATTTTTCAGATCTCTTTTAAATGTTTTATATTGCTGACTGTAGAGATGACCACTTGACAGCTAATGATAACTCGGCAGGAGCTTGAATCACTACTATAGAGTCATCTTGGGAAAATATTGATTTTGGAAGGTTTTATACGCACACACACACACACACACACACACACACACACACACACACCATATTCCGTAAACATGTCAGAAATAGAACACAGCTGCCTGGGTAAAATTCTGAACCCACCAGTACCAGCTATGAATCTGTTGATAAGTTGTTTAACTTTAGGAGAACCTCATTTTTTTTTAACTGCAAAACAAAATATATAACCACAATTGCTTCAAGGAATTGTTGTGAGGAAATATTTAGAATATAAAATTCTTAACATATAGAAACAATTCAAAGAGATTTAAATTTATTCTATAGTTACAAAATAGATATATTCCACCAAAACATGTCTGTCTGTCTGTCTGTCTGTCTCGCTCTGTGAATGTGTGTGTGTGCATATGCATGTGCACACTCCCCTCAGCATTAGTAGGATTTCCTAAAATTGTAGTTACTCCCAAAGTTGTTTAAGTGGCCCAAAGACTCTCAGAAATTAGATTATTAAATTGAAAAATTTCAGGCCAAGTTGCATTTCAATAATTCTGAAAGTTATTATTATAGAAGCTTGAAATCTATTCATCTTCTCTTTGTCTTGGTGGAGAAAGCTGTGTCATTTCACAAGCCCATTTCGGGCTCAAAGAACTGTTTTAGCCACGTCAGAGGAAGAAGGAGAACATGAAGCCATAAGATGCCTTCGTTAGCATCCATCTAGCCTGGTCCCCATTCACTGCTCACTTCACATCCGAGTTCATGTTTTGAGTTGTGTGTGGATTACAAGTTATGAGCTGAAATTCTTTTTGTAAGTCAGAAAATAAAGTCCAGTTCTTGGCTTTCTAGGTCATAGAATTCTCAGATGCTATTAAAGATTAGTAGAGAGTATTTTAAAAATTGTACTCTTGACCTAAAAAGTAATCCTTTCATTTTAACTTTTGAGCTTCTCTTATAAGTACACAGACTGGAACAGTATTCTGTTGTTTAGCAGAAACCATGTTATATCTCTCAGATGCCGTGAAATCATAAACCGAAGAAGTCAAAGTCAATTTATGAGCCCTCCAAATCTTGTGAAGGAAATAGCAAGAAAATGCTTAGAAAAAGTATATTTATCTCTATGAAATGTGAAAAATAATTTCAATGTGCTTCCCTAAGTGACTCTGTATGCTGTCTATGCTGTGGAAGATTATGACTGCATCGAGTTGAGTTTCTACGGTGCTTTGGGGAACTGGCATAATTGAAAGATCTGGAGATAAAAAAACCAGCATCAATTATGTCGAAAAGTTCCTTTTAAATAAGATCTGTTAAATTACACTGCAAAGTATGGAGGAAATATTTCATTCTATCTAAATGTGGAATCCGGGAGTCCCGGACATTATGGTAAGTTGTGTAGTACAGGTCGGACATCATGGTAGGTTGTGTAGTACAGGTCAGCTGGGTACTTAGCTGGGTGAGCTGCTTCCTTGGTTTCAATGCTTCCACACAGTCCTATGTCTCTTCCTCATCTCCTTCTTCAACCGCATTCTCTTGTCAGATTGCTGCATTTGAAGAAGCACATTCATGCCTCCCAGGGAGGTGTTCCCGAGCTACAGAAAGAGGAATTGTTCAAGGGGAGTAAATGTGTGCGTGACTCTCTGAAAATGCAGCCGTTCATGATTCTTTTCACTGTGTTAGAACCAGGCAGCTCTTCTTCCAGCAGTCTTCCTTCTCTTCTGCAACCGCCATTCCATTTGTGTGACTCAGATCACATATTAAAGTCATCTCCGTGGACACCGGCCATCCAATATGCCACACTGCGGGCATTTATCCAATTTGTAAATCAGCGATTATTAACCTGAGTTTTTAATATCTAGGAGCATGTTAATATAAACAAAGGGCTATCTTTAGTTCTCTAAAAGCTGACTCAAAATAGCTTTCAATTTCAGGATGCCATTGAAAATAGAATGAATGATTGGGCAATAACCTGATTTGTGAGATTTAATATACTATATACTAGAAGCGCTCCTAGGCAGAGACACAATTACCTGATTGAAGGAACTGGTTGCTAAGCAAACAACTGGATTGTCTCAATTATATAACTCAAGTTATAGCTGCTTCCATCTTGGGGTACCCATTCCCTTCTTCCAGACCCATGATATTTTGCCGTTATTGGTTAATACAGAAACTAAATTCTGCTGCTTATATCCTACCACCAAAATGTTTAGACTCTGTGGATTCTTATTTTTTTCCAAAAATGGTTTTATCCTGTCAAATAAAATCACAGGTCTGGGATTTTAGAAACTCTTCATTTTATATTAAGCACAAAGTAACAGAGATTCGTAAAATGTAAAGGGATATTCTGTGTTTCCTAAATTGTTAGCATCAGGGTGTTACCCGGAGCCAGGCTTATTTCACCAGTGTTTGGTTTCCAGAGCAACCCCAAGACCTGACTCACATCTTAGAATGAAGTGTGTGAGAATGTGAGGAATGCTGTTGAGAACTGGCCATTGGAGATAAGGTCTGGGGCACTCGTCCTCAATCTGCGAAGTGAGACGCCTTACGTTAATCATTGAGGTAGAGATTGATGTCTTGTCTGATGTTACATGCCTCTGATCCCAACACTAGGCAAGCTGAGGCAAGAATACTGTGAATTTAAAGCTAGCCCAGGCTTCGTAGTAATGCCCATTAAAAAAAAAGTAGATTTTAGGACCCCCCCCCCAAAAAAACTTAATAAGTCTTGAACTTTAAGGGTGGACATAGAAATGTGTATGGTAGGCAGCTTCTCTCTGGGTGATTTTTATACATATTAAGGTTTATATCCACAGGCCAGTGATATGTTTTACTAGGATGCTGTTTACTGTCTTAAGCTGGCGTAAACATCCCAGAGTCCCATTTGAGGAAGATACAGTGCTTTGCAGTAGCTTCTAAGGCATTCCTGAGGAGTCACGTGGTAAAAGGGAAGAACACAGGCACCACCACCTTTCTAGGTAGACCTAGGCGACTTACAGAACACACCGGGACTCCAGAGTTTCTTTTGAAAAAAAAAAAAATAGCAATAATGCTACTTGAGCAACTTGAGTTGCTGAGAATAGATATAAAATCCCTGGCAAGCATTGGGTCTGGCATGTTAAAGGACACAGAGCTGTGGATTGCTGTCCTTGCCTGCGCTCACCTCACTATTATATCCACTTCTCCTCTTTCACCTTGTAAAGTGGGAATATTCTGAATTCTATGCTGCTTCAGACCTAACTGCCCATTGTGACTTCTCTCTGTCCTTTGTTCTCCCTGTTTTCTGCTCTGACTTCCTGCCTCTTACCTCCTGGCCATTCCACTGTTCATTAGTCTCCTTAAGTAGGAGGAGGAAAAGAAAAATATGAAATGCACTTCAAAATATCTATTTTTAGCCGGGCGTGGTGGTGCACATCTTTAATCCCAGCACTCGGGAGGCAGAGGCAGGCGGATTTCTGAGTTCGAGGCCAGCCTGGTCTACAAAGTGAGTTCCAGGACAGCCAGGGCTACACAGAGAAACCCTGTCTCGAAAAACAAAAACAAAAAATATCTATTTTTCCTCACATTATTACTTCTAGAAAAAGGTTAGTTTAAAGGAGTCACTGGCCAAAATATTTACTGAGTTTTCTGAGAGTTTAATCTACCTTTTAAAAGACAGTTTCTGCCCCAGCTCTTGCGAAATGACCACACAGTGGTGACTCACTTGAAATACCCTGACTTTAAAGCAGAGCTTCTAATAAAATTGCATATGGTAGAGAGATATTTTAAATCTAGTTTCCTTCCCTATATTTTAGGGAAACCAAGAAGATCCAGTTTAGAGGAACTCAAGTTCTCAGAGACAACTGCATGTGAATAGGTCAGATTCATTTCCCTGGTCATGCCCTTTAGCAAGCTGACACAGATTTCTAGCTCAGCAGGAGTAGCTGTATATGGACAGATTCCTAGAAGTCAGGGTTCCTCAGTTTGGCCGCTAACCTCATGAGATGTTATCCATGCAGAGCTCCGCACATGCACCCCCGTCTTGATGGTAGTTCAGAATGCCTCCAGATTGGGTTCTTCTTTACTAAAAGCTTTGTATCCAGGAGCTTGACACTGGGGATCTGATGACTGGAATTAAAGAGAACTTCAACTACAGCTGCAAGACAAGCAGTCTCAGGTGGAAACAAGCCACAGCATCACACAGAGCTGAGTGCAGCAAGAGGGGAGTGTATCTTAAGCATGTGGGTGTGTGGCACATGCTGGTACATTGCTGGCAGGGCATGTAGGTTAGGGGCTGGGTACCTTCCTTTGTGGCTCATTTCTTTTCCCCACTTTTTAATTAATTAATTAATTAATTAATTAATTATATTTTTAAATTTTTTTGCCAGACCTGGCTTCTATCAGTATGCCAGACCCTTTTCCTCAAGTGGACTGGAGAGCTGGCTGAGACGCCAGGTGAGATCAATGGAGTGGGGGGACAGGGTGGCAGCAAAGACGCATATTCAATAACCATTCGTTGGATACATGTCTGAATTAGAGATCAGGATTAAAGTATGTTTGTTGGAAGGAAGAATAAAAGAGGAAGAAAATGAAGAGAAATCACAGGATAGTGGTTAGCCTGTTTGAATAGGTCTGATGGGTGAAGGGATGTTCTTTTCAGATCCAAGATGGCCTGCTCTGTGTTGAATTGGGGGACTGAATCCAGAGATCCATGAATACTATGCAAGCACTCTGACACTGAGCTCTGTCATAGTCCCCTTTCATGTTGAAATCAGGGGCACTAAGATTTTTTTCTTTTATTTTTTTAAATTAAAGACATATAGGATTGTTGCTACTGGATCCTCCTGACCAGGTTTCAGGATCTACACTTGATAATACCAATGAGGATAACTTATTGGATTGGGAAAATAATTATACAAATGATTATATATATATATATATATATATATATATATATATATATATATATATATATATAAAATGAGACTTAATGCTTATACTCTTATACTCTACTTGCACCACATGGGTTAGCTTTTCCAATTAGTATAAGTTAGTGTGCATAAGCCTTGTGAAGCTAGGGAGAACATGAGAGAACATACGGAGGGCGTTCATCATTCAGCCATGGGAATGTGATCTTGGGAAGAGATCCTATGGGCAGCGGAGTAGTCTGGTTTCTCTAAACAAACATTGTCCATGCCCCTGCACACACACACACACACACACACACACACACACACACACACACACATGACCAGAGGATGATTATGCTGACCAGTTGGGGGGGGGGAGCTTACCAATTCACTAGTGTTTTGATAGATAGATCTAGCGAGTGATCTGATGGCCGAAGCGTCCACGGGGCAGCAGTGGCTGTGAACTTGTGAACTTGTGAGTTTTGAAACCTAAGTCTCTAGAATCTTGCCACCAATGGTGTGTTTTATAAAGTGTGTGTGTGTGTGTGTGTGTGTGTGTGTGTGTGTGTGTGTGTGAATATCCATACGCATGCATGAGACCTACTCAAATCATTGTGCGATGACCTTGTTCTTGGAGTTACTAGGTATAATTTCTACTTTACTGTCTTATATAGACCATAGTTTCCTGAGAAGCTGCCAAAGCCACAAATGCAAATGACATGCATCTGTCTTGAGAAATTTCCCTTTGAGTAAAGAGAGTGGCGCCATGCCAGCAAAGGTGAAATAGAAGGCATATTTTTCCAAGAAGCCCTGACTACTCCTACATTTTATGCATCTGCTTAAGATTTGACCTCTACTATATCATGCCTGCTTCTTGCTTTAATGCTCTAGCTCTAGCTCTTGGCTTGCCTTCTTTAAGTGCAGGAAAGGCAAACTAGAGTGAATATAACCTATAGTTTCCCTGTGTGTGTCCTCCTTGGAAAGACATGGGCTATGTGGGTCAGCAGACATGGATGGTTTAGACTCCAGCTCTGTTAGCAACCTCTTTCAGGACCTCGGATAACTGTCTGGAAAATCAGAATTCTTCTCCTCCATAAATGAGAGAAGACTTGTCAGGGATGTACCCAGTGTCACGTACAGTATTACACATGAAAATGTTTAATGGGATAACATGGCTTATAAATGATGTGCACCTATGTATCTTCCCCATTGTCTTGCTTTATTCACACTCTTAGCATCCTACACAATACAGCCAGCCTGAACGAACACCTGTTCATCTCCAGACTGGAGTCTCAGGTTAGCTCCTTGGATCTCGCCTAGACTATAAAAGCTATGTAGGCCAGTATGCTTTCTCCATTGCAGTGAACACACACTTGTGCACACGCACACATGTACACACGCACACACTTGTTATCCTGCTTACTTGTTAGTCTTCTGCAGCCTGTGGAGTAATGCCTAAACTCCCCATTGAAGCAAACCTTGCTTGTTCAGCTGTAGATTATTGACTCATTTTTCTTTAACCTTGCACATCTTTTTATAACTCCATGGCCAAATAAGTGTGTGTGTGTGTGTGTGTGTGTGTGTGTGTGTGTGTGCGCGCGCACGCTTCTTCCTTCCCCTCTTCCCCAAGTAAATATTCCCTATTTCTTCTTTCAAGCTAAATCCAAAGTGTTATCTCCTTTGTAAAGCATCCCTGCATTGGCAGGAGCTAAATGGGTCATCAGCTTTTAGATCTTCCCAGCTTCCACAGTTCTCTGTAATTCTAGAATAGCAGCAATATGTGCTCACCGGACTACAAACATGTACAGTAACGCAGCTCTCTAAACTTGTGAGATTGAATGAGTACTGTATGTGTATTAATCTTGTATTTTTGTTCGGACCATGAAGATAATATTCATAACTACCAGACGCAGTAGTTTTAAGTATTGGCTGGAACAATCTTTGTACAGAATATAAGACCGTGCTATAGCTTGCTAACTATGGTCACAAGACCGTAGAAGCTCTGCTGTCCTTCAGTAGTTACTTTGCAGTCTGTCCTTGGTGGATTGTGTCTGTAGTGTCTACTCCCAAGCCCAGAGCATAATAGTTATTAATTTATATTTGTTGGAAGGAATGACACATAAACTTCCATCTTTATTAACAAAGAGAAAATTTTAAATTATACAGTATGTTTGGAAGTTTTATGAGTTGCCCTTTCTGTTAACTTTTAGTTAGATCTTCAGTTTTGAAATCACAAAATGCCCAGTGTTGTCCAACCCCGTCTAGCTCATAAGATCCCAAGTCCACCAGTTATAAGACGATGGGGCTCTCTCTACTTAGAACCGATTTAGAGTTCAGATTTTAAAAATAGGCGTCGGCTCTCATGGCGATGCCTTCATCAGCTCCTTTCTTAGAAGGACCTCACTTCCTAAAAGTGAGCTTTGGCAGTATGAACCAAGATTTGGGATCCCATTCTAGAGCAGGTAATGGCAAGTCAGTGGATCCAGCCAAGTGTAGCGTCCTAATCCTTCTGCCAGTTGTGTCTCAGGCGCCGTGGGATTATTTTAGCGCCTCACTTTGTCTTCATGCTTCTAGCTTAGAAACAGGTTTAAAAAAAATTCTCCACAAGAAAGGTGAAGGCTAAATGTGGGCTGCGTGCACAGTACATACTCCTAAACTGTCTCCGGGAGCATCTGGCATGTGGTAGATGCCCAACAAATGTCATTCCATTTCTCATCCAAATGTATTTACAACACTGTTTTATTCAGATTCACTTGTTTACATGTGTGTCTACCCTTCCGCAGTGCACACACACATACAGGCAGGCCCAGGTCACATCAGCTTTGCTTCCAAACACTCAGTCTACTGCTTGACACAGAATGTAAATGCACTCATTTAGAACGTAAAAGCAGTCAGGCAGGAACGATGGGAGAGCAAAAAGAAAAACAAATGGGAGGAAAGGAAGGAAGCAAGAGACGGGCAAGTCTGCGTACACAGGACAAAACGCCTACGGTTTACAAGGTATTACTTATGTTAACTTATGTTAAGTTGTTACGTCTTAGTTGCTTATGTCTTAGATTTACTCTAATGGTTCTGAAAAATTACAGAATTATACGAATAGATGTAATCCTTCAGAGTCCAGTGAAGAAAACGTAAACGTCCTTTTAGTTTTATGCTGGTGAAGAAGCATTCCTGAATAAAAATTGCTTGTCAAAAATTTGACAAAAGCAAGATAAGGCTGTGAATTTGATGGTCCGTGTCCTTTACGTCTACAAAATGCGAGGCATGTCACTGTGTTTAGGACTCTTTTAAGTCCCCAGAAAAGTTTGCAGCCTGCAATCTCCTCGATCTGTGACCTCCTCTGGAGTGTGATCCGTTGCAGGTGAAATGCATGCGTTTAGTGACATGTGTGACACACAGGAGCAAACGATACAATCTATGTAGTGTACAGTTGCAGTGCAATGCATACCAATCAGAAGAGCTGGGCTCTTGGGCTTCATAAGCTGGAGTTTGAAAACATTGCTTTTTAAAAATTATTTATTAAGGAAAGATTGAGGAAGCTGCTGTTGTGACCGTTTCAGCCTTCCCAAGGAGACCTCAGATGGCTTTTCTCCAGTGTCTGCAGTGTGTCCTTTTGTTAGGTGTCTGCTTGGAGCTATTGGGTTTTTTTTCTCTAATTAACAATTGATACATACTGGTTATGTGTATGTAATTATTTTAAAAGCTTTCACTAACATTAAAACAAAAGAAATATACGTAATTCTTCTTCACCAGCTCCTTCCCCCTCCCTCTGACTCTATCCACTTTCCTCTGTAGGCACACATCTTCCAAGCCCTGGCCCACGTGCCAACTGCACAGGTACACAGTGCAGGAGCATTCTGAGTGTCACCTGGAAGGGTCTGTCCCAACACCGAATGACAGTCCTTTGTCATTCTTCCCTCTTCTCTGTAAGGTTGTGATTGGCTCTGCCTTAACTGATCTTGGAGACACAGTGAGGTGCTGGTGGAAAAAAAACCCTGAGTGTCTGAGACAGAAGGAGAACACGGGAAGCATTGGGTCACTGCAGTTCAATCATGAAGTTTGAATTTGTCCTCATTTGGGTGTTTTCCTCATAAAGAGATCTGCTGTAAAGACATGTTTAAATTCTAGGTGCATTCATCTCAAATTACATGCAAGGAGAATTCAACTGGTGAAATTATTTACTGCAAAATTATTCCATAGCACATATTTGAAGGGGCAAGCCAAAATCAAATGAAGTGGAGAAAACAGAAGCTATCTCTTTCTAGGGAAGCTCCTGGTGAGTAGGGCTAAATCTGAGATGCAATTTCTAATTGTTTCTTTTTAAAATTTTCTGATGGGGCGGGGGGAGGGTGTATGTCAGAGAATAAACATTATTCCCTCTGTATTTGAGAAAGGAAGACATCTAAAACGTCTACATTTTTAAGTGTTGAAAATGAAGATTTTAGTAAAAGGTCACAGAGGATTTGGAGAATGGGAAAACATCCTGGCCTCTCAAAGAGGGACTGTTGGCAGGTTTGAGGAACCAAGGTGGTCGTTTTGGGAAACTGTTGGATGATGGGCCATGTGGAATGACCTCTTGTCCTCTCTGTCCCCATGTGCTTCCGGTGCTTCCATCACAAATAGGAGCTGACCATCTTTCTAGCATCTATTCTAGCATCTATTGTTTAAGCCAGTGCTGAAACTTCAAAACTCAGAAAAGTTTAAAGTCCTTGGAGATCATTGACTCTCCTGCAGCCCAGAGCAGTAAACCGGGGAGTTGCTGTCACGTGTAAACAGAGGCCGTCTGTCTTTCCAAATGATTTCCAGTGCGGGTTGTTTTTTTTTTGTTTTGTTTTGTTTTTTTCTTTTACGTTTAGAGAAATTCGGGATGGCAGAGATGGCTCAGCAGTTAAAGACCACTTAGTGTTTGTCCAGAGAACCAGACTTTTGTAGAGAGAATCGCCTGTGCCCTGTGTAAAAGCATTCACCTGTCAATAAAAAAACAAAACAAAACAAAACAAAAAAACCTATGGCCAATAAGCTATGAAAGGAAATAGGAGGTGGGAGTTCCAGCAGAGAGAGAAGGTATGTGTTGCGGGGAGGGGAAAGTGTCAGGTGTGAGAGATTTGCCTGAACTCTAAGAAGGCAGACAAATGAAACCACACCTATTTCCTAGAATCTCTCTCTCTCTCTCTCTCTCTCTCTCTCTCTCTCTCTCTCTCTCTCTCTCTCCCCCTCTCCCTCTCCGTCTCCCTCTCCCTCTCCCTCTCCCCCTCCTCCTCCTCTCCCTCCCCCTCCTCCCCTTCCCTTCTGTCCTCTCTCTCTTCTCTTTCCTTCCACCTCCTATTTCCTGCCTCAGCTCATTGGCCAAAGGCCTTTTTATTGGCCCGTGAATGCTTTTTACACAGTGCACAAGAGATTCTCTCTACAGGGTTCGGTTTCTGGAAGTCCTGTCAGGAGTCTCATGACTGCCTGCAACTCACAGTCCAGGGTAGTCTGATGCCTCCGATCTCTGGGGTCGCCTGCATTCACATGCACGGACCCACCCTCAGACACTTCAGACATGTCAAAGCATAAGTCTATACAATATTTTGAAGAAAGTTATGGATAGTAAAAAAAAATGAAATTTAATCAAACCAAAACAAATAAAACTTCCCTATGTATATGTCCTCTGATGTATACCTTTTCCTTAGTTCCAATGACACTTTTCCACACCGGTCTTTTGTCCTTCCACCACAGCCCCTTTCCCAGTGGACTATAGTCTACTGTGGTAGCACTGTGATATGCCACATTTGTTGTTTGCATTCAGCAATGGCTGGCTGGCTTTGTTTATCTTCATATCTGAAATCCAGTTTAATGAATTGGTCACCTTTTTAAAATACTGTAGGCATATTTCTATCTAAAGAAGAAAACCTGTTTAGTAGTTGCAACCTACTTTGAGTCTATATTCAAGCATGGTCACTTACTTACATGTCCTGAGATGACTGCTGACATGTCTCATGCAGGCCCATTGTTGAAAGCTGCCAGCTTGTGGCCCTACTGAGAGGTGCTGGCACCTTTAGGTGCCTCGTGGGAGGAAATCAGATTTCAGGGTGCATACCCTTGGAGAAAGTACCCAAGAGCCACTTCTTCCTGACTTCCTCTTTCCACACCCCTGACCACCATGAGATAGACAGACCTGCTTACTCTGCCACGTGCCACGTGCACGTGCAGTGTGCTACACGCTTTGCCATGGTGCATTATTGTACCACCACCAGCCCCACACAACCAGAGACTGTAACTTCAGTACCTCAGGTGTTTTGCTACAGCAACCAAAAGCCAACTTAGAAGGGAAAACTGTTCTTTTGGAAATGATTATGATATGATTCTGTGGCTATCGGTCACACCATGGAATCATGACAGTAGCTGTCCCTTCTCTCCCTGAAAGTTGCTGGACTCTCACTTAGATGCTAGGAGCAGTTCCAGAGTATGGTACAGAGTTCTCTCATCAGTTGGTCTGGGACAAACTGACAGCTACAATTTTAAGTTTTCTAGGGCATATACTAGCTTCCCAAAATGCATGGGCATGGGTGGAGCGTGTGTGTGTGTGTGTGTGTGTGTGTGTGTGTGTGTGTGTGCATGTGTAAGAGAGCCATCGATCAAGAGACAGAAACAGAGAGACAGGAGCGGAGGAAGGGAGGGAGGGAGATTGCGTTTAGGTTTGAGTGCCCTTTTGTTAGTTAGAATGAGCACAATAATAATAACGCCTGTCTCAAGACGAACTATGCTATGAAAACTATAAAAACAGTGGCATTTAAAAAACAGTTAAGTGTGTGCAGTGATTAAACTCAAACAGGATTAGCAGCAATTTAGGGTTCAAGATTAGCATAGAAATTAATTTTTGAGTAAGCAGGTCATCTTGTTTCATTTAATTGTTTCCTACGTGGTTATGTAACGTTGGAATTAATTGCTGAGCCTTTCTCTTTTAGCTTTAAGATGCAGTAGCGCTTCTCAGCCCCCGGTGTGTGTCTAGGTCCCACTTGGCACCCTCTTCATCAGGCCGTTCTCATCAACGGCCTATTTATACCCTTCTGAGTTCCTGACGAGTTACTTCTGACCCTAATTATCTCGTGCAGCACTTTGCAGTTTATATCTCAGCCATTTCCTACTTGGCATATTTTTAGGAAGATGCTCCTGCTGACTCTGCCCAGCAATCCCAGGAAAGCATCTTGAAGAGGCTGCTCAGAAGTCTCGGATCTGCAAGGCTTGGGACTGAGCTGATCAGCTGCTCTGCAGAGTCGCTCTCTGTGAATGCATCAATCTCTGCCTGGCAGACCGACTGGGAAGGGCTGACCCCTCACAGGGACTGACAATATGGTTCAGTCCTCATCCTTCATCCGGAGATGACATGGAGGAAAAGAGGGAAAGGCAGGGTGACAGAAGTCTCTGTAGCACACTGCTGTCTGTATGGAACCTTTCTAGGTTTCGGTCCCTCGTGGTTAAAGCTGTTTTTCTCTTTTGCACAGCCTGTTAACCCCTGGACCTTCCTTATGTTTATCTCCTATGACTTGTTCTAGCTGATAGTTTTTGGATGTATATGTGATAACACCTCACCAGATAGCCAAGGCTAGCCTTTTATCTGATCCTCCTGTCTCTGTCTTCCCAGTGCTTCAGGCCTATGCCACCACGTTTAGCTTTAGTGTGGTATTCTGTCTTGTTTTTTTGTTTGTTTGTATAAGTCTAGATGAAAACAAAGCATACACTTTTGTTTTAAAGCTGAGATCGATCTACCCTGGGCAGCCACTCTTGCTCCAAATGGAAAGTTACTCTCCGTAGCGTATGCGGTGTTTGGTGGCTCTCAAAACAGCAGCTAGCTGTCTTAGAGACAGAATCTTTACTTTTCTAAATTCCTGTTTTAAAACAAAATGTGCTTTTATAATTAAGATTTACCACAATGCTATAGTTAGGAGTAAAAATGATTCCTATGGCCACCTAAAATACCACCAAGCATTCCTATACATTTGTGTTTAGTGAACCCGTTATAAATATTTAGCATGCTTACTACTGTGTGCGGTGGGGGGGGGGGGGATGTGCTCGGGTGTGCATGCATGCTTGTGTGTGTGTCTGTGTGTGTGTGTGTCTGTGTGTAGGCCTGAGGTTAACCCCCACTGTTGTCCTCAATCATTCTCCATTTTATTTTTTGAGACAATGTATCCCACTGACCCTAGAGCTCACTAACTTAGCTAGACAGGCTGTCCGGACAGTCCCAGCCCAGGGATCCTCCTGTCTGTGCTTTCACAGTCCTGAGATTGCTGTTATTGCTGTTGCGTACCGTGTCACCTGGATTTTATACGGGTTCTTGAGGATCAAACCCTGGTTCTTCTGCTTTCAAGACTTGTCTTGTTTTGAGGCAAAGTCTCACTATGTAGACCAAGCTGGCCCCAAGTAGACAAATTCCTGATAAAAAGAACCTTTCTTAATAGGAAAAGCAGGTTAATATAGCCACACATTTGACATTTAGGTTCAGCTGTGTATGTTAAATAAAGGACCCAGTATTTTCAGAGATGCTCCCAAAGCTCAGAAAAAATAAAAAACAGCAAGTCCAGTCTCCTTAGTTTTTAGATGACAATATTAACTACAGAAGAAGAGAAGTTAATACAGAGTCAGGACGATGACCCCTACTTGTTTCTTCTCACACAGTTAAAGGGCTATCAGCCCTTTGAGGATTGATTTTCACTACGAGACTTGAACATGCCTACCAATCAGAAGCTGGATACTAAACACAGACTGTAACACAAGGAAATCACTTGCATTTCTGAAGTGAATATGACAATGTAGGGAACTATGGCACTATATATGAAAACATTGAATAATTCAATATTACAAATATTGGAAAGAGATTTTTGCCTCTCATGAATTCACATATATATATAATTAATTATGGGAGCAGAGATGGGTCATGTTGATGCAAATAATGACTCCGAGAGAACTGTGTGCATTATTCTGAAGCTGTATTTACACTGCACTAATGCAAGAGCACTGGCTACTGTGTAGGCTTCCTGGGCAGTAGACAGCCCTAGGTTAGAGGCACATGAAGACACATAGACCACTTATATTAATGGGGATTTTTTTTCCCTTGACAGAAGTGTTGCAGAAGCATTCACTCTAGCTTTTTATCTTGATTCAATTAGCAATACACCTGACTTTTTAATGTTCATTAACATATAACAAACTATACATATCAGTAGAGTATCACATGATGTTTTGATACAGTTGTCATCAAGGTAATTTATCTCCTCAAATGTTTATCATTCCTTCATGATGAAACCGTGGTCAAATGTATTCTTTTAACTTTTAAAGTACATTATTAAGTGCACATTATTGTACCTGCAGTCACTATGTCATAGAATGCTAGACTACATTTCTCCTCTATGAATAACATTTGTTGACCAACATCTCTCTATCATTCTCTCCCCTCTGGTCTCCCAGACTTTGGTAACCACTGTCCTATCTTCAACATCTCTGTGGTAAACTTTTTTAGATCCTATAAATGATGAAGCTCATATAGTCTTTCTCTTTCTGGGTCTAATTTTACTTTATATAACAATTTCAGTTTTGTTCATGTTATAAAAATGAGATGGACCCCATTGTTCCTAATGGCTGAGTGGTATTCCACATTCTTCATATTCTTTCCTTCATATTTTTTTTTTTGCTTCATATTCTTTCAACTGATGCTTAGGCTGTTTCTAGTTTTTGGCTATTGTGAATAAACCTGCAGCAAACATAAATATAGGGATGTCTCCTTAACAGGTTTATTTCATTTCTTTTGGGTTTATAACTAGTAGTTGTGCTGTGTATTATATGGTGACTGGTTTTTTTTTTTTTTTTGAAGAACCTTCATACTGTTTCCATATGGGTGCACTAACTCACATTGTCACCAGCAGTGTGTCAGGACTCCCCTCCTCTGCATCCTTGACAACACTTGCGACAGTCTTCCCAACATGCATAAAGTGGTGTCTCATTGATTTGCATGTCCTACAGTTTATATGGAGGAACAAGAACAAATCCGAAGCAACCAAAGTTATTCTGATCAAAGGGAGCAAAGGGTCCTACCTAACCCCAAACATACTACAAAGCTGTAGCCATCAAAGTCCCATGGTATTGGCATAAAAACAGATAGCACAGATCAAAGAAACAGAGTAGAGTGCCTGGAGAGAAACCTACAAATGTGACTGGAGCTGGCCTGCAATAAAGATGTAGCAACCTTGTAACAAAGAAAACAGTTTCCTCAACAAATGGTGCTGGCAAAATGGGGTGTCCATAAGCAGAAGAATGAAGCTTGTCACTTAGCTCTCGATAGATAGATAGATAGATAGATAGATAGATAGATAGATAGATATAGATATAGATATAGATATAGATATAGATATAGATATATCTCAAAATGGACTAGCTTTGTATCTATAAGATCTGAAACTCTTGTATTTGTATCAGGCTGCAAAGTATTTTGTGTAGCAAAGAAAATAGTCAATAGAGTGAGGTTGGGAGAAAATACTGGTAAAGTCCAGAAGGAGTAAGAAGCTCAAACTCAATAGCAAAGATGAGTCCATTTGATAAATTTGACAAAGTTTTCAAGAGAGGATGTACCTAGTCAGCCAGTATGAAGAAGCTCAATGTCCCCAATCCTCCTGGTGTTTAAACAGCTCAACAGAGGCCCACAAGACCCAGTGGCATCTTTGGATTCAGCACAGTCAGGATCCTTCTCTTCGGCCTTATGGCGTGAAAGCTCATCTCTTGTGGATTCCACACTGTGTCCTTCGTAGACTTAAATAAACACTTTCCTTCTCGAGCAGAAGCATCGCGGTTACCTCAGCTCGGATACGTACACTCGCAGCCATTTTTATTAAATTACACCCAGCGAGGAGACAGCAGCACAAATCAGTCTGCGTCCGTCTCACAGAGTTAAAGATGTGTGTGACAGAGAACAGGTTGAGGAGATTCCCTTCTCCTCAGAAGGACGTCAGAACACAACCCTCATTGCTTATCAACAAAGCAACATCAACCTTCTGGACATCAGAAGGTCTTATTTCCTCTGTAGGTCTGATGTTCACCCAGTATATGTTCCTTATTGCCAATCAAAAGAGAGACCTTGGGACTGGGTGTGGTGGTGCAGGCCTTTAATCCCAGCCTGTGCGAGGCAGAGGCAGGTAAAACGAAACTAAAACTGGGTGAGTTTGAGGCCAATTAGGACTACATAGGAAGAGAGAGACAGAGAGACAGAGACAGAGAGGCAGAGAGAGACAGACACATAGAGAAGCAACAGATGGATAGGGAGACAGACAGACCCCCACATGTGGAGACTATTTCTGTCCCACTGGGCCTGTAATCCCAGCACTTGCCAAATCCAGGCAGAGGGTTATTGCTCAGGAGAATCCTAAATTACTAGCAAGTTGGAGCACATCCTGGGCTACAGGAGTCCCTGTTTCATGGGGGGGTGGGGGGGGGAGAACTATAGCAACAACTAAAGCATTTGAGTTCCAACTAAATTATTGCTTTAAAAGAAAAAAAAAATGAAGATTTTTTTTTAGGTTAAAATTTTTGACCATGCACAAAACCTGGTTTCTATTTAAACAATGTGAGAAGGCACGGGTTGCCGAGGAAGCTCGAATCTCATTTGTATTAGATCATTTGGTACATATAAATTCATTTTTTTTAAATTCTGGGATTTTGTGAATTCCTCTAATTGACCTGACATTTTAACTGTTTAAATATATTTTGGTTGTTATTTCCTTTACTGCTATGATTCTGTGGCTAATACTATCAACACACTCAGGAGGACGTACTGGGCCAGAATCCTGTGTAATGCTTATCTTAAGGCTCCTCCCTCCATCACTTTCCCTGGAATGTCTGCTAAAAGTTTAGTTACATTGAAGGAAACTGAAACAGTGTCTGAGGGAGCGACTGGCTTTTATGAAATGGAATTTGTGGAATGCCCTTATTCTGGATGAGTTGCAGGCTTCCAGATTCCACAGAAACCCAAATAAAAACAGCTATATGCCAGTTAAAACAAGAGTTCACTCAGTCTCAGAGTGGCCTCTATTCCACTGGTGGCATGGCCCTAACCTGAAGACTGCCAAAACTCAAAACCACGAGACTACATGTCTGACAATAGGAGAGGGAAACAACAGGGTTCATTCAGAGGGCCTTTAACATTCACACTGTGTGCTTTGAAAGCGCCCTCGGCACACAAGTTATTTGAGTAAACCAGCGGTCAGTTTACTAGAGGAGAAATTATCATCCTTCGTATTTTTCCAGTCTCCAAAAGACCGTATTGTGCCTATTGTATTGAAAACGAGAAACCATGAGTGATGAAGCCATTATAGTGTGACAGAAATTGAAAGATGTATTTGTTCCTCACCAAAAGCCATAATCTATAGCCCTACATCTTACTAGTTCTAAAACCAGAAAACGAACATGTCACCAGCAGGATTCATGCCTTTCCTTTCCTGTGATGGCGGAATCACAGACTGGCACACAGTGGGTTGGAATTGATGGCTATTCAACCGAGAGGATGAGTCAGAGTCGTGCTCCAAAGACAAGTTGACCCCAAACTCAAACCCTGTGTTGATTATACGGTCCCGGTAAATAGATTTCAAAGGAGGTTTTAAGTAGGCAGATGTGATTTGCAATGCACAGTGCTACAAATCATCTCCTGGTATTTTCAAGACTAAGGAAGCTTAAATATACATGAATACATAAGACGCAGAACATGAGCACATCATTTTAGACCAGACATGGCCACCATTAATGTGTCTATTTCTTTTCTTCCAGGTTATTTAATGATTCATATTTTTATACAAATTAAAGTCATAATTGAATTTTCTGAATATACAAACTCTAAGTAGAACATTATTCTAGTAATTAAAGGTAAACTAGAATCTATTCCCCTATAACAAGCTTATCAGCTCCCACCATGCTGGGCGTGTGCTACACCTTACAGTCCCAACACTCAGGAGCCTAAACAGGGGGCATTTATGATTCAGGTCACCCTCAGCTACAGCACAATGCTCTGTCTCACAAAAAATAAGCACACAACAAAAATAAAAATGTGAAAATCAAGAATTCTCAACAAAATTAAACAAAAAACAAAACCACAGTGCTGGGGAGATGGCTCAGAGGTTAAACCAGCTGCTTGTCTTCCAGAGGACCATGTTCGATTCCCAGCACACACATGGTGGTTCGAAACCATCCTTACCTCCAGTTCCAGGGTATCTGTTACCCTTTTCTGACCTCCATGTGTATCAGGTACACACATGGTGCACATACATGCAGGCAAAACACTCACATACACATAAAATGAACAACTCAAACAAAACACCCCCTGCCCTGCCCAAACACTAGAACCAAGTAAGATTTGGGTTGGTTTGGTAGAATTAAAGTAGAGTTGAGGAGAGCTTCTGAATCTATAAATCAGTGGTTCTCAACCTCTGGGGTTTGTGACCCTTAGGGTTCACATAGCATATATCCTGTATATCAGATATTTACATTACAATTCATAGCAGTTGCAAAATTACCGTTATGAGGTAGCAACAAAAATAACTTTATTGTTGGGGGTCACCACAACATGAGAAACTGTGTTAAAGGGTTGTGGCATTAGGAAGGTTGAGAACCACTGGTCTAGATTGCCAATATTCATGAAGCATGCTGTATATTCTACACATTTTCAAACAAGGACATTTCCATTTCATAAATTGCAGTGAATTCCCATAGTGGTCTGATATTCTGAGCTAAGGCTTCAAGACCTGCTTTGATTTACAACCCCTTTTGCCAGAGAGAATTTTGCATAGCTAAGAGTATCTAGGTTTATAAAAACAGTTATGTGAATCAAACATTTATTGATAGTAACTCATGAAAAAAAATGTATTGTTAAAGACTCTATCTTATTCTCAAGCCAAAAATTAACTTAATGATCTTTTCATGGAACTCAAATGGCAACTTTAAAATTAAACATAACACAATATAGTCTAAAGATAAGTTCATTTGATACTTACCTGCTGAGTGAGGGATGATAGTTGGAAAACAGTAAAAGTCTTTATTTTTTGTAATGAAATTATGTTTCTATAAAAGCAGAAGACCTCACTGAAGACAGTGGAAACACTGCAGTTCATGACACGCTATAGTGTGAGTTTGAGTGGAGACATTTCAGGCAACATTATATGGCACGAGAACATTCAGTGTGTGACGTGTGCAAGCCGTGGTTTGGAACTAAGGCTACAGTGAGATCATGTAATGTAACATGGGAGGGCACTGCCACACACGGCTTCTGTAGGGTCGACATTTGATTTTGAATTCTTTTGGTCATTGTATATTCAGAAACATTGACACTATGGCTGTCAAATTTTCACAACTCTAACATTAAATTTTCTAACTTCATTTGGGTTTGGGACCCACAGTTAGGAGGCTGGGTTTCTAAGCTACAGGCATCTGGTGAGAAAGCTTTCACAAATACATTTTATTGATATGATTTTGCTTAGAATGTTGATCTGAAGGAAGCTTGTGGCAGCATCCAGTGTCCTATCAAGAGCTGACTGGAGAGGGTGGGGAGAAGTGAGGGTTTGGAGCTTATGTAAATTATGAGGATTGTCAGCAGCCCATCGTCCCATCATGAGGCAGATACACAGAACACTGTCAAAACCAGAACCCTTTTGTTAGAATCAGTATGACACTTGGGATGTGTACCAAAATAACAGGAGCCCCGCAGGCCACACTGAAGACGCACACACGGTAAATCAGAAGTGAAGGGCCAAACTGCAGTAATCTCTTTTCTTTTTCATGTCTAAATCACTGTGGCATGTGATTTCTTTAGAGTTAAGAAGTTGCCTTGCCCTGTAAAACAACAACAACAACAACAAAAACAAAAAAACAAAATCAACAACAAGAACAACAACAGTAGCACATCCCAAAATGGCAATAGCAACTGAAAAACTCACTTTGAACCACTCTAAAATTGTCCTTGGCTTAAGAGTTAAGCACTTTTTGCAGACACTAATAATGAACTAATAGCATTAAACAGTAATGGAATACTACTTTTTACCAATTAAAATGTCTGTAATAAAAGACAGACAATGACAAGTGTCGACCAGGGCATGGGACAAACATAACGTTCCTATGTGTGTTGGTAGAAATATAAAATGTTTGGGATTTTCATGTAAGGTTAAACATTAAGGCTTATCATAAAATCTATCAATTCTGCCCATTCAAGAGAAATTAAAATATATAGCCATACAAATATTTGTGTTATTATTCACAGGAGCATTGCTCACAAAGAGCAAATGATGGGAACTAATTCAATGTTAGCTGGTAAATGGAGAGAAAAAGCAGAGTTTGCTTGTACAGTGGAATGCTACTCAGTAGTGAAAAGGAACTAGTGAAGCATGCTAAAAGAATGGATCTCAAAAATCTCAAGCTAAGTAGGAGACACGTCCTTATGGTCACTTATGGGATCATTCCATTTACACAAAATATCCAGAATAGGCAAGTATGGGGGGAGTGGTGGAGTACATTAGTGGTTACCTGGAGCTAAAGATGGAAACAAAACTGATCATAAATAGGCAAAAATGGAAAATATGCAGCCTGAATAGGATGCTAACTATGGCCACTGAGACCCAGGATGGGCCCCTCAGCTATACTATTGGAAGGCAGAGTAATGAATGAATTTGGGGAGCTTAAAGGCTGTGATCTTAGGAAATACACAGTCATTGTTAAGGAAAGAAAAAACAAATCAGTAGATCTTACAGCTTGAATGGTGAAAGTTTGTTCAGAAAGGTCTAGACATCCAAACCTAAAGACAGGGTGGGGTTTAGGGATGGGGGTTGTTTTGGAGATAGGGTTTTGCCCGTGTAGTCCAGGGTGACCTGGAACTCACTATGTAGCTCAAATTGGTTTTGAATTTGTAGCAATCAGCCCTTCCTGGGATTATAGACTCATAAATTTACCTGGAATGAAGGTCGGGTTTTTGGGGGGTGGGGGGTGGGAGGGTAGACCTATCCTTTGTTTGGTTAGTTTTTAGTCTTTGTGGAGAGGGATGCAGTAAGAACAAAACTGAAACAGAATCGAAAGCCAGGAGCAGCAGTTTTGTCCTGGGTGTGGCAGCAGGTGTGGGTGAGGGCCACGTTAACATAAACCAGGAAGCAGGAACTCTTCACTGTGCAAAACAGCCTCACTGGCTAACATGGGAGTGTAAAAAGGACCGTTCTCTGAATAAGCACAAACAGAAGCAAAGACCTTTGAAAATCTTAGCAGTGAACAGAACCTGAGATGAAATCCTGGTTTCTGCTTTCCCAGTTCAGTGGTCTTTCATGACGGGCTGACGCATTGGCACTGATTGTTTTGCACTGTAGTAAGATCATTGCTATTTCTTCTTAAACTGGTATTGTGTTCAGGAGTATGCAGTGATACCTAAGAGCTGGATAATTGCCTCCACTTAGAAAGAGGACCCTCATTGACATGGGATGGCAGAATGCAAAAATAAATGGGTAACAAATCCAAATGGGAGACCATCTAAATGAAATATATTCTATCATAAAACTACTTTGATTTAGAAAGTTAGACAGGAACCCATGGAAGGATCTACTTCCTTTATCAGCATTTGTGAAAATGATCTATTAGACTATCTAGCAGATGTTCCATCAGAGCATCTTCAATATGAGTAATGCTATTTTTGAAACAGGGTCTCATGTAGCCCAGACTGGCCTTAAACTTGAAGTGTAGCTGAGGATAACCTTGAACTCCTGATCCTCTTGTCTGTGATAATGTAAAAAAAATTTATGAAACATTTCATGTACTCTACCTTAAGTCAAATTATTACAAGATTAAATTTAAATGGAGCCCATTTTTATTAATATAATTGTTATAAATTTATTATTATTATTATTATTATTATTATTATTATTATTATTATTATTGTCTGCAGTGCTGAGGATGGACCCAAGGACACCCAATGTTGGTGCTGAGATCACAGACATGGAAAGCCATACCTGGTTTATGTGGGGTTAGGATGGAACCTAAGGCATACTACATGAGCATTCTACCAACTGAGACACATCTTCCACCTTGGCTAATAGTATCGATTGGTAGATTTAAGAATTTGAAAACGGAGTCATCAAACACAATAACATGCATGTTCTTTGGTTCGCATGTTTTGGTCTATAAGAACTTTAAAAAGCTATCAAAGTAGTGTCATCTAGAACCGACACTTGGCAATAATATGCTTACAAAGGATGTTTTGTTTTGTCAGAGGTTATCATAAGTGGGGTCAGACAATGCCCAAAGTGGCCAGCCTGTGAAAGACAGAAGGACTAAAAAGCAAAAAGCTGAAGGACAGTAAAGTGGAAGGTACACCTTAGGACAAGGAAATGAATAAAAAGGAGAAAGACAAATGGAGAAAAGAAGGAAGGCAGCATTAGCTGCAGTCCCACAGAGTAGGTTAAATGTTAACGTACTGGTCAATGATGTTACCATCTTGTTTGCGAACATTTTCTTTTTACACAAACCATTTTATGGCGTTATTGCTTCTTAGTGAAACTTCACTCCGCATACAATACTGTGGTTATTTTTCTCAGTGGATATATACTTCTAAAATATAATTTTAACTATTTCCTTACAAGGCTAACTGCATGGATCAGTGATAGAGTGCTTACTTAGCACTGCGAGCCCTTGGGATCCACCCTCAGCACTGCAGAAAGTACTAATAATAAGTGAAAGCAAAATGGGCTCCCCTTAAATTTAATCTTGTAAGAATTTGACTTGTTTGACTTAAGGTGGAGTATATGAAATGCTTCATCAATTTTTTTATATTATCACTTTTATTTTGTCATGTTAATAAAATCTCAGAATTAATCATGTAAATACTTTTATGGAAAAAAAGTAATTATTCGTCATTCCTATAAAAACAAGAGTTAGAAACAAAGTCTGTGACATAGGCCTGTTCTGGGCTGTGCTGCGGAGGCATGGAAGGTTAAATTACAGAAAGAATTTGACTATTATTCCTTACTATCTACCAGTACTCAGGAGGGTGAAGTTCAGGACTAATAACCTAGGATGTTACATAATAAAACTCTGTCCTCCCACAGAAGTATTTAGAAATATATAATAGTTGAGCTAGAAGAACTGTAATATCTTGGTTTATTTTTTTTCCTCAGGAAAATGCATAAGCATGGACTGGCAACAGAAATATTTACCATCTACTGTAGCTTATAAAAAGGAAAACTGACAGAGCCTTAATTGCAGAGTGATTAGCTGTCTTGTTGTTGATTGCAGGAAACTCTTATGCTCCACCAGTTCTTGAGAATGCTCCCTGGTGTCTTAGATCCATACTTATTTGTTGCTAGTGGCTCATTCACCCACCAGAGAGATGGAATATGGAGAGACGTGGGCTGTACTTGGGGAAGGACAACGAAATCAACGTTTATAGGCTTTTTATTCACCCTTAAAGTGATTATCTCAGCTGGTACTTCAAAATATAATCTAAATCCTTCTGCTAGTAATAAACCCCAGGAAGACATAAAACCTAGAGTGTTCCATGGCAGCAAACATTTGTTTGCTAAGCTCTTGACAGAGAACCATGCTTTCTGTCATTGCATGGAGCCAAACTTACATTCATCATTTCCGTCCAGAACAACTCACAACCTAAATCTGGTCCACACTAAGAATGAGAGGATTCACAAACAATTAAAACGATGTACACGTAATCAGAGAGCCAAGCAACTCAGGTGTCTGCTCCTCACATTAAAGGGTTGGGGTTAACACAGTAATAATCTAGGAGAGACTCCGAGTCCTTTATCCAGTCACCCTTTCAATTGTATTTCAGTTTTACAGGGTTAACCTTTATTGGGATTGATTAAATTCAAGCTGTGATCCTTCATAAAAACTCAACGGAGGGTCCAGATGGCCTAACAATACCCCCTTTTGTGAGAGGAAATAACTTGAAGACCTTTTTATTTTGTCTAATTAAAGTACTTGTGCTAGTTGGGACCTGAGTGAATTGTCATTACACTAAGAGAAGCCTGCATTACAAATAAACTCTCTAAAAACAGTGATTGTTTTATAGTAGCGTGCTACTTTGACAATTTCAGTTGTGTCCTAGACATGACCAGAGGGTCAGGAACATGACATTTTGAAGATAGACTCTGATAGCATCTTTGGGATTTCAGTCTGAAAATACGGTTCTGGAGAGTCAATAGAACACGGCTCAGTGGAACAGAAAGGCAGGGAGGTCAGGCATTCCTCTCCTTCTCTTCCATTCCTGTACTCACTATTACCTTAATTCTTGTCAAAATATTTTCCTTGATGACAGCCAAGACATACTTAGAACCCTTTCATGCCAAAACTATCATTGGTAGCCGTAAAACAGATACAAGGAAACCCTGGGCATCTTAACTCAGCTGATAGCTCAGGGGCTGCTTGTATACCATCATTTGGCCACCTGCAGGAGCAAAGCCCTCTCTTACCATGCCTTGCCACGGCAGCAGTCTTAACTTCTGAGACAGAATTCTAGTGAGGAGATGGGAATCTGTTAGGAGGGCTGGAAACGAGTTGAGAAATGCTGTAGGAAAATAGAAAATAGTCTTGCATGTGCTTTTCAGAACAGCCATTTATATCATTACTTCTCCATCTTCTTTGTGTCTGTCATTAAGACAATATTCTGAGATTGTCCCTTCTCCGAAACCCTTCTTGTGTCAGTTAGGCAAAAATACTGACTCTACTTGTCAAGAAGAATGTCTTATGTTTGACTTTGTGTGTGCTCTTGGTTGAGGCTCCCAAAGACAAGGCTGTTATGATCAGAGATTTCCAGCAGGGGGTGTAACTGCTTCTGGAGGGTAAATTTCTGTGAGTATAGTTTCATAGTTGATGCATTTCCAACAGAGGGTAGAGTCATAACATTTTTTTATGACCATATTATCTTTTGTTCCAAAATAACCATGCAAATTAATACTCTTGTTAGGATATGTTGGAGAACTAGAAGTCTGTAGAACAAATATTTAAATGAACCCTAAAATGCCTGACTGAAGGAAGTGTTATTTGTTCTCCCTCCCCACCCCCCCTTTCTTTTTTCAAAGAAAATGAAGAACAAAGCTCTGAGTGATTTTAATTATCCAGTACAGCATTAAAATTTTTTATTCCAGATAAGAAGAGTAATAGATGTGAGAAGGCTGGGTAATATTTATTCCAGCTCCCACAAAGTACCACCAATGAGCTTAAAGAACAATTTCCTCATTTTTTTTTTTCTTAAAATATTCTCTTTTGGGTGGGTGAACGTTTCAGGTTTTGGGAAAGGTGAACGTTTCAGGTTTATTTTTCCTGGAAAGCGCTGCTTCTGTTCAGGTTTAAGAATGGCACCTCTACTCTCTACTCATTGGTTAGTGCTTTTTATCTACAAGCATATAGACATTATCAGTCACAGAGTGTTGGCTTCTAATCCCCATTTTAAGATTTCTATGTCTACAGAATGCCATGCTTTATTTTTTTAAAAAAGAAATAAGTAACAAAGACAATACCAGTGGCGACTTATATGTTCTAGTGAGTAGATTACTATTAATAGTAAGCAACGTTTTACATTTCCAAAACTTCTAAGTCAAGATGGGTGATGGAGGACTAAAAGGAATGCCAGGTATGAACACTGTTGCTTGAAATCCATGGTAAAACTGGGGGAGGGTCCTTTATTAAGAGCAATGATATTTCAAATCGTTTCTGCACCTGGTGTCAAATCCTATAGTTGAAAATTATGCCTAATGCTAATATTTCTTTTATGAGCCTTGATTTATTTGACTTCACATATGTTACTAAATACCCCTGGTTAAAGATTTTCTGGTTGTTTAGAAAATAATCCCAGAATCATCTTAGCATGAGAACCCTATAGTACTTAACATTCTATTCAATTCAGGTTAAGGTTTTTAATTGGCTCCAGGCATTGTTTAAGGGTTTTTAGTACAAAGATTAAAAAATACACAAAACCACATTCTGTTCAAGCCTATGTAGGGGATTCGTGCTTCCTCTTCCTAATTTTCTTCTCTCTTCGCTTCTGACTTCTCTGTGTCACTTTCATTGCAATGCTTGTCATCTTTCCCCCTTGCTTTAGTTTGTGAGTTTCCTTAGAGCACAGCCTCTGGTGCAGCAGTGGATAGAATCAAGGATTTTGGTCATGACTTCTTAAAATTAAGGAGCGAGTAACAGAGAAATTAGATATGTCTTTTTTGCTTTTAAACTATTTTAAATTTACCTTTGAGGAATCTGAACAGTGGAGGGACACAGGGAAGGAACAAACGAACAGATCTTATGCTGGAATATTGTGACAGATTTACTGACAAATATTTTCTAACCAATTTGTACCAACAAGCAGTTTTTGTTTTCTTTCCTGACAGAGCGTAAATTTACTTCTGGATGGCAGCAGCTATGCCATTATAACACTAAAAAGCAACCTTGGCTAACTTCAGTACCTTATGTAGCATATGAATAATTTGAATTTTAAAGCATTTTTATATACTTACTGATGATAAACTATTTTCAGTACAGGAAATGAATCTTGCCTCAAAGAAAAATACTCCCCCCAAGTTACTTTACATGAACCAATGAATTGGAGCAGATTTATTTTTTTCCTTCTAACATCTCCATTTAGAATTAGGGTGACCTTGGGAAAGTCACAAATAGTTCCTTCAGAGCTTAAAGGCCATGATTTCCTTCGTTCAAATTCTCTCTGCCTTTTCACGTCAATGCACAGATGAATAATACATGGAAAGCTCAACCAACGTACTCCCAAACTTGTGTAATTTCTAACAGTCTCAAAAAAAAAAAAAAAAAAAAAAACCCGAATGTATTCGAAGGCAATATCATGAAAGTCGGGAAACAGTTGGAAGTTGTGCTTTTGGTGAGCCCTTGGGGCCACCCTAAACTACCTAAATCTTGGCGTCTGGCTCAACTTCCCTAAGAATAGCCAGGATCAAGGGCCTGCGTCTGTGTCGTGCCCACGGGGAAAGGACTCCACTTGCTCTCGACTAGCTCAGGCTTCTGTCTGAGAGTGTCTCCAGGTCCCGGGAGAGTGATGTCTGTGGTCGGTAAGCGATTACCAGGCAGGACTGGCTCTGCGACGGAGCTCAGGCACATTCTTTCCTTTGCATTCTTCAGTGCCCAGAGACCTTAGACTCCAGGGGATTTATGGAGGAGCGTTCGGCGCCCAAGCCATGCCTTGCAACGGCTAACACAACACTGAGTTCCTTTGCAGGACTCCCGAGTTACCGCCAAATACCGAAGGAAGGCAAGGGAGAGGGCAGGGGAAGGCTCGGCGACCATGCTCGGCGTGAGGCGCCTGAAGCGTGGAGGATGGGACGGAGGAGGAGCGGAACGCGGAGAAAGGGGAGAGCGGAGGAAAAACACTCACGCCAATGGGTAACAGGGAAAAGGTGAGAAGGAAGGGAGTAGGAGCGGGAGCCAATGGGTGGGAGAGGCGGAGAAAGGGGGAGGGGCAGAAGCCAATGGGGAGCGGGCCCTGGAGCGGGGACGCGGCCCCGCGCGCTCGCGCGCCTCCTCGGCTCCCGGGAGACGAGGGCAGGGGCGGGGCCGAACCGGGAGCGCGGCTCGGGAGGCGTCTGGAGGTGCGGGGCGGGGGAATTCTGGGGCGGGCGGCGCGGGCACGCACGCACGCGCGCTCCCGTGCGTGCCCGCGCCGCCCCCGGCCGGGTGTGTGAGTGTGTGTATATGTGTGTGGCTTCGCTCGCTCGCTCGCTCGGTCGCGCGCGCGCGCGTTCCGGTGGTGCGCGCCGGGAGAGATGCTGAGGTAAAGTTCGGGAGAGAGAGGGAGAGATCCGTCAGCGCGAGGAGCCCGAGTGGCCGCCATTACTGAGCCCAGCGCGACGGCGGGCGCGGGGGAAGGGGGGAGGGTCGGGGCTGCCGCTGCCGGCGGGCGGGCGGGCGGGTGACCGGGCAGCGCGAGCCGCGGGGCTCGGGCTTTCGGGGCGTGTGTGTCGGCGAGGGCGCGGGGAGCGCGCCGGCCGCGAGAGGCGAGCCGAGCCGAGAGTGGAGGAGGCGGCGGCGGCGGGAGCGCTCCCCAGGAATGTCGCTGCCGCCGCCACCGCCGCGGCCGCTGCCGTTGAGGAGGCGACGGAGGAGACCGGCGTTGTTAGGTAGGACCTCGGAGAGCCGGCTGCGCGGGGCCTGCCTCTCCCCTCCCGCCGGGGACCCTCGGTCGCCGCCACCGCCGCCGGTTGTAACCAGTTGAAGGGGCTGGGGCCGGGCGGCTGGGTCCTCGCAGGCCGGGCCGCGGGGCTACGGGCGGCTGAAGGGCAGAGAGGCCGGAGAGGGGGCCGCTTTCTCCACAGGTGACCGGGCTGGGGGCGGCGGAGGCCTGCTGGTCGCCGAGCTCGTGCCGGCCCCGCCAGGCGTCCTCTCCCCGCGCCGCCACCTTCACTTGTCCGGGGCTTGGAGGGTGCGCGGGGAAGGAAGGTGGCGGGGTCGGCCGGCTGGGCTGCTGCTGCTGCTAACGAGTTCCACCTGGCAGGGGGAGCGCGGTGGGCGCGGATCCGCAGACCCGGGACCGCGGCTTGCAAACTTAACCGCCTTTCCGGGGGATCGGCCCTTTCACTTTTTTCTTATCTCCTCGGCTCCTCCCTTAGGTTCGCCACCACGTTCCCATCTGCTAAAGCTTGGGGGGTAAGGGAGTGAGAAGTTGCACTGCGCAACCCAAACACGGGACTCCTTTCCTGTCGTTTGGCTGCTCCCAGGGCTGGGGCTTTTGATCCCGAGTTTTTCTGCTGGAATAACCTCTAAAAATTTCCCTCGGTTCCCAAGCAAAGAAAAGTATCGGGGTGGGGGTGGGGAGCAGCGCGGGAGCGCGCGTGCACTTATCCACACATAAATACACTCCCTCACACCCTCCCTCTCCAGCGTTATTGGAAATGCCAGTGAGGTGCAAGCTCTGGAGAAGCTGAGGCTGCAGGCTGCTAGAAAGTAAGGACAAACTATTAGAACGACAAATAAAATTCCGAGAAAGTTGCAGGGGAGAAGTACATACTTTTACCATATGATGGGAATCCAGTTTGGACCAGCGCTTAGTAAATAATAAGGAAAATGTACTAAATCAAAACCAAGATTGTGAGATGAGTGGATTTCCTCAGCCATCTAACCTTATATGTCATCAGCTTACTTTTTCTTTGGGGAAGGTAGAAACCAAGGACATTTTTTTAAAAAATGTTCAAGTAATGAAACATTTTTTTTCTGTTTACTAGTGTTTGTGCATGTTGCCTTCGGCAGGTGTGTGAGGTGGGGATTGCCCTATCTACTTAAATTCAAAACCAATATCTAATTTTAACAGGATGTTAGTGATTGTTTACCAGCTTTGAGGAGACCACTTACTTCATGGAAGAGTTCTCTCAATCTCCATCTAAGACAGTTCTTCCGGCAACCATTACATCCAGATGTGACTATTCCGGAAAAATACTTTGGTTTAAATATAGACTTCACCAGAATGTATTTGGAAATATTTTACTGCCAGTTCCAGTTTATTTGGATGGTACTCCTTTTCAGTATTTTTACATACTAAAACTAATAGTTTAAAGTAGCCTGCAGCTTCCAGAAAAATGTTGCTTTAGTTTTAAATTTCCCATTTTGTGCCTTTTAAAAAATTCTTTGTAATTGACCTATATTTTACCTGTCTATAGAATGTAGAGCAGAGGAAGAAAGTTATAACTGTGGGTCACAAAAGCCTGATAAGGCATTGGGGAGGTTTATATAAATTGTGAATTTAAAGGTGAGGAGTATGTGCTTATTAAAGAACCATAGCTATTGATCTGATTGGTTTAAAGCAGAATCCAACAGTATAGACAATTACTTAACTATTGATTTGGTTGTCTTCTTTAGCTACATTCTTTAACCCAAATCAGCATGCTTAATTTTAGAGCATTGGGAATGGGCTTGGTTGCATGTGGATAGAAAACACTGTCACAGAATTGTGTTTATTGGTTTTTTATCTTTGTCCATTTAAACTGTATAGGTGATTAGATTTTTTTTTTCCTTCTCATGGTGCTGGACGTTGAAACAAGATGTTGCATGGTGCTCTATCTCCAAGCTACATCTCCAGTCTCTTTCAAAATTGATTCAGTGTCTTAATATCGAAATTCTCTTACATGGTATTTACATTGACTATTTTTGTCCCATCTCTCCTCTTTTTTAGAAAGGAAGATTTAACACAGTTTTTGGTGATAAAATTTTTCACCTTGAAGGTTAAGGCTTTATATGAAATAAAATGCTGTATTTGCCTTTCAGAGGGTATTGGAAGTTATGGCTTAGCTTTTGAACAATAGTTACGTACACACATACACACACAGACATAGGCACACACTCTGCTGTTGTAGAATTGAACCAGGCCCATGAACATACTAGGCAATCACTTTTACTCTACCAACATTCTTAGTTGTTGAAGAAAACGATATTTCATGAATACTATACTAAACTTCCACTGTTTATTTGGATACATAGTGTTTTCTTTGTAAATCAAGAAAGCACTGTGGTTAATTGAAAAAGCAGTCAATAGTGTTATTTCATGTTTGTAGTAATCATTAAGTACAAGAAAGAAATGTGTCTAAAAGAATACTGAAGAAAGTTTAATAAAGTCATATGTCCTTCATTTGGCAATTTTTGTAGTGAGCCATTTAAGTGCAAGGCTTTGTTGATTTTATCAAACTAGGGAGAAATGTTTGAGTGTGTTGGGTTGGTGTACAATACTTATCTAGCATGTATATAGTACAGGCCCTTGGTACATTCCCTAGTACTGCAAACAAACTAGAATGGAACATTAGAATTAAAACAAAAGTCAGACATAAGAATTTAAAATGCAATCTTTAATTGAATTTCAAGTTCTGCTCTTTAGGACCCTGGAGTCTTCCCCTAGATGCCATGAGACTTCCTCTGATAAGTCACCCTCCCAAAAGCAAGGCAGTTTTTGTTTTTTTACCTATGGAAGTCGGCATTAAGAAGTATTAAAGTCTCTGATGTATTGTTCATTATTTTTATTTAGCACTTAATAACATACTGTGGAGATAAAGAGATGAATTAGAGAATAGAAAGTAGTTCAGACTTAAGTTTGAGAGGTAGTAACTTTAGAGGACTAAGTAGATAAAGGTGCTGTGAGGTCCAGGAAAGAGAACAGAGCTAGCCTGTGTGCACACTCTCGCTTGCTCACTTCCTCCCTTCCCCCCAATTTGTTTTTTGTTTTGTTTTGTTTTTATAACCCCTAGTTTTCTGTAAGTAATCTCCATGAGGCTGTGCTGTAAAATAGTAACTTTTCATCTTACCCTTAGAATTAGAGATAGTACTTAAAGTTACCTGTAACTTTTATTTCATGGTTAAAATATGACTTAAGATTCGTCACTTAAATTTTTCTCAAGCTTTTTTATCATGCAGAGTTAATTGCAAACGTTGGTTTTAATTTTTTTCCCTTAACCTCTGATTAATCTTTTTATCTTTAGCAGATTTATTTTTATTGACTATCTAGGCACTGTGAGCAATACAAGAAAGTGTGTATTAACATTAGCCTTAACTCCTATCAAAGCTTATAGTTGTTTGTTTGTTTGTTTTAAAATTGAGGTGCCCCACCTCCAACATATGTGTCTGTATATACACACATGTGCGTGTGGGTGCCCTTGGAGGCCAGAAGAGGGCATCAGCTCTCCTGGAGCTAGAATGGTTGTGCACTTAATTCCATCCTCGACAAGAGGCTCTTAACTGTTGAGCTATGATCCCCAGAGCTTATAGTTTTGAGGGGGGTGGAGAATTTGAGATGTGGAACAATGTAAAAATAGTTAAATGTGAGGCTAATGCAGAACAGAATTTGGCTACAGGATAGTACTTTACTGATTTAAAATTTGCTATAAAGGGCTGGAGATTGGGCTCTGCAGTAAGAATGTTGACTACTCTTCTTAAGGATCCAGATTCTAGTCCAAGCACCCATATGGTGGCTAAAGACTATCAGTAACTCTGGTTCCAGGGGAACCTAATGACTTTTTATGGGCTTCATGGGCTTTGAATTTACACAGCACACAGACATAATATACAGGCAAAGTACTTGTACACATTAAATAAGTAAAACAAAACCAAATACATATAATGTGGTATAAAGACATTTCTATAATAGAGGTACTTTTTGAAAGTAGTTAAGATAGTGAGGAGGGGAAAAAAAAGATGTTGAAGTAGTAATGTTTATGGACCAGAAGTATGTGGGAAAGTAAGTCAGATTGGCAAGAGAGAAGAAATGAAAGGTAAAAGTTTAAGAGCGCCAGGCGTGGTGGCTCACGCCTTTAATCCCAGCACTTTGGAGGCAGAGGCAGGCGGATTTCTGAGTTCAAGGCTAGCCTGGTCTACAAAGTGAGTTCCGGGACAGCCAGGGCCATACAGAGAAACCCTGTCTCGAAAAACAAACAAAAAGTTTAAGAGCATCAGTTTGTACTTTATGAGTAAGTTGAAATATTAATACAAATACAAGGGTAATAAAGAGATCATAGAGAAATAAAACTGTCTATTCTCACTATTTGACATTGAACAGCCCTGAGAGATGGACTATAGTTCTTGGCTTCTGGTTTGGTCTAGTTTGTCCATTTTCTTGTTGAGTATGCCCTTTTACTGATGAAAAATTCTGTGCTTATTATTTGTACGTTTTCCTTTTCAAAGCCAAAGTAACACTTTTTGAGTGTTGGCCATTTAAGGTACTGCTGTATAGGATTCTTCAGATATTTCTAGGAATACCTAATGGTCTTAAAATTTTCTGACCTTTTTGTTCTTGTTACTCATCTAGTCCTTACCTCATTTTATTACCAAGTTTCCTGTCTTGGAGATAACACTACAAACTCAGGTGATATCACCATCTGTTGCTAAAACTGATTAGCTTTTCATTGAGAAACACTGACTCATTTATTTCATATTAGACATATGTGCCAGTCACTAAGTTCTCTGTCTAGCATTGTTCTTTTCAGTTCTGACAGTTCAGGTGCTTAGCATACAGTAGCTATTCATTTTTGTAGGCTTTGTATCCCATCACATTCAGTCTTGTATTCTACTTTTAGACTCTTCTGTTTCCTTTTACAAGCTCTACCCCCTGTTTGTTCTTTTATAGGATATATTTTAAATCTAGGCATATTCCTCTACTTTCCAATATGGTTGCTGTGCTCAATTCACTCTTCGTTAATCACACATCTGGAATGGCTTCTCTTTGAAAACCAAACCCTATCAAATCTTTTTTTATTCACAAAATTCTTCATCTCAGGACTGGAGAAGTAGCACAGTAGAGAAGAGAAGAGCACTGGCTACTCCTGGGTTTGATTCACAGCATACACATGACTGATTTTACTCAACCCGATACACATTTGGGTTTCCACAGACACCAGGTATACATGTGGTGCACATATATACATGTAAGCAAAATACTTAAACACATAGCATACAAAAAAAATCATCTAAAATTTGTAAACTATGGCCTTTGTCTGACCATTTATTTCTCTATAATTCCCTTTTATATTACAAAATAACTGTCAAAGCTATCAGAATAATATTTTAAAATATATGAACACAATATGAAATGCAAATACCTGTGTGTCTAAATGACGTTTTATTGTAATATATCAAGATCATTTTCTCAAGTCAAGTAATTTGGCGGACACTAGACAGTATGTCCAACCCATTATAGAAAAAAGTTTTCCAAATCTTGGTCTAGCATAGCATATTTTAATTAATAACTGCATCTTTTTTTTTTTTTCAGTTTCCAAATGGTTATTTTATCAGATCGTTCAACATTAAATTTTCGTCATTTGCAATAACTGCATCTTTAAACTCCATGATACATATCACATTGCTTTTATCTCTTTAGCTATGGTACTATAAAGAGGAGTGGTAGAATGGAGTTCTTGTTTGTTTTAAAGACAAATCTGATGTATACCAGGCTGGCTTCCAAGTTGCTGTTTAGCCAAAGGTGACCTTGAATTTCTGATCCTCCTACCTTTGCCTTCTGTGATTGTGTTGTGATAACAGGCACAAATCATGGTGCTTGTTTATTTTTTAGACTTACTAAGGCAGGCTCTTACTTTTCGTACAGGCTGATCCAGAACTTAATATATAGTCAAGACTGGATGTGCCTTCTCCCTTATCTTCCCAGATGATGGAGTCACAGGCGTGAGTCACCTTGACCAGTAAGGTGTGTGTGTGTGTGTGTATCTATACCTCTTGACACCCTTTTTTAAATGTCCAGTGTTTTAAAACTCTATACTTCCTGTGATTATTTGACTTGCTACTATTCCCATCTTTAAAAAGAAAATTATGAAACTTAGGATCACTGAGATGGCTCAGTGTTTATAAAGATGTTTGCTGTCAAACCTAATGACCTGAGTTATCATGGTGTAAAGAGAATTGACTCCTGCAAGTTTGCCTCTCATCTATATACACACCTGTATATATGCCCACACACATACAAAATGAATATAAGTTTAAAACATTGGAAAACCTAGGTTACAATCATTCATTTAATGAAAATGATGGGTCCTTTTCTGTGTAGCACTACAAATAGAGAAAGTAATTAAAAGTATTCTCTTCTCCTATATCTTAGTTTTTCAAAGAGCATACATACATATTCATAGTACTGTCTTCAGTGAACTTCCTTATAGTACCTTTGGACCTTCCTTATAGTGCCTTTAGATTTTCTAAGTCTCTGGCATAAGGTTAAGCAGGTAGTGGCTAAACATAGGCATACAGGTCGTTCTCTTAGTTGATAGAAATGAGATGGCCTTTGATGCTTTTATTTCCATTAAATAAGGAAATAGACTAGTATAAATTTGGGATAGCTTTCTCATAAAGGCATAGGGGAAGAAGCATGTTGATCAGTGAAAGATTAGTGAAAGTTAGATTAAGTAGTAAGGTCTGCCATTACTCTGTTTGGGAATAGTTTATCTGGTTTAAAAATGCCTTTCATCAATAAAATCCCCTCCCAGCAATTTGAACTATCAAAAAATAGAAATGGATAAAAGAATTATTTTATTCAGTGTTAGGAAGCCCAGAGTTCCTGCTTAGATTCCCTCACTATCTACCTCCTAGAAGTACTTTACTGTTTATCAGTTTGTAGTGTATGTAAGTGATCAAACTATAGGGTTTAGGAAGATGCTGGACATTTTAGATTAGAGTATTTTCATTAGACTTTATAGGTTTATAGCAGTATGTAGATTTCTATTGTGCCAACAAATGTGGCATTAGGATTATATAATGGTCTTAGAGCTCTGTACACTGATCCTGGGGGTTGATTCATTTATTAATTGCTAAATATTATTTTATTCCCCGTGTCTATAAGGTAATCTGGGAACTAGGAGATTGGGTAAAAACAGAAAATTTAAAATTTTCAGGTTAGTCGCTATATAATTGTTTAAAAAAAATTTTAAAGATTCTCTTCATAACTTGACTATAGTCTAATCTAAAGACAAATTCATAAAATTGCTTATAGATACATTAGATCTAAAGATTGTGTGTTTTTGTGGCAGAAATCTTGGTTCAGTGGTAAAATTTTAAAAATCAATGGGATGGTTGATTTTCATTATTACATTGTTGAATTACTTAGCTACCTTACATATGCTATAATGTTACCTGTTTTTGCTTATAACATTGATAAGTTTGTCATCAAGAATTAGCAATATTAACAGGAAAAATATTTCAGGTTTACACTAATTTTTTAGTATGAAGTTTTTTCCTTATCTTATTCTGGAAAAGTTCACTTTAGCTTATTGAATATAGAATGTTCTTTCTGTTAGGTCTGTCTTTGGAAATGTTTGGTTACATGGGGTATTTAAGATTGAGCAAGTAATTTATAAAGTTATTTCTGTATAATCAGGTCTTAGAAATATAATTTCATAATAAATAGTGTGGCTTGCAAAAAAAGATACTTAAAGTCAGTTATTTTAGGACTATATTTGGGTTTTTTTTGTTTGTTTTTTGAGACAGGGTTTCTCTGTAGCCCTGGCTGTCCTGGAACTCACTCTGTAGACCAGGCTGGCCTTGAACTCAGAAATCCACCTGCCTCTGCCTCCCGAGTGCTGGGATTAAAGGCGTGCGCCACGACGCCCAGCTCAGGACTATATTTCTTATTTTTAGATTTATTTTATTTTTAATTTTATGTTTATATGTGCTTTGCCTGCATGTTTGTATGCGCATCATATGCATGCATTGCTGTGGAGACCAGAAGAGGATGTTGGAACTCCTAGAACTGGAGTGTTAGATGGTTGTAAGCTGCCATGAGGGTACTGGGAGTGAAACTTAAGTCCCCTTAAGAGCAACACATATTCTTAACTGCTGAATCATCTTTCTAGTCCCTTTGTTTCTTTTTTAAAAATTAGTTTTAACATTTATAAATAAAAATATAAGCTTATTCTGGCCATATTCATTATTATGAATCATAATTTACTTTGATTCAAATACCTTCATTTTTAGAAAAGTTTTCAGCTTAATATTAAGACTTATAAATCTGTTTGTGAAGTACTGTTAGGCTTGTTATATTAGTGTGATAGATAGAGATTTGTGCCCTTTTTGGCTCTTAAATCTGGAGTGAAATGGGAGAGGGGTAAAGTTAATGACATACAATACTTACGTTAGTTATGCAGGAGTTTTGGGAATACTGGGGAAAGTACAAAGACAGGAATGTGTTAAGCATATTGTGTGCCTCACTGTGATTGAAACAGAATGAGAGTTTGGGAAAGTAGCTCAGATATATATGAGAACATTGTAGTATGCAGGAATTAGAGTGGTAGGACATTAAAGACTTGGCTTTTCCTTTTAAAAGTACTGGAAAGTTTTTTTTTTTTTTTTTAAAGATTTATTTATTTATTATTTGTAAGTACACTGTAGCTGTCTTCAGACACTCCAGAAGAGGGCATCAGATTTCGTTACGGATGGTTGTGAGCCACCATGTGGTTGCTGGGATTTGAACTCGGGACCTTCGGAAGAGCAGTCGGTGCTCTTATCCGCTGAGCCATCTCACCAGCCCCCTACTGGAAAGTTTTGAACAGAAAAATGGCCAACTCTGGTTTATATTTTAGCAAGAACCTGGCTGTTCTGATATCAAAAGACCAGAGAAAGGGAATAGGAATTATGCAAGGAAATGAAATTAGAATCATTTACCAAACATGATGGTGAATAGAATCCGGGTTTTAGTAGTAAAGATGACAGAAACTGGTAAGTTTTGTGTGTGTGCATGCGTGCACACATTTAAGGGTAGGGCTATTAAGGACAAAGTAAAACTATAAAGGCATAAATATTTTTTAAAAAATCATACTTTATAAATAGACGCCAACGATTTTATGAAAGGGGACAAAAGTTTTATTATTTAAAGATTAATGTTTATAGATTTATGTTTCTTAATTGACAGTAGTTCTGCGTATATGAGATATAGTGTGGCATTTTAGCACGTGTGATAAGTGACTGGATCAGAGAAATTGGCCTATCTTTTGATACCAGAACAGCCCACGTACCTTGTCTCCTAGTCTCAGGCCAAGTCCACTATGCACCTAACTCTGTCCCTTGTAGTCATTCTGTGGTCCTTGCATTTCCAGTATGCTAGACTGTCAACTTGTAACAGGCTGTATCTTCACCAATGAGCTTTCCTGGCTTCAGACAGTGTCAAGCCATAGGTTCTTTATATGATTCTTTTGGTACTAGGGTTTCTACTACAACTGAGGTTGAACCTTCACCAGTACCCTCTCCTGGCCTCTCTTCAGGGGATCTTTGATATTGCCATACAATGCCAAGACTCAACTGCTCTCTGTAACCTCTTCATGCCTTCAGAACCAGCACCATATGGGAGTCTTACACATTGCCAAGTTCTGCTTTCAGCTTCAGATCTAGGCTTCACCCCTCACCCCTAGCTATGTGCTTACTCTGGGAACTACTTCCCTGATTTCACCTCAGTGATACTCTTAAGAATTGCTAATTTTTCAGCCTCAGCCTACCAACATTGGTTGTCCCACTTAAAGCAACGATTTTAGTTACATAGATTCTTAAAGTGTTATAGGAATAGAGTCTTTGAGGGACTGAAGTCTAAATATTGAAACTGAGTCCTCTGAACCATCACAAGCCAGACATTCAACCTGCAGTTCTATCCACATATCTTCCAAGCTTCAACAATTTGTTAAACTTTAAGCATTCTGCCTTTTCTAGCCAAAAGCTCCCAAATGAGCCACAATCTTCTGCTAAAACAACATGGTCAGGTTCATTCCAACACCATTCTGTACAAGTTTGGTTCTCTGTTACTGTGATAAAAAACGGACTAAAACAAACTTGAGGAGGAAAGGGTTGGTTTGGTGTGTAGTTACAGTTGATCATTGAGGGAAGTCAGCACAGGAACCATGAAGGAAAGAAAGCACCATAGTGGGTTATTTCCCTTGGCTTGCTTAGCTACCTTATATAGTCCATGCCCACCTGCCAGGGAATGGCGCGGCCCACAGTAGGTAGGGCACTCCTTCTTTCCAAGTGTGTCAAGTAGACAACCAAAATTAGCCATTACACCTCTCTACAAGTTATTTTAAAATATTTGTTTTCAATTCTGATTAGTCTGCAGTAATTTAGAACATTAGAAGTTATTTCTACTGTCCAGCTGTACTTCGATACCCATTGTCCATCTTCTCTTCATTATTCAGTCCCCTTACACTTTACCCAGGCATCAGTCAATAGCATTCTAGTCTCTAAAAATGTTTTAGGTTAAATTGATTTCCTAAGATTTTATTTTTCATTTTTTTAGGTTTCTTGTGTAGCTTTTTAATTTGTAGAAAGCCACTGTATGTTATTAAATTTTATTTAAAAGACAATGCAGAGTATGAATGACCTAGTAAATTTTTAGGAAACTTAGTTCTAGGAAATGGCTTTATTTTTAAAAAGAGTTTTAGGAAAGTTTCACACAAATATCTATATTATCATTAATTTCTATAAAGTTAAATATATTATCATTAATTTCTATAAAGTTAATTGACACTCTTGACATAACTTTCTTGTTATGAACCCTAAGCTTCTAAGATGAGCTTGAAGAAATTTGAGAGCCCTCACTGCGAGCTATTAAAAGCAGCACTATGATTGAGTATGTAAAATTGATCCAAACCATGTAATTTCATGCAGGCCATGTCTACTACTACTACCACCATTATTACTATTTCTTGCTTTCATCATAAGTAAAATAAATTGACTAAATGTTATGAGAATAAGGTACTGTGTATGAAAGTAAAATTTCATAAGAAAGGAGCTATTGCATAATTGTCCTAGTAACATATTAGTGCTGATCATAATTGAAAGATAATTTCAAATTGAATTTAAATAACATGTACATAGTAGAAAAGCAGGGTTCCAATCATTAATTTACTAGAGGTTTTTGTTCTTGCCCTTAAAAAAATACCAAAATTGCTTTGATTAATTAATTAAATCAAGTCTACCACTAAGCTGCATTCCAAAAAAAGTCATAGTGTCCAGTGTTAGATTTATGAGTTACATTGTGTTTGGATAAACATACATAATAGATATTACTAAAGATGTGAGCATTTTGGTGGAGATCAGGGTTTAGTTGAAAGTTTTCATAGTATTAGCAACTCCTTTCCTCCCTTTACCTCTCCTCCTCTTCTCTTTTGCTATCTCAATTTTGGGAGGATCGTATCTAATAAATTTCACATGAGTGTTGAAACTTACCAAAAACAAACAACCAAACAAAATCTCCTAAAATTAAAATCCTGGGGAAATACACTTTGAGGAATTCTGTTATCTAAAGTTAGTTATTTTATGCTTTTTACTTCATGAGGCTGGAGATTACAGCTGTTTTAGAGTGCTTGCTTAGAGGATGCTAGCACTAGGGCCCTTGATTCTACCCTTGACACAGTATAAAACAAAATTGAGTAAAAGCTGTAAGTTAGTTGATAAAGCAGTGCATTTTATTCTTTATTTACATAGTCTTATAGAAGGCAAGAAAATTAAAGGAGCAGAAAGGATTAGTTGTTTTTCTCAAATCTGTAGGAAGGAGTAATTAGAAGCAGAACTCACATTTGGTTACTAGAGGTTTTAGGAATTCATTTTAATGCTTGTCAGCCATTAGATTTATAACAGTTACTGTTAGATTTACCTTAAATTTGAGGCCATGTGCATTTATAAAAGTAAATTATAAGTTGTTTATATGATTTCTTTTCATATATGCAACATTATTAGAATTATTAGTTTACATAAACTTCGTTACTGGCATTTTTACTTTGTATATTTCCACATGTGTAACTCATGTAAGTTTTTCATTTTTTCCCCTTTCTAGGAAGATGATCCATATGATCTCGAAGAAGACCTTTCTTTGGCAATGAGGGAACTACAAAGAACCAAATATCATTCTGAAATTCAGGATCTGTATTTTGAGATGGTTTTATTTTCAGAATGAAAAGTATATATGGTTATCTTTATGAATGTAAAGACATGAGAAAAGAGTTATGATGGCAAAAAACAAAGAACCTCGACCCCCATCTTATACTGTCAGTGTAGTTGGACTCTCTGGGACTGAAAAAGACAAAGGAAACTGTGGAGTTGGAAAATCTTGTTTGTGCAATAGATTTGTACGTTCAAAAGCAGATGAATACTATCCAGAGCATACTTCTGTGCTTAGCACCATTGACTTTGGAGGCCGAGTAGTAAACAATGATCACTTTTTATACTGGGGTGACATAACACAAAATGGTGAAGATGGTGTAGAATGCAGAATTCATGTCATTGAACAAACAGAGTTCATTGATGACCAGACTTTCTTGCCTCATCGAAGTACAAATTTGCAACCATATATAAAACGTGCAGCTGCCTCAAAATTGCAGTCAGCAGAAAAACTAATGTACATTTGTACTGATCAGCTAGGCTTGGAGCAAGACTTTGAACAGAAGCAGATGCCTGAAGGGAAACTCAATGTAGATGGATTTTTATTGTGTATTGATGTGAGTCAAGGATGTAATAGGAAGTTTGATGATCAACTTAAATTTGTGAATAACCTTTTTGTCCAGCTATCAAAATCCAAAAAACCTGTGATAATAGCAGCAACTAAGTGTGATGAATGTGTGGATCATTACCTTAGAGAAGTTCAAGCCTTTGCCTCAAACAAAAAGAACCTTCTAGTAGTGGAAACATCGGCACGATTTAATGTCAACATTGAGACATGTTTCACTGCTTTGGTACAAATGTTGGATAAAACTCGTGGCAAACCTAAAATTATTCCCTATCTGGATGCTTATAAAACACAGAGACAACTTGTTGTCACAGCAACAGACAAGTTTGAAAAACTTGTACAGACTGTGAGAGATTATCATGCAACTTGGAAAACTGTTAGTAATAAATTAAAAAATCATCCTGATTATGAAGAATATATCAATTTAGAGGGAACAAGAAAGGCCAGAAATACATTCTCAAAGCATATAGAGCAACTCAAACAGGAACACATAAGAAAAAGGAGAGAAGAATATATAAGTACCTTACCAAGGGCTTTTAATACTCTCTTGCCAGATCTAGAAGAGATTGAACATTTGAATTGGTTGGAAGCTTTGAAGTTAATGGAAAAGAGAGCAGATTTCCAGTTATGTTTTGTGGTGCTAGAAAAAACACCTTGGGATGAAACTGACCATATAGACAAAATTAATGATAGACGGATCCCATTCGACCTTCTGAGCACTTTAGAAGCAGAAAAAGTCTATCAAAACCATGTACAACATCTGATATCAGAGAAAAGAAGAATAGAAATGAAGGAGAAATTCAAGAAGACTTTAGAAAAAATTCAGTTCATTTCACCTGGGCAGCCATGGGAGGAAGTTATGTGTTTTGTCATGGAGGATGAAGCATTCAAATACATCACTGAGGCTGATAGCAAAGAAGTATATGGTAGACATCAGCGAGAGATAGTAGAAAAAGCCAAAGAAGAGTTTCAGGAAATGCTTTTTGAGCATTCTGAACTTTTTTATGATTTAGATCTTAATGCAACACCAAGTTCTGATAAAATGAGTGAAATTCATACAGTTCTAAGTGAAGAACCTAGATATAAAGCTTTACAGAAACTTGCACCTGATAGAGAATCTCTTCTACTTAAGCATATAGGATTTGTTTATCATCCCACTAAAGAAACATGCCTCAGTGGCCAATATTGTACAGACATTAAAGTGGAAAATTTACTTGCCACTAGTCTATTAGAGATGGATCATAACCGCGTACGCTTGTATCATGATAGTACCAATATAGACAAAGTTAATCTTTTCATTTTAGGGAAAGATGGCCTTGCCCAGGAACTAGCAAATGAAATAAGGACTCAATCCACTGATGATGAGTATGCCTTAGATGGAAAAATTTATGAACTTGATCTTCGGCCTGTTGATGCCAAATCGCCTTACATTTTGAGTCAGCTATGGACTGCAGCCTTTAAACCACATGGGTGCTTCTGTGTATTCAATTCCATCGAGTCACTGAGTTTTATTGGAGAATTTATTGGAAAAATAAGAACCGAAGCATCTCAGATCAGAAAAGATAAATATATGGCTAATCTTCCATTTACATTAATTCTTGCTAATCAGAGGGATTCCATTAGTAAAAATCTACCAATTCTCAGGCACCAGGGTCAGCAGTTGGCCAACAAATTGCAGTGTCCTTTTGTAGATGTACCTACTGGTACATATCCTCGTAAATTTAATGAATCACAAATAAAGCAAGCTCTAAGAGGAGTACTGGAATCAGTTAAACACAATTTAGATGTGGTGAGCCCAGTTCCTATCAATAAGGATGTGTCTGAAGCTGACTTGAGAATTGTCATGTGTGCCATGTGTGGTGATCCATTTAGTGTGGATCTCATTCTTTCACCTTTCCTTGACTCTCATTCTTGCAGTGCTGCTCAAGCTGGACAGAATAATTCATTAATGCTTGACAAAATTATTGGTGAAAAAAGGAGGCGAATACAGATCACAATATTGTCATACCACTCCTCAATTGGAGTAAGAAAAGATGAACTGGTTCATGGGTATATATTAGTTTATTCTGCAAAAAGGAAAGCATCAATGGGAATGCTTCGTGCATTTCTATCAGAAGTTCAAGATACTATTCCTGTACAACTGGTGGCAGTTACCGACAGTCAAGCTGATTTCTTTGAAAATGAGGCTATCAAGGAGTTAATGACTGAAGGAGAACACATTGCAACTGAGATAACTGCTAAATTTACAGCATTATATTCTTTATCTCAGTATCATAGGCAAACTGAGGTTTTCACTTTGTTTTTCAGTGATGTTCTAGAGAAAAAAAATATGATAGAAAATTCCTATTTGTCTGATAATACAAGGGAATCCACTCATCACAGTGAAGATGTTTTTCTACCGTCTCCAAGAGACTGTTTTCCCTATAACAACTACCCTGATTCAGATGATGACACAGAAGCACCACCTCCTTATAGTCCAATTGGAGATGATGTACAGTTGCTTCCAACACCTAGTGACCGTTCCAGATACAGGTTAGATTTGGAAGGAAATGAATATCCTATTCATAGCACTCCAAATTGTCATGATCATGAACGTAACCATAAAGTGCCTCCACCTATTAAACCTAAACCAGTTGTACCTAAAACAAATGTGAAAAAACTGGATCCAAACCTTTTAAAAACAATTGAAGCTGGTATTGGTAAAAATCCAAGAAAACAGACTTCCCGGGTGCCATTGCCACATCCTGAAGATATGGATTCTTCAGATAACTATGCGGAACCCCTTGACACAATTTTCAAGCAGAAGGGCTATTCTGATGAGATTTATGTTGTCCCAGATGATAGTCAGAATCGAATTATTAAAATTCGAAACTCATTTGTAAATAACACTCAAGGAGATGAAGAAAATGGGTTTTCTGATAGAACCTCAAAAGGTCATGGGGAACGTAGGCCTTCCAAATACAAATACAAATCTAAAACTTTGTTTAGTAAAGCCAAGTCATACTACAGAAGAACACACTCAGATGCAAGTGATGATGAGGCTTTCACTACTTCTAAAACAAAAAGAAAAGGAAGACATCGTGGAAGTGAAGAAGATCCACTACTATCTCCTGTTGAAACTTGGAAAGGTGGTATTGATAATCCTGCAATCACATCTGACCAGGAGGTAGATGATAAGAAGATAAAGAAGAAAACCCACAAAGTAAAGGAAGATAAAAAGGTAAGTTTATATTTATAAAAGTTCTCAACTTTTGCCTTAAAAGGAAAAAATATATATTTAAAATAACCTTTAATCCCAGCACTCAGGAAGCAGAGGCAGGTGGCTTTCTGAGTTCCAGGCCAGCCAGGACTATACAGAGAAACCCTGTCCCGAAAAAACAAAAACAAACAAACAAAAAATAATGAGTTTTGATATTAATAACTTAAAATTACTAAGTAAATTTGGTATCTCTTTAATTTTTAAAATTCTAAAATATTTGATAGGCACAGATTTGTTTTTGTTGTTTTGTTGTTTTAGTGCATTTTATTTCTTGATGCTTTACTTGGAATAGAAGGCTGAATTTATATTCTTCAGCATGAAAATTATGAATGGAGGTTTGTCCTTTACATTTTCAGTAACAGTTTATCTAATGGTATCAGATTTGTATTAAAGTTGTATTTAATGCTTTCTACATCCTTTTTCACAGTAGTATTTTAGGAACTTCTATTACTGTTTGACTTGATTTCACATAAGCCTTCATCAAGGATTTTATGGTTATTCAGATAATATTCAGTATATATTTATTCCAGTGTATTGAATGTTACATCAGTTAAATTTTATGGTTTAAATAATTATTGTGAAGTTCCTACAGCTGAGTGGTGTTTATCAGAACCAATTAAAAATAATGAGTAACTGTATTCTAGTTAGATTTTCAGTGTGTAGTAAACTGCCCATTATAACTTGGATAGTCATTTTAAAAATTTAAGCTATGGTATTTATTTTCCTAATTCTGTAACCAAAACATTTAAACTGTTTTTCATATAGCCTAGACATGTAACATACTCTTATGACCTCATGACATATAATACTAGCAGTAAATATCTCTGGCATCTTACACATACAACATTTTTATCATTAGTCCTGTCTACAGTTTAGGTGGGTTTTTTGTTTGTTCGTTAGGGGTTTGCTTTTGAAATAAGGTCTTGTGTCCTTCAGGTTAGTCTTGAACTATGTACTCAAGGCTGGCTTTGAACTGCTGTCTCAGCTTCCTGAAATTACAGGAGTATACCCCAATACCCAGCTATGTGTTAATGCCTTTTATCACTGCCAGAGCTGCTTTTCTGCTAATTTGCATAGACCAATTGAGCATCCTTAATTTGAAAATCAAAATCTAAAGTGCTCTAAAACCTGAAAGTTTTGGGTCCCATCACGATATTACCCATGGAATAATTTTATATCTGACTGTACCTAATAGGTATCAATGAAAACTAGAAATACTCACAAAATTACCTTTAGACTATTTATAAATTATATGTGAGACATAAATGAATTTGATGTTTAGCCTTGAATCTCATCCTCAAGATAAACTCATTTTATAAATGCAGACATCACAAAATGAAAAAAAATAGAGATATGAAAAACTCCTAGACCCAAGCATTTTAAATAATTAATACTCAACTTTTTTGTTCAAACTTTCATAAATGTCAAGCATCTATAACAGTAGTTCTCAACTTTCCTAATGCTACAACCCTTTAATATAGTTTCTCATGTTTTGGTGACTCGCCCCAGCTGTAAAATTATTTTGTTGCTACTTCATAACTGTAGTTTTGCTGTTGTTATGAATTATAAATATCTGATATGCAGGATATCTCTGTGTGACCCCTGTGAAAGGATCACTGGGCCCCTAAAGGAGTTGCAACCCTCAGATTGAGAACTCCTAGTCTATAGTCTTTCTACTTCAGTATTGCCTTTATTTATGTGTTTATTTTTGTGTTTTGGTTCACAAATCTTAATTATTTTGCTATCTTGAGAAGGAGGAAGGGAGAAAAATGGGTCACTCTCTTTTGTTTTTGAGACTGGGTCTCTCAACTGAACATGGAGCTCACCAATTGATTAGGCTGGTTAGCCAGTGAGCTTCAGAGATTATAGATACTTTTATGTGGGTGTTGGTCAGAATTCAAGACTCTGGGTTTATGTAATAGGCATTTTACCAATTGGTCCAACTCTCCATCCTCTAGTATAATTTCTACTTAAATAGTAGTTGTGGGGATAGTAAAAAGTTCCTGTACTCTGGGAACACTCAGATTTTCTGGTTGTTTGTATCCCATCTTGCTTGAGCATATGAAGTATGGCTATGTTTGTTTGCTTGTATTAAGAGGTAAGTATTTAGAGGTTAAACTGAAGGTACTGGAATCTTGGCTATTAAATGCTTCATCATGTATTCTCTATGTAAAATTATCTCTAATAACAATGGTGTTTTAGTGTTTTTGTTTTCCTTCTGGCAAAATGATTAAAACTGGCTGGTTAGTTTTCCATGATTTTCATTTTGCTGCCTTTTTGTTAGCACAATGAGTCGTTTTCCTATGAAAGTTTGTTTTAGGCATATTTATTCTTGCAGATATGTTTGTAATCACCAGATTCAAAAGGCCTGTATTTTTAGAGATTCAGTGTTATTTCTTCAGTTTTTTTAAATAGCATTCTCACTTCTGAGTACAGGGTAAGAATATACCAAATATATATTCTGGAGTTTTTAATATGGTCTTTTTATACCAACTGAATAATCATACAACTACTTGGATTGGATGTTACTTCATAAGTTTCACCTATGTGGTGATTTAACTCTCCAGTTATTTTTCTGATTGTAAGTCCTCTTGTTCCTTTCGGATCTCAAATCTGAATGTGTTCAAGAGTTGAAAGCATGTCATAATTGAAATGGTATAGGATTTTCATTCTTTTGTTTTAATTACTTGTATATGTTAATAGTTTATAATCACTAGCATCTTAGATACATAGAATAAGAGTACTTTACCTTTAATTTTTATCATTTGCTAATTACCTCTATTTTATGTCAGCATTGTTTTTACTCAACACTGGTGGTGAATTTGCTTTAAGTTATGCTTTTACTCCTTCTGTTTAAGTCACATTCTCAGCCATCTTCAGAGTTCTTTTCAGAAATGTGTTAGATTTTCATGTAACATTGCTTTGATTATTAGGGCCATGGTTTATGTATTTAGAGTCTTAAAAACATTTAAGAAATTATTTTATTGAAGTTTTTATGTTTATAAAGTTTGGAGTTATATAAGTGGTTCTAGATTATGGTTTTCAAAAGATATAGGTTATGCAGTTTCAGACAAGACCAGGTATTATCAGTGTGGTATTCTATAGACCTAGGCTTCTGTGGTTTGAATCCACGCTCAAATGTTTACAGTTCAAACCTTTGCATGTTCATCTAGGAAAACAGAGCCATCATACCTAGCAGTGCTATGAGAGAAGGAGGAATATTTGTTTAGAACAGTATCTAGAATATGTTGTTTGATGGAGAGGGATACTGGAGTCCAAATAAACATTTTTTTAAGTGAGCTTAGTGGGAAAGGATCACCATAGAGTACCATTCACAAAACTTAAAGAAAAGTAAATCAGTGGTTTTATTTTAGATGTGTTTTAAGCAAAAAATTTAGTAATTGAAAAAAATTTTTCAATTACTCAAAAGCATCAAACTGGCTATATAATGTGAAAGATGATAGTAGAAATTGTCCTAATAATTATTAGGTACTGAAATATTAATAGTTATATGGGGTTTTACTGAACTGTAGAGCTAGTTTGGAGTTAAGCAGAGCCAGTGTACCATAGGATTACAAAGTTGTCTTCAAACTGTTTACAAGATGTATGTGAAACATAAATGAATTTGATATTTAGCTTTGAGTCTCCCCTTCAAGATAACTTTTACCTATGCAGATACTACAAAACGAAAAAGAGAATTGAGATATTAAACACACTTGGTTCCAAGCATTTTAAATAAGGAATACTCAAGGTATTTGGAGTGTGTTATAATTCATGTTGCAGTTAGGGAAGAGATTTGGATCATATAGATTAGGTAAGAGAATATATAAACATATAGTTATAAAGTGGTCCAGTTTCAGAGACCATATGGGAAACTAGAAAACAATTAAAATTGGCAAGATTGGGAAAATGCAGAAGCTATAAATAACACTTAGGAATAAAAACTATGGGATGGGTACAGGCACAAAATGCTCAATGAGCTAATAAAAATATATTAAAAAATAAAAATAAGAAACACACAGAAATAGATATATAATTACAAGTACATGGAAATAGAAGATACTAGTGAGTACTGCCAGTAGTTTTGTGTATGCTACTTTGAAAATTTAAACAAAATAGACATCTAAAATAAATTTGATAATTTGCCTAAATTAAAATTAAAAGAGCATTTAATTAATTGTGAGGTAGCAGTTAAATTTTCCCACCAAAGAAATGCCTGTCCCACATAATTTTATGAGACAGGTCATTCTGGTGTTATACAAATTATTTCAGAGAGTAGAAAACATAGGAATACGTTCTGCAATTAATTTTCATATTAGTCCTTAATTTATAATTTTATAATCAGACAAGGAAGGTATAAGAAAGGAATAATACATATCTGTTTTATTCATGAGAATTTATTTAAAATTCTTAAATATCAGGCCCACAGACATTTCACTGTAAACTTGACTTTTGTTTTGAGACAGGGTCTTGTTAGCTAAGGCTAGTTCTGAACTCTTGGTCCTCTAACCTCCACCTCCTAAGTATTGAAGTTAAAGGCATGTCTCACTGCCTGGCTAGCTTTCACATGAGAGATTTGAGACCTGTTTGAGCAAAAAACATTCAAAAGAAAATTTTAGGGGCTGGAGATTTTATTTCCCCCCTCCCCGGTCCACCCTCTGACTGTTCCACATCCCATACCTCCTTCCCACCCACCCCCATACCCCAACCCCTGTCTCCTCCTTGAGGATGTCCCCAATACCCACCCAACCAGACCTCTAAATTCTCTGGGGCCTCTAGTCTCTTAAGGGTTAGGTGCATCTTCTCTGACTGAACCCAGACCCTGCAGTCCTCTGCTGTATATGTGTTGGGGGGCTGGTGTATGCTGCCTGGTTGGTAATCCAGTGTTTGAGAGATCTCCGGGTCCAGGTTAATTGAGACTGCTGGACCTCCTACATGGTCACCCTCTTTCTCAGCTTCTGTCCATTGGTTGGGTGCAAATATCTGCATCTGACTAATTTCCAAGGGCAGTCATGATAGGTCCCTTTTTGTGAGCTCTCCATAGCCTCAAGTAATTGTGTCAGGTCTTGAGACCTCCCCTTGAGCTGGATCCCACTTTGGGCCTGTTGCTAGACCTTCTTTTCCTCAGGTTCCTCTCCATTTTCATCCCTGCAGTTCTTTCAGTCAAGAACAATTATGGGTCAGAATTTTGACTGTGGCATGGCAACCCCCTCTCTCACTTGATGCCCTGCCTTCCTGCTGGAGGTGGGCTCTATAAATTCCTTCTCCCTACTGTTGGTTTCGTTTCACCTAAGGTCCCTCCCTTTCAGTCCTGAGAGTCTCTCACCTCCCAGGTGCATTCTGGAAGGTCCCCCCAACCTCCTACCTCCTGAGGTTGCCTGTTTCCATTCTTTCTGCTGCCCCTCAGAGCTTGCTTCAGTCCTTTTTCCCCTCACCCAATATTAGATCAGGTTCCCTTCCCCCCACCCCTCTACTTTCCCTTCAGGTCCTTCCCAGTTTCCTCCCTCCTTCCCTCCCCTCTTGTGATTGCTTTCTTCTCCCTCCCAAGTGGGACTGAGGTGTCCTCATTTGGGCCCTTCATCCTGTTGACTTTTTTTGAGTTCTGTGGACTGTATCTTGGGTATTCTGTTTTGGGTTTTTTTTTTGGCTAATATCCACTTATTAGTGAGAATATATGCTTTTTACTGAATGCTCAATATGACTGACTATTGTTAGAAGCTAATACAGGTGTAACTAACCCCTTGGCTGTTTCTCAAGGAATCAAGTCTAGTAAAATTGATTTTAAATTAATATTTTGAATGAGGTATAACATTTTGAATTTTCCTTATCTGTGTCCTACCTAGAAAACACTGGCTTTGGTTATTATTCCTATTACTTTCTTACTGATAGGCTAAAATGACCTTTGAATCATTAGCTAGGTGTGTGCGGTTTATAATTCTGTATAATATTGTTTTGTTTATTGTCATTCATGATGGCATGCATGTGCCTATAGCCCTAGCTATGTGGGAGGCTGAGGCAGGATATCCTGAACCTAGTAATTTGAGAACATCTTGGGTAACATGAGTGACATGCAGTCTTATGTTTTTTGTTTTGTTTTGTTTTTAATAGAATTTCAGTGCTGGACACACCAATTTATGGTACAATATATGTGTAGATTATAGTGTAGTTATTTCCTCTTATATTTTTTCATTTGTCATTTCTTGGACTTGTTCTCTTCTGTATTATACATTTGACTGATTTATTTCTTTTTAGACATAGATTGAAATACATAAATTTAAAAGTATATTTTTAATTCATTTTACTAAGACCTAAAAATAAGTTGCTTATTTGTACATCAGATTAATTATAATTGTTAAGAATATAATATGTGTCAAGAAAGTTCTTCTATGCCGGGCGTGGTGGCACACACCTTTAATCCCAGCACTTTGGAGGCAGAGGCAGGCGAAATTCTGAGTTCGAGGCCAGCCTGGTCTACAAAGTGAGTTCCAGGATAGCCAGGGTTATTACAGAGAAACCCTGTCTCGAAAAACCAAAAAAAAAAAAAAAAAAAGAAAAGAAAAAAAAAAAGAAAGTTCTTCTATAATGCAGAATACTTCTTTTTTCTAATAAATAGATGGACAGTTCCTATTGGATTATAGCATTTCTGGTTTTTGTACTGTTAACTTTATTGTAAATGATTCTGCTCAATCATGGGGAAATAGTAGGTACACTTTTATGATTTCTTGCTCTATAATGTTTTCTTGGAGACTCAGCTGAAAGAAGGGGATTCTCGAGTAAACAAATTAATTTATGCTTTTGAAAAATAGAGCTGAGTGTAGTGGCATATGCCTGTATGATCTCCATACACCAGAGGCTGCTGCAGGAAAATCTTGAGTCAGCTTTGTCTGTATAGCATGACCTTTTTTCAAAACAGCAGAGTAGACTTTAGTAGAAAGAATGAGTTTGTTTGTTTGTTTGTTTGTTTTTGTTTTTTTAACTAAAACTAATTGTTCATGTCTCTAGTCCTTAGTATAAAATACATGGGTATAAAAAAAGTGATCTTTTGATTCTATTTAGTGTTATTCAACTATAAATAAGGAACACTTTTCATACTTTATATAAGATAATTATTTTGAATTTTGAGAAATTATCTTTTAGCCTTTAAAAGTCTGCAGAAAGATTTGGATGTTTTTCCTGGAAAAATGCATACAGAAAATTTAACTGTAGTTTTAATAGTTTCACTTACTTCCTGAAGACCTGTGGACCCCAGCTTAAGAATTCTTATTATAAAATGTGAAAGAGGAAGAAGACACTTAAATTTTTCTTTATTTCTTTTTTTATTTTCTTGTCTTCACTAACACATTGACTGGTAAACATTGGAGTTGATTTAAATATTAAAAAAGTATTTGATAGGTAATGAGAAAAAGAATGTCAGTGGTTAATTTCTTTTGAATGTAGTTATTTGGAAAACCCTGATAAAAGTCTACTGATACACTTATAGCACAAGATTTTGTGGCAGTACCCTGTCCAGATCACTCTTAGTTTATATTTTATTATTTAAGTTATTAATGGCATTAATAGAGAAACCCTGTCTTGAAAAACCAAAAAAAGAAAAAAATGGCATTAATAAAATAATATATCAGATGTATGGTAGATGTTGATGCTCTTTAGGAAAGTACTATTTTATAGAAGTAAGTTTTCTGAATTAAGGCCAAAAACTGTCTAACTTGTATCTTCAAGAACACTATCTATGCTGGGCAGTGGTGGGGCATGCCTTTAATCCCAGCACTTGGGAGGCAGAGGCAGGCAGATTTCTGAGTTCCAGGCCAGCTTGGTCTACAGAGTGAGTTCCAGAACAGTCAGGGCTACACAGAGAAACCCTGTCTCGAAAAACCAAACCAAACCAAAAACAAAACAAAACAAACCAAAACAAAACAAAAACCCTATCTACAGTTATTTTCTCTTCGTTTCACTTATGGTTAGCTTGAAAAGTGACCAGTTCTTTTAAAAGGGACACTTCTTTGTTTTCCAGTCTGCACCACAGTAGTGTTTCTCATCTTGATTCATGCAGAACCTCTATTTGTTTTCTTTTTGTTGTTGTTGTTTTTTGTTTTTTGAAATAGGACTCTCTATGTTGCCCAAACTGAGTTCAAATGCTTTTCTTGCCTTTGCCTCCTGGGTGCTGGAATGACCATGGTACCTGGCTTCAAGACCTTTTTCTCTATGCTAAGATTCTCAGACTTCTCAAGAACATTTTCTGTACACATTTACCCGACTTGACGCCTTTTTATTTCACCAACCTATACCAGTGATTCTCAGTGTAAAACTGCTCTTTAGGGACCATGTAACAATGGTTGGCTGTCACTACTGGGTTGGAGTATTGTTGCCCTAGCATATAAATATAAGTCAAGGATGCTACTGATAAACCAAAGTTCATTTCTCACAACTCTGGATTATGCAGCCCCAAATGGCTCGCTCCAGTGCTGAAGTTTGAGAAACATTAGTAAAACTGAAAGTAGTCTTTAAGGAAGTTCCAATGAAGTTCTAAGACAGCCGGTATATGTGGCGTGTTAGTACCTGTTCAGTAAGAAAGGCAGGTTTTTCCTTCTCTGTCCTCATGATTGAGCAAGATTGTGTTTTTAGGAAAGTGCTACTACGGACCAGAGCAACATACTATTGCTATTCATCATACTCAGCTGCTCTTTAGTCTGCTATCAGATATGTTGCCTCTACTCCATTGTTGCAGTCTTAGTTGAGATTTTATTACTTTACTTCTTACTTGTATTATTGCCATGTATTTTATTTTGTGATAACTGTAGATTTTCATGACATTGTAAGACATGATACAGAGATCTTAGGTTTGCTACAATAGTCAGACATATAGTACAGTATCACAACCACTGCATTGGTACTAGTTAGATGTCTGATTTTAATTCTCCAATTTCTGAGTTGTTTATGTGTGTATTTAGTTGTGAAAATTTTCACATGCATAGGTCTATACAGTAAAGATGCAAAAACAGTTTTATAACCAGCCAGCCTCACTATTGTTCTTTCATAACAACACTCTCCTCCCCATCTTGTCCTCATTCCTAACCTGCCTACACCTTCAAACCTGTTTTCTGTTGATATACTTCTGTTACTTCAAGACTATATGAATGAGATCGAATAGTAGGTAACTTTCTAGGACTGACTTTTTTCATCCAGCATAAAATCCCTTCGGATTTATTTAAATTGTTGCATTTTTTTTTTTCAATTATTCTCTTACTGCTGAGTAGTATTCTACAGTATGAGTATATTCAGTTTTAAAATTGTTGAAGGGCATTGAGTTGGTTGTGTTTTAGATAGGGATAGTTTCTGTGAACAGTTGGGTTTGGGTTTTTTCTTAAATAAATAATGAGTCTTTGTGTTTCTAGAATAGGACTATAACTGCTAGGTCATATGATAATTTCATAGTCTTGTAAGGAAACTACCTTACTGTCTTTCTGAGTGGGTGTACCATATTAAATTTCCACTGGCAACTGGCAACGATGGTCTATCCAGTTTCTCCACATCATCACCAGTATTCACAGCGTAATTATTCTTTAACTGAGTTTCTCGGTTCCATTCAGCATTAGTTCAGACAGCTCTATTACTCAGAGGGATTATGCTAAAATGGAAACACCTGTTCCTTTTTCTTTCAACATATTTGTGGTATGTGTATATGTGTATAGAGTTCAAACTCCTTAGTTAGGTTTCTAAAGTTGTTTGTAGGGGAACTCTGCTTTTCTACCTTTGTGATTCCCTGGTATACAGTTTTAAATTCTAAGAATAGCAAAGTAACTCGGGCGTGGTGGCGCACGCCTTTAATCCCAGCACTCAGGAGGCAGAGGCAGGCGGATTTCTGAGTTCGAGGCCAGCCTGGTCTACAGAGTGAGTTCCAGGACAGCCAGGGCTACACAGTGAAACCCTGTCTCAAAAAAACAAACAACAAAAAAAGAATATCAAAAGTAGGTGCAACATACAGTAATTGTGTCAGTGCTGTTGCGAATATTAAGATTGTGCATATCATTTTAACAAATGTCTGATATATAATAAGCAGTAAATGGCTTTTTTGTTTGTTTTGTTTTGTTTTGTTTTGTTTTTGAGACAGGGTTTTTCTGTGTGATCCTGGCTGTCCTAGAACTCACTCTGTAGACCACGCTGGCCTTGAAACTCAGAAATCCGCCTGCCTCTGCCTCTCAAGTGCTGGGATAAATGGCAGTTTCTAAGTTCTTGTCCTTATCTTTACAAATAGGCAGTCAGGTATGTAGGGGAAAGAAGACTTATAGACTAGATCCTTAGATTTCTGAACTTTTCTGACCTCCTAACTTATATATAAAGTTCTGCCTTTTGCCATTTTCACGTTTAATGAACTACTTTGTACTGTTAAATAACTGGTAGTGAAGTATGGGTTTTTCTTTTTTCTTTTTTTCCATGACAGATAGGATATTTCTTGAGGACATTAAATTCTTCAAATTTTCTGTCCTTCACAGTAATTTGGAACTCTTCATACAGGAAAATTCGTCATTTTTAAAATATGCTGTTGTGTCCAAATACATTCATAATAGGGTTAACCTGTAACCTTACAAGTAATAATTTTTTATATGATTCAGATAGAATCCTTAAAATTAGGAACAACTATTTGTTAACACTCAAAAAATGTGTAATTAGTTAAATAAATTTGTTGGCGGGAAATGGTATGGGAGAGATGGCTCAGCAGTTAAAACTACTTGGTGCTATTGGAAAAGATCTGGGTTTGGTTCTCAGCATGGCAGGTAACAACAGAGTGTAACTAGTTGCAGGAAATCTACACCCTCTTTTAGTTTCTACATACAATGGACATAATGTATGGAGATAACATTCAGGGAAACTGCACATAAAATAATAAATCTTAAAAAGAAAATTTCAAATATCTGGTGAATAAACTGACAATACTTTATAGATTTATTAACAGAAACCTTGTGTAGTGAAGATCTTATAGATTACTGCTTGTAGTTTTTTCTGTTAGTGTTTCCTAATATTAAGTGTTAGATTATTGTCCAATACACATACTAAAAAGAGAGGGTTACTAGATTCTAAATAGTATTCTGAAAGCAGAACTAGCATGCTTCTGATTTCTTCACTAGGAAGAGTTAAAAGGGAAAGGGAAAATTCAAGACTGATTTTTGGGATGTGATTTGAACAACTGAATGGTTTTATTCAGTAGATACTTATTCTTACTTTTTATGTTTGAAATATCTGTTAATATTTAAGTGTACATAATCAGTGTCAAGATTAGATTTATGAACCTGGTATTGAGAGAGAAGGCTTTAAACAGGGATTAGATTATTCACTTAAGGGTATGAAACAGCTAGAGGAGAAAAGAAAGAGCTCAGGTAGAGTTATGTAGAATAATAGTTATTAGCAGTGGAATGGAAAAAGATTAGTGACCTTTATGGAAGCCAAAGAGCAAGTACTTAGGGTGAAAATTTTAAGAAAGAATGTTGATGAGAGCTTTAAGAAAGTTGCAGTGGTTTTTTTTGTGTGTGTAATATCATTTTAGTAGAATGGTAAAAGAAGCCATATAAGTGAATTGAGAGAATAGAATATATTTTAGAAGATTGGTGATTTTTTTTTTTGGTGGGTGTTGCATATGAACACAATTTAAAAGGTATGTGTTGAATGAATAAAATAAAATATATGTAGATAACAGTTTTATTTAATATAGAATATATCATCTATGAAAAACTAAAATTTATTAACACAATGCACACAAGCATGTTATGGCACCGTTGACAGTTAAGATACAGGCAAATATGGAAACTATTCAACTTTGCTGCATAAATTATAGTTCAGACAGTAGTCTAATAATTGATCGGCCACTTCCTGTTGCTTTTGGGAAGATACTTTCTCCACTTGAGTAAGCACTTCTTTCTCTAGTCTATTTTACATCAAAATAAAAAGTAGTGCACAGTTCTCATTTATTCTTTACCATGTATAATGTATACAACATATGATGCATCATGAGCAGCAAGCTGTAAAGTTGTAGAAGAGTTGACATTTGTAGAGCTAATCAGGAGCAGAGAACTAACTCCACAAAGTCCTGAGAGCTCTTTGCTTCTCAGGTTATGATCATACCCTGAAGTACAGCTTGTCTAATGGCAGCCACCTATCATCTCCTTCCATTGCTTCCAAGACCAAGCCCAACATCAGAGTCATCAGTAGTCAGATGGGAGGGATAAGAAATAACACATTGTCAAATACTACAACAGCAAAGACTAGAAGGTTATCAGAACGAAGGTTTGGGAAACAATAGAGTGGTTAAATGTAAGAAATCTATGTGTTCTTATACCAGAATGGTATTAAAAACATCAAGATTAAAAACTCAAGGTTAGCAAATACCTTAGTGTTAGTTCTCAACAACTTGGTAACTGACACTGTTTCCCAGAAAACTATTAACCACAAATGGCAAAGAAATAAAAACAACTAATCTATGTATCTTCAACCTGTGAATTCATCTTTGCCAAAGGCTTAGTCAGTTGTCACTTTGCCATCATCTCTCAACAGTTGTCATCCAGTGAAATTCCAGCAGTAAGAAATAAAAGATTGAACACACTGTTGTTGCTTCTTTTTTGTCCATTAACTAAAATTAAATTCTTGTGCATTGTCTTTGCATGATAGGCTTATATTATTTTTACTTACAAATGTCTCTTTTGAGTAGAACAACATTTTAAGTGTATTTCTTCCCAGTATGCCTTTAATGAGTTTCAAATTGCTTCATATATGGTTATGAGTAACATTTTTCTTATTTCATTTGTAAAACATGTTGTCACCCCCCCCCCAAAAAAAAAAAACCAAAATGAAAACTAACCAATGAAAACAACAATACCAAGCCAGCAAGATGGCTCAACAGGTAATGGTGCTTGCTACCAATCCTAGATGAATTAAGTTTGATATTTGGAACCTATACAGTAAAGAAAACTACTCCTGCAAATTGTCTTTAGATACCCACACATGTGCTTTAGGATGAATGCGACCATCCAGCATACACATACATGGGTGCTAATACACCGGTGCTTTTAAAGAGCGAGTCTACATGTGCCTGTTAATATAAGGCTTCTAACTTTTTTTTTTTTTTTAGTTAGACCCTTAAATAATTTATTGTGTGGATATGGGCATAAGTATGGAGGTAAGAAGAATTGGGCACCAGGGATAAAACTCAGATTGTTAGTGCTAGCATTATAGGCTTATACTACCATGCTCAGCTTTTTATTTTGGTACAAGGGATCAGTACTCCCTCATGCTGCCTGCCAGGCACTCTAACCATGGAGCCACCTCTCCAGCTGTATGAGATGGTATTTTATGGGTTTTGATGTACATTTCCCTGATATTCAATGATACTAATACTAAAATTTTTTTCTTATACTTCTGGCCTTTGTATGGCTTCTTTTGAGAGATAACCTGTCCAGATCATTTGCCTATTTTTTTTAAAAATAAGTTTGAATTCCTTATACAAACTGGATATAAACTATCTATGAAATATATTTTGCCATTGTAAAGGATGTCTCTTCTCTGTATTCATTGCTTTTCTATGTAAAGGCTTAAAAAATTAATATACTCCTATTTGTTATCTTTCACTTTTTTGTTATGTGCTTCTGTGGTCCTTCCTAGGAAAACCATTGCCTATACTGACATCTTAAAGTGTTTCCCAAATACTTTGTTATATATACTGCTTGTGGTTTTGAGAGTTATGCATTTAGGTCTTAAATCTCTCTTAAACTGTATTTTTGGGGGGGGGTGTTTTTTTGGTTTTTTTGTACAGGTCAAGGGGTCAAGTTTCAGTTTTCTGAAAATATTAGAAGAGCTTGTCCCTTCATCATGTTGTATTAGTTACACTTTGATTGAAAATAGTAGTTGGCCATAAGGGTGCATGTTTATTTCTGGGATCTGTTCTGTTCCATTGGCCTGTCTGTTTTGTGCCATGGCCTTGTATATACTTCTGTGGTATGTCTGTGGTTCTGTACTGTCTCTTCAGACATTATTATTATGCTTCCAGATTTGTTATTTTGGATCAGGATTGCTTGAACTATTTGAGATGTTTTGTGCTTCCATATGAATTTTATGATAGTTTTCTAGTTATGTGAAGGTCATTGGTATTTTGATGGAGGCTGCACTGAACATATAGATCCCTTTTTATATCGTGGACATTTTAATAATTTTTTCAACCCAAAAACTGTAAACTCTTTACTTCTTTAATATCTTCAATTTCTTTTTCTTCTGAGTTTAGTAGTTTTTATTTTAGTTGGTTTTCATTTTCTTGTTCAAATTTAATCAGGTATTTTGCTTTTTTATAGTTTTGTGATGAAATTGTTTTTATCATTATCTTCAGAAATTTTATTAGTGCTAGAGAAGCCATTGTTTTGATTTTGTTTTTGTTTTTTGAAACAGGGTTTCTCTGTGTGCCCTGGCTGTCCTGGAACTCACTCTATAGACCAGGCTGGCCTGCAGAACTCAGAAATCCACTGCCTCTGTCTCTCAAGTGCTGGAATTAAAGGTGTGCGCCACCACTGCCCGGCTTGATTTTTTGTTTGTTTGTTTGTTTTTTGTTTTTTTTGTTTTTGAGACAGGGTTTCTCTGTATAGCCCTGGCTGTCCTGGAACTCACTTTGTAGACCAGGCTGGCCTTGAACTCAGAAATCAGCCTGCTCACCAGTTATAATAGTCTTTTGATAGCATCTTAGTTTTTCTGAGTATCTTATCTGCAAACAAGGTTAGTACTTCCTTTCTTACTTGTGTGCCTTTTCTTTCTTTCTCTTGCCTACTTGGCTCCACCTTGTTTCTTTGTGTGTTAAAATAGGGTAAGAATGGAAACCTTGCTGGGCGTGGTGGCGCATACCTTTAATCCCAGCACTTGGGCAGCAGAGGCAGGTGGATTTCTGAGTTCGAGGCCAGCCTGGTCTACAAAGTGAGTTCCAGGACAGCCAGGGCTATACAGAGAAACCCTGTCTCGAAAAACCAAAAAAAAAAAAAAAAAAAAAAAAAAAAAAAAAAAAAACCAAAAGAATGGAAGCCTTATTTTCTTCTGATCTTAGAGAAAATCTCTGTTCAGTGTGATATTGACTGTGGGTTTGTCAAGTCTAGCTTTTGTTAGTTGAGACCCTTTTATTCCTTATTAAGTTCTCCATCGATTTAAGTCTAGATTCTCTTTATTTAAATGTTTAGTTGGGTTTATTTTTATGCTTAGTCTGTATAACTGAAAATAGCTGTCCCTTACTCTATTTTATATTTTAGTTTGCTTTTTTTTTCTATTTTGTATGCGTCTTTAGCCAAAAAAAAAAAAAAAAGAAAGAAAGAAAAAGAAAGAAAAAAGAAAAAGAAAGATGAAAGAATTAGCCACATGCTTCTTATTTTTCTTTGCCCTGTTAGGTTATTTTTAACTCAGCCACCAGTATATCTTAAAACTCTTATTGTGTGTGTGTATGTATGTATGTATGCATATATGTATGTACCATATATGTTCATATGCATGTATAACACATGGATTATCTCCTTTTTAAAAAGTTTTTTATAAAATTTTAACTTTTTTGTATGTGTGCATGTGGGCATGTTCATGCATGCATATATATAGAAATGAGAAGACAACCTGTGGGAGCTAGTTCTCTGCTTTCACCATATGAAAAGTGAACTAGAATCAAATTGGGTGGCAAGTACCATACCCCAGTGAGCCATCTCTTGTTTCTTACTATATTCCTCCTTTTAGAGAAGATTAAGTTTTTTTAAACAAAATTTTAATAGCTTTACCTGAAAATTTGGAATTATATTTAACTGTCTTTAATATTTTATATGTGAGTGTGAGTGCCATAGCATGTATGTGTGAAGATCAAAGGACAGCTTTTCAGAGTTAGTCTCTGCCTTCTTTCTTGTTGGAGCAGGCAGGGTCTCTTGTTTCTGCTACTCTGGTACTCAGGCTAACTGGCCTATGAGCTTTCTGCTGAGTCCTTCTGTCTCTACACACATCTCTGTTTTTGAGAGTTTTTCTGAGTATCTTATCTGCAAACAAGGTTAGTACTTCCTTTCTGAGTGTAAGTACTCAGGTTACAGATGCATGCTACTGCATACAGCTTTTTCCAGGGAGCCACTCAGGTACCCACTGAGTCATCTTCCCCAGCCCAGTTTTTCATTTCATAACTTTGGTTGCTTTAAAAAAAAAAGTTTAACTTTACGGTGTTTGTTCTTAGGTTTTTATACAAAAGCATCCTATAATAAGTTTGTTTATTGGTATATTTATAATTTTTAAGGAGATTGATTTACTGAATCAAGTTCTTTAATCCAAGCTGTCCTTGAACTTGGATCATTTTTCTCACCCTAGCTGCCACATGCTGGGATTTTATAAGCATAAATCACCATGCTAGCTGGCTATAGAATTATTTTATACTTACTTTTCCCATGTATACTCTTGTTAGTAAATCTTCTGAAGACTTAGAGTGGGGATACAAAGGAAACAGCCAATGCAAGAGTGTCGTTAACATGTTAAAATAGCAAAGAAGTCATGTAGCTGGAAGAAATAAATAATGAAAGTGGAGAGTGAGGTCAAAAGAAAATGTATTTATGTATGTATAGGGATGGAATAGATAGCATTGTAAGGCTTGCAGGCAATTAGTTGGGGATCCAGCATTGTTTTGGTTGCTCTCTTGAGAATGGCTTAGCTGTATAGGGAATTGCAGTAAAAGTGGTCATTATAGTAATCCAAATACATGATATGATGGTAGCTTTGTAAACTCAAGGAGATAACTGTAAAGATGGTTAAAAAAAAAAAAAACCACATGCATTTCTGTACATTTGCTTAGCAACTAGAAGGAAGGAAAATGGGAGGAAAAGAAAGAGATGAAGGATTATGGTGAATATTTTTCCTGGGGAAACATGAACAAACCTCAGATATGGCACAGAGAGTAGTCCAAAGGAATGCTTCCAACCAATTGTAATTTTGTGAGCTGATGAGCTTAATTGGGTTTACTTACAGGAACACAGATGGGGTGGGGGTGGCGAGGGGTTACTTGTGGAAGCGCAGGTAGCTACACCAGCAGAATCCCCCTAAATCCCAGAAATGTTAGTTACTTCTATATCCTGAAGGTGGGATGAGCTGCTCTGGTTGATGAGTCCTTTGTGGCCCACTTCGTAAGCCTACTCCTACAAGAGAATGTTATTAGGCTCAATGTTACAGAAGTCTTTTGTGGGTGATCAAAGATAGATACTATGCCAGAGGACAAAATTCCACAACAGATGACTTAAGTACTTTTAGCTCAAATAACTTGAAATAATGGAATTGCCAATCAATGACATGTATAGATACAGTTTATTTTATGGAAAACATCAGGAATTTGAGACATGTTAAAAAGTCTCTGGAGTAAAGTTATTTTATATTACTTTAAAGTTCAGGAGAAAGGTGAATTGGAATATGTGGATATTATTACCAAGAGGGTGAGTTTAGATGGAGGAGATAATCAAGGATGATTCAGTCATTCATATTACAGAGTACACTGAAAAGAATGCCATGAGGCAAGATTAGAGTGGTGTAGAAGTCCACTAAAAAAACTGTTGAGAAGTCAAGAAAAATGAGAACTGAAAAGTAGCTTTTGTGAAGCAGTAGTTGGTACTTAGTATAAGATATTTAAAAGCATGCTAAGGGTGATAGGAACAAATGTAAGTGCATGTGAGTGGAAGGAAAGTTGGAGCCTGCTTGTATGGATGATGTCTGCAAAAAAATGTCTACTCAGTATCTTAGAGCAGCAACTAATAACAAGAGAGACTTGACTTTTTTAAAGTAATTGCTACCAAACCCCATGTATTTGGCTATATCTAATAGGAGTGATGGTCCTTAATATTTTATTCTAATGTTTTTATCATAGTTTATCCTTCCTTCCTTCCTTCCTTCCTTCCTTCGCTGCTGCCAAAAATTTAAGTCTCTTTACATTACCTCATTCCTTATTTGATCTTTATCTAAAAGACAGTGTCTAAGAGTTGCAGATTTTCTTGCTTTAAGTTCTTTGAAAGTCTAGTTAACTGTCTTTTGCTAGGCTTAAGTTTTGTTCACTTTGTTGTTTATATGGTTTTAATTTTATTTATTATATGTTGCTAATATTACTATAGTAAGTTGGGGAAGAAAACTATTTCTCTTTCTGGTCCTATTTATCCATACTGAGGCTTTAAACTATCTGCTGTACACTTAATTGATAACAAAGTTCACATTATGTGCAAATAGAATTTTATTGTATGCTTTTGCAAACATAAGATTTTATTTTAAAATGGTACCAGGGTGGTAATGGCACACACCTTTAATCCCAGTACTCAGGAGGCAGAGGAAGGCAGACCTCTTGAGTTTGAGGTCAGCCTGGTCTACAGAGTGAGTCCCAGGACAACCAAGGCTACACAGAGAAACCCTGTCTCAAAAAAACAAATAGATAGGCAGGCAGGCAGGCAGGCAGGCAGGCAGGCAGGCAGGCAGGCAGGCAGGCAGGCAGGCAGGCAGGCAGGGCAGTTTAAATCCTTCAGTGACAATAATAACAATGAAAATTGAACTATTGTAAATCAGATCTTGTTTTCATTGGCACAGTTGTTTCTAATTGGAGATTCCATTTCTCACTAAATGTTTTTTTTTTTAAAAAACTATATAAAATATATCCTTTTTAAAAATTATGTTGAATTAGTATGAATTAATGGCTGTATAGATCAGTAACTCTAGCTGAGAGATGGATCTTAATAGTATGTGGAGAGCTTAAAATCCTGCATTTGTCAGGCATGTAAATCCTGGGAGGTAGAGGGAAACAAATATTTTAATTTGAGAACAGCTCTGGGCTACATAATGAAATCTTACAAATTCTTAAATTTGTGAAGAACTCCCTGGATTGATTCTGTTGGCTAAGAATTATAAATTGTAGGATAACAACAAAGAATTGTATGCATTTTAACTCATTTGAGAGATATATCTGATCTAAAGCTTTTCTTCTTTTCTTTTTCTTTTTTAAACAGTTTCTCTGCATACCCTAGGTTGAGTTCATTTTTTGACCCCAGACTGACTTTAAACTGGCAGCAGTCCTGCCTCAGCCTCACAAGTGCTAGGGTCACAGCTGTCTACCCATATGCCCTGCCCTGATGGACTTTTCAGCATGTAAACTTCTTTTGTGGCATCATTTGAAAAGTAACTTGTCACATAGGTTAACCTCCTCCTCCATAATGATTATTAGAGCAGACCTGTATTAACATGTCTCTCTCTTTTTTTTTTTTTTTTTCTTTCGAGACAGGGTTTCTCTGTATAGCCCTGGCTGTCCTGGAACTCACTCTGTAGACCAGGCTGGCCTCGAACTCAGAAATCCACCTGCCTCTGCCTCCCGAGTGCTGGGATTAAAGGCATGCGCCACCACGCCTGACCCAACATGTCTCTTTTAAAGTTGGTTAAAAGGTCCTTCCTATAAGACTGCCTGTTTATTGTATTAGATTACTAGCACCAAATCTGTTTAAATTTCAAAATTAACTTTTAGTCCTGAAATACTTTTGAGTTAGGTAATCTACCTTATTTTACTTCCATTTCTTTCTTTCTTTCTTTCTTTCTTTCTTTCTTTCTTTCTTTCTTTCTTTCTTTCTTTCTTTCTTTGCTTGTTTGTTTGTTTGTTTGTTTGTTTGTTTGTTAAGGTTTTTCAAGACAGGGTCTCTAGGTAACAGAGCCCTGGATGTCCTGGATTTACTTTGTAGACGAGGCTGGCCTTGAACTCACAGAGATCCACCTGCCTCCTCATTGCTGGTATTGAAGGTGTGCACCATCATACCTGGCCTGCTTCCTTTTATTAACCCCCAAATTTAGTGAAATAGTTAGGCATTCTAAGACAAAGTGAAGTCTATTTTTTTCCTCTCCCCATCCTCAGTTGGGGTATTTCTGTCATCTCAGAGTTGACAAAGAAATACTATTTAAGAAATACTATTAAGAAATTTAAGAAATACTATTTTTATCATTGGCCTTTCAAAATTGATTTTGAAAGGCCAATGATAAAAATAGTATTTCTTAAGAGTGAATTGCAACAATTAAGACTTAACTAGCTAGTTGACTTTAAAAAATTACTTCTAATTATATATATATGTGTGTCTCCCATGTCTATTCAGGCATATAGGTATGTGCATATGAATACAGGTATCTATGAATGCCAGAAATCTCAGGTCCTTGTGGAGCCACCCAATATAGGTGCTGGGAACCAAATTCAAGTCTTCTGTAGGAACAATAGACTCTCTTAACCACTGAGCCATCTGTCCAGTTCCAGATATCTTACTCTTAAAAATAATAACTTTTTGATGTTGCAGACTTAAGAATCCTTCTTTTCTATTCATGCTACTATTCTAGGCATTGATGTTGATTAAGTTACAGCGTATTTTGTTTTTTTTTAAAATTTTTTTAGAAATTTGCATTATTTCTATAAACAGAAAAAATCAGTTTTGCTTCAGATTTTATTTCCCATTCAAATTCTAATACAGTTATTAGTTTGTAGCTTTAAAAGCACCTCACTTCTCCAAGAAAAAGAACGGAGCCACTTTTACCTCTATCTTTTAAGTTATAGTCTTGTCTACTTTCTTGCACAAAGCTGTTTTGGTGATGGTCATTTGGAGAATAAAATTATAGGCAAGTTAGATTTTGTACCAGAGCACTCTAATGACCTGTTGTAAATAGTCTGTACTTAACAGGAGGTATATATTCTTTCTTACCAAAAAGTGTTAGTGACTGGGGAGGTGAAAGTTAGGTTTTTATGAGCTCTGACTTTTTGCTGGGTGAAAGAACACGAAATTGAAAGGGCTAAAATATTCAAGATAGAATAGGGGAAGTGAGAGCAATTTGGGGACATATGGTATGATGATGGTATCTGTGCTGCTTCTCCTGCTATTCCTTCCACTTTTCTCCTATTTGTAAGTCAGCAACAGTACTAATGGATTAAATGAATAAATTTGTGAGTGGAGGGGAAGGTGTGGTTATTATTTTTGTCTGGTTGTTTGGTTTGCGTTTTCAGGGAGAATAAAAAAATATAGATGAAGTTAGACAGAAAAATCTGGGTTGTCAACTGCTCTAACTTTTTATGTTTGAAAACTTCATCCTTCTAGTCTTCAGAGATCCCCAGCTGGGTGTTTGCAACAGAATCATCTACAGAGATAACATCTAATCCAGAAAGGTTGAGGTAGAATCCCCTGAATAGTGGATTTCAGACACTGTTCACTATGTTTTTGATATGTTCACTTCCTAGTGAAGAATCCATTTTCTTTCTGATACTAGATTTTGAAATCCTTGTTTAATTATTTCCTTTTCTGAAGATGTTTTGTGTGTTTCTTTAAACAAATGTCTAGATGTTAAAATGTAAAAGGAATAGATAATAAAGAATGGGAAAGAAGGCTGATGGTGACAATTAAAAGTTTATGGAGTCAGCCTCATTTATAATCAATCAAGAATGATGTGTTCTTACAAATAAAAGTTAGACGAAACCACAATTTACCTCAAAGGCTAAATAGACCACATATAAAATGAGGAAGGATCTTTGGTATCTTTGTGTTTACATTGAGAAATTACTTTTTTCCCCAACCTCTTGCTATTTAATTTTTCTAACCTCTAGACTTTCTTTCCAAAGAGACCATTTTCTTATAGTCAGCTTCCCCCTCTGCACCCCCTCCCCCCATTCATTTCTGTCTCCATTGTTTTTATCTAGCAGAATTTATCAGGGCTGATATTACTAGGCATTTGGGTTGGATGTAGCTTTTAAATACTTCTTTTGCTCCACAGTACTTATTTACATTGTTTGGTAATAATCTGGAGAAGATAAACATTAATAGTTTTCATTTGAATATGTTTTCTTGTAGCAGAAAAAGAAAACTAAGACCTTCAACCCACCAACACGTAGAAATTGGGACAGTAATTACTTTGGGATGCCCCTCCAGGATCTGGTTACAGCTGAGAAGCCTATACCACTATTTGTTGAAAAATGTGTGGAATTTATTGAAGACACAGGTAGGCTAGAAGAAGAAATACATGAGATTTGATTTATATTTTTATTTTTGCTACAATAATAGTTTGTTAAATGTGATATGTTAAAACTGTATTTGAGCCTTCATGTTCCCATTAATTAGTGTCATCTTAGTCACTCTGAAGGTAGCTATCTCATACTTGAACTTTTCATTGTTACTCAATAGTGATTTTGAAGATCTTTTCTTGAACATAATAAATAACCATGCTGAAAGCTAGTGTTAAACTTACCTAATTCTAGAATTTATAATGACTTCATATTAAGAGATTACTACTGATTTGAGTCAGTAATTAAAATATCTTATTAAAATTAAACCTGATACTGTTTATATTACTTACTCCTCACGTGGGTAATTTTCTTTGAAAGTTAAAGCCATAATTACACATTTATAAATGGCAGTTCATTCTGTGTAGTATTACTACTTACTCAGCAGTATCACTTGATGTCATTTTATATGGTTCAAATTATGTTTATAAGGTATGTATAGATATCTCACAGTTTTAAAAACAAGTATGCATTTGTGTTTTGTTGCAATATAATAAAAATTAAAACTGAAAAAAACTGAAAGTTAAGCTAGTAAGAGTTGGGGGATAGACTGGAAAAGTTATACTTGAGTTTATTATTTTATTTATTGTTTTTGAAACAGAGTCTCACTTTGTAGTTACAAAACTTTCTGCATAAACCAGTCTGTCCTTAAACTCACAGAGATCCTCCTGTTTCTACCTACCTTCTGAGTTCTGGGATTAAAGGCCTTTACCAAGATGCCTGGCTATTGAGCATATTTTAAGTGAACTCAAGTTAACCATGAGCCTGAGTGATTGGATCAACTACAATTATAAAGAGTTTAAAAACATAAGCTATATCAGTTTTAGCTTTATTTACTTATAATACTTTTGGATATGTATAAGCATTGGGTTTTGTGGTTGTTGTTGTTGTTTTATTTTGTTATACATGTGGAATATTCTACTAGTTTGTAGAGAATTTTCCATACATGTATGAGGCTCTTGACTGTGCGTCTCCACTTCTGGTGCTGTGCCCCACAGATTAGACATCAGTCTTTCTGATCTCTTATCTGTATCTGCTAGATTGTCGCAGCTCTTAGGTTTACACCTCCTTTCACTGTTGTCTTAAGTCTATCCAGGCACTAAACTGGGCCATTCAGATAGTTTATCTCATTTGCTTTTTCCTATAAATAAACAGTTTTGAGCTGGGAGATTTAGTGCTTCTTTTAAATGTTGAGTGTGTCCCGTTCCCCCCCCCCCCTTTAATTGTTTGCTGTGGGAGGTCAATTTTCATGCAGGTAATCCTTCTTAGTAATATCCATATCAATGCAAATAGAATCACAGTGAAACATTAAACTAATGGTTTACTGCATCCGTGGTACCTGTGGAATATCGAAGTAGAAGGCCAAGATTCTGTTGGATATGTGGTTACAGAGCTTAGGAAAGTGTTTTGGTTTTAGATGCTATTTTGGTAATTGTCAGTATATAAATATTAATGTAAACTTTATGTTAGTAAGATTCAAGATCAACATTTAGAGTGAGAAGAAAAGTTCAAAATGTTGACAGACTATACAAAAGGCTCTAAAACTAGAGAAGAAAATAAGGAATCATAATTAAAGTTTAGGCATATATTATATGAAGATTTCGTCTAATTTCTTTGTCTTAACTTTTTTTTTTTTTTTTTTTTGCGATTCACCTGTGTTGTAGCATGTATCAATGAGATCACCAGATTTTGTCTCCTTTATTATTTGATAGACACATTCAGGTTGCTTCTACCTTTTGGTGATAATGAATGGTTGTACTATAAACATTCATATAGAAGGATTTGTTTAAGTGTTTTGTACTATTTCAGTATGTTCCTAGAAGGATGGAATTGCTGTGTCATTTAGTAACTAATTTTTTTATGGTGCTGTCAGACTATTTTCCATAGTGGATACTGTTCTACACATTACCAACAATGTATTAAAGGTCAACACTGTTTACATCATTCCTAACTAACACTTGTGTCCTGTATGCTTTTGTGTCTTAATTATCACTATTATTTTTCTTTAAACATGGATTACATTTTACCTAGGTTATTTTGATAGTATTTCCTAAACCCATTTTTTTTTCAATTCACAAATGCTTAGTTTTGTTTTTTGGCTTTTTTCCCTTCATTTATTTAACTATTCCTGAGCCATCTCACTGGTCCATTTTCTCTTTTTATGATATCAATAACGTTGAGTTATTAAAGAGTCACCTTATTTCAGCCAATATGACCTTGTCTTGATTAATTATATGAAATAATCAGAGTCATCTTTTGAGGTTTATGGGATAGCCTTATCTTACTTTTCTATTATGGTAATCTCCCCAACCCCCCTAAAAACAACTTAAGGAACACAGATTTTACTTTATGATTAAAAAGGATAGATTCCTCATGGCAGAGATGGCATGACATGGTGGCAAGGTAGTTTCTACGTCTTTTCTTACATTTTGGAACTCTGAAAAACATAATAAGAGTTACCAGGATCCATTCATGAATCTTCCATTATTGCTTCTTTTACACTTTTTAAAAATATATTCTTACCAATGTTTATGTTTTCATGCTTTTGTTTGTTATATTTTGCATTTGTTTTGGTTTTGTTTGTTTGCTTGTAGAATGTTTCTAAATTCATTTGTCTAATTTGTGATGAAATTTTAACTCTATTTTTTACTGGCATTTTTTTGGTAGGGCTGAAATATCCTTCGCATATCCCATAATAGGTGACAGTATTTGAATTGCTTTTAGAATTCTATCCCTTAAATAACCCCAACTCACTATCAGATAATTGTCAGACAAAAGTTGTAGTTACTGTCACTTGAATTTAACAGTGCAGGTTCTGGGGCTAAAAGGGTGTTTCAGCAGTTACGAGCACTGGCTACTCTTCCAGAAGACCAAGTTCAGTTCCCAGCACCTTCATGGCATCTCATGTCTGTAATTCTAATCCCTATCTTCTGGTCTCTGAGGATACCAGGAATGCCTATGTTACACAGAAATTCATGTAAGCAGAACATCCATTAAAAAATAAATTAATTGTATTAAAAAAGTAAGGAGTAAACCACTAAAAACAATGTGGTTATTTCTTTCCTAGCACAAAGGAATTGTAAATTAGCCCTTGAAATGTCTTGTTGGGTTGTTTGTTTGTTTGTTTTATCAGATTTTTTGTTTGTTTGTTTGTTTGTTTGTTTGTTTTTTCCAGACAGAGTTTCTCTGTAGAGCCCTGGCTGTCCTGGAACTCATTCTGTAGATCAGGCTGGCCTTGAAATCCACCTGCCTTTGCCTCCCAAGTGCTGGGATTAAAGGCATGCGCCATCACTGCCCGGCTTCCAGATTATAAATGTTTTTCTAGCTTTGGACCATCTTATTTTTATGTTAATAACAACAGTAACCAAATCTTTACCCTTGTGATATTGCACACAGATTTTTTTTTTTTAATTTCTTTGTTTGGGGAGCTGGAGTGAGAGCACGTGATGCTCATGTAGGGGATCCAAGTTCATTAGCTCCTTCTTGCCTCTGCAGGCGCCTTTATATATGTGCACATACCACTATACAGTCACACATGCATACTATATAATTTAAATTAAATTCTTTTTTTAAAAGACTTTTCTAAACTAGAATTGGAATTATTGGTTCCACCACCACTTCCCAACTTACCCCCTACACACAAATTAAAGAGGGCCAGGCATGGTAACATAAACCTTTAATCCCAGCAGCAGGGAAGCAGTGGCATGTTGACCTACTAGCCTGATCTTCATAGTGAGTTCCAGGTCAGCCATGGGCTATATAGTGAGACACTTGTCTCAAAAAAAATGTTACTAAGTAAATAGATAAATAAAAAGAGGAGACAGTCTTAATTATTTCTTGAGGCAGGCTTTCACTGTGTATCCCTGGCTGTCCTAGAACACAACTTTGTAGCCCAGACAAGCCTCAAACTCAAAAAAACTCCATCTCCCAAGTTCGGGGATTTAAGTGTGTGCCACGGAGTCTTGCAGTAATTTTGTTTTTTAGTGACAAAATGTCTACAGGAAAAGGAATATTTCCCAAGCCTGATGAAATACTTTATCCTTTTTAACCTCCCCTGAAATTAATAGAGTCAGTTTTGCTGTACTGTTTGCATAAACCTTTATTGTGATATGAAATTAATCAAAGTATGTTACAATTACATTGATTTTATAGTGGAAGAAACCCAAGAGCTTAAGTCACTTGTCTTAAGATTCTAGTCTACATAGCTGCTAACTGTTTACAAGTGATTTTGATAACTAGAAGTTTCTAGGAAAAATAACAATTGAAAATACTAGCCGGGTGTGGTGGCGCACTCCTTTAATCCCAGCACTTGGGAGGCAGAGGCAGGCGGATTTCTGAGTTCGAGGCCAGCCTGGTCTACAAAGTGAGTTCCAGGACAGCCAGGGCTATACAGAAAAACCCTGTGTCAAAAAAAAAACAAAAAACAAAAACAATTGAAAATACTAATTTAATTAATCCATGAAGAATAGGCTAAAAATCATCTGTGATTTCATAACATATAAGTTTTCTGTATGTTATCTACCATAGAATGTGCATGTAAACATACATAACTTTTTCAAAAGGGAAAAGTAAACTTACTGCTCTGTAGTATTTGTCATACATAAACAGTTTTTAATGTGACACACTGATCTTTGGAGTTGCTTTTTATGGTTAATCCTATCACATTCTAATATATTGATAATTTTAGTTTATTTTAGTAACCTCCTAATTCTGAGTATTATTCTTTAAATACTCAGTATTTTTGGTAGTTGCCCTTTTATGTCAAATGTATATAAAATTGCTATCTGGACCTCAATGATAGAAACCTTGCAGAGAGAAGAAACCATTCACCTGTATCATTTGAAGGCATTTCAAGAAGTTATCTGTTATCCATTAAATAGAACAAACAAGTGATTTTAACATGGTCATCATGTAACTAAGAAATTTATTTTACTGTGTTAATTATCTTGTTATTTTTAAAAATATTTAAATGTTTTAAAATTTTCACTTATTTTTGTATAGTGTATTTTGAGCATATCCATCCACCATTACCTCCCTCCCAACTTCCATTAGTGACCCCTACCCTATGTTCCAACTTTTCATGATTATTTTTATTGTTATTAAATAACTACCTCAGAGTCCAGTTAGTACTTATTGATGTTTCCCATATTGATGTGGGTGTTGGAGCCAAATGCTGGGACATGGATAGCCAAGCAGAGCAAATCCCCAGAGACTTTCCTCTCACTTGCCAGTAGCTATGCAGCTGGGTATGGGACTTTTGAGACATACACACACACACACCTTCCTTCATACTGGAATTTTGATTGTCTTGCTCATATGCAGTAACTTCAGCAACGGTGAGTTGATATATTCAGCAACCATGTCCAGGAGTCAGCTTTTCACAGCTCCCCACCTGCCCCCTCCCCATCTACTGGCTCTTAAATTCTTTCATTCTTTTCTACTGTGATGTTCCCTGAGCCTTAAGTAAGGGAGGTTGGTATAGACGAGCACTCAGTTTATACTCAGCATTTGACCAGCTATGAGTGTATTAACAAGTATGGGGTGCATAAAGAAGCTTCTCTCACCAAAGTTAAGAGAGACACAGATCTCTTTCCTTGGGTCCAAGACTTCCACCACAAGTTGTGAAACTCCTGGCCACAGGTTGTTTTGTTTTTAAGATTAAATGAAATGAATATATCTGATATATGCTTTGTGAATTTTTAAATTATTGTATGTAATGGAAATAACAAGTGTTGGAAAGCTATTGTTACTTTTAGTGGGCATCAGTTAAAGTGACTTTCAAAATATTTTCAAAAAGTAGGGACACATTTTAGTTCAGTAAAGTTAAAAAAATGCATGCACTCTAGGCCCTGTGGCATTAAAAGGAGAAACTTGTATTTGATAAACTAGGAAAGCACTGCCTTTGAGTCTTACTCATGTAGCAGGTCCCCCCCCCCCCCCGGAAATGTCACATACTACTGCTAAGAATTCTTCCATTAATATTAACTTCGTCACTATCAGCTTTTAGTATAGGAGAAATTTCAGAGCGAAGTTTCATAGCTAGCCTTGGTACTGTGTAATATCCAGGAAAATATATTTTATATCTTGTATCACATGAATTTTTTACATGACACATTAGTAGGCATTTGATTAAGAAACAGTAAATCCTGATTTAAGTAAAAGCATTTCTACACATTTCTCTATTTCTTACACCTTTACTAAAGTACATTCTCATAGCTTCAGTAATTTATAGTCATTAATTTATGATGCCATTTATCTATATATATTTGATTGATATTTGCATTTGGACCAGGACCATCCCATTTATAGGATTCTTTTTCAGATCTTTCTTTTTGTACTTTAATATGTTAATATATTCTGAACTGCCTATTGAACATTTCTAGTTAAAATGAGATGACTTGTAGTTGACAAAATTAAGGTTGTAATTCATCCATCTTCCCCCAAAATACCTTCTGATTTTGCTTATTTGTAACAATAGCAGTTTGATTTTCCCAGTTGTCCAAGTTGAGATATCTTTTTAATCAGACTTAAAAAGAAAATGCTGGGTTACATAAGGCCATTTTCATACATGGACAACACATACTTGAGCAGTTTTACCTCATTCGCAACCCCCTTTCCTTTCTTGCCCCTGTCTTAATTTGATTTTTCTCCATTGTGCCCATACTGTTAGTCGGAAATGTTTTTAGCAATTTTTGTCTAATATCAGTTTTTATATATTATATGAAAATCTATTATGTCACATTTATATTATTCCTTATCTAGTTGTTTCTTTATTCTGACTCTTAAAATATTATGTATGAGGCCCAAGTGTAATTCTGGTACTTGGGAAGGCAGAGCAGCTAAGTTTGAGGCCAGCCTGGTCTACATAATGAGTTCAGGCCAATCAAGCCTACATAGTGAGACCATGTCTCAAAAAAACAAAAACAAAACAAAACAAAAAAATGTGTTTGCACATAGTACTGAAATTCTATAGGCTAGTACTTGATGCCTTCCTTTTACTGTATATTTGCTTATATAATTTTCAGTCTTGATGTTGAACAGATAAGAGAAAATGTTTTCTGAATCAGAATATTTTGTCATTCCAATTCCCTGTAAATTTCATTTTTATGACTTAATACCCTTGTGTTTATGTATGTACCACAGTTTCTGTATTTGTTCATCTAATTAAAGATGTCTAAGCTGGTTCAATTTCCTTGCTCTTATAAGTTGTGCAGCAGTAATCAGGGATGTGTGGTATTTCTGTGGAGTGTTAGTAACCTTTTGAGTGTAAAGCAAGAGTAGTATAGATACGTCATATTTAGTTTTCTGAAAAACCTTCATGCTGGTTTCCATAGTGGCTACTCAACAAGTTGCATTCTCACCAGCAGTATATGGGGCTCGTTTTCTCTCTGCCCACATGTCAGCCATCCTGCCCGGGTGCTGAAGTCTCAAATCAGGTTTTCTGCAAGAGTATCTCCAAAATCCCCACATCTTAGACAATAAGGGAGAGACTGGGTCAAGGCTGGCCTCAAACTCACTCTATAACTGAAGATGACACTGAACTTGTGATCCTCTTGCATGTACCCCTGAGTACTGGGATTATACGTGTGCCACCCTACCCAACTTTTAGTGCTAAGGAATCAAATCCAGGATTTTGTGCAATCACAATAGGCAGTCTACCAAGAACAACATATTCAGCCTGTAGTTTCTTTTCTGATAAAAAGGCATTCTGGTTAGGTTAAGATAGATTCTCAGAGCAGTTTAATTTGTATTTTTCTGGTGATTTAAGATGTTGTACACTTACTTTTGGACATCTGTGTTTCAAATTTGTTGACTATCTCATTAATTGATTAGATAATTTAGTTTTTGTGTTTATTTTGTGTTAGTGTGTGTGTGTGTGTGTGTGTGTGTGTGTGTGTGTGTGTGTGATTGTGTGTGTGTGTGTGTGTGTGTGTGTAAGATGTGGTTTTCTTCTGCCTTACCTTTTTTCTTTTATTGGATATTTTCTTTATTTACATTTCAAATGTTATGCCCTTTCCTGGTTTCCCCTACAGAAACCCTCTGTCCTATCCTATCCCATCCCTCTGCCCCCTGCTTCTGCCCCCTGCTTCTGCTGTTTGAGACAGGGCCTTGCTCACTGAACCTGGAGCTTGCTGTTTCAGCTGGTCATCAGCCTCCAAGGATCCTCGTGTCTCCACTCCCAAACACTTGAGATTACAGGCACGTCCTGTTGTTTCAGGCTTGCTTTTGAGATTACTTTTATTTTTTAAGTTTTGTGTCTCTTTGTGGTTTTATGAATCTATCACTACAAGTACCCATGGAATGCAGAGGAAAGTGATCTCCTGAAGCTAGAGTTACAGGTGGTTGGTTGTAGGCTGCCCCATAAGGGTCCTGGAAACTGAACTTGAGTGTTCTACATGAGTAGTACATGCTCTTAACCACTGAGCTACTTCTAGATCAACCATCCATGTTCCTCCCTGTTTTCCATCCTTCCTTTATTCATTTGTTTATATTAACATGACTTCTGGCAAAGATTTTTTTTGGTTTATACGAGGTGTCTCCCTTCCTGTATATTTTTTCTGAGAACTTTATGAAAAATTAGGTCTTTGTAACTTTGAGATTATTTTTTTGTGCCAGTACCGTTTTGTTTGTAGTACTGTGAGTCTGTAGCATAATTTGAAATCAGATACTGTGATGCTTTGATCTTTGTGATTTCTTTGTCATCTACTGGCTCTGAATTTGAATTGTCTGTTGGGGGGGGGGGAGTTCTGTTTTTTAAGATCTTGGGATTCATTATTAGGTTATCTAATTACGATTAGTATTAGTTTGCTGCAACTGTGATAAAACTGTCTTAGATTTTCTATTGATGTGTTAAAATACCAATACCAAAAAGCCATTTGGGGAGAAAAAGGTTTATTTCATCTTCCAACTTTTGGGTCACACACTGAGGGAACTCAAGACAGGAACTCAAAGCAGGAACCTGGGGGCAGGAACTGAAAGAGGCTGTGGAGGAATGTCCCTTATCAATTTGCTCCCAAGAGTGCTTATACACAGTAGAACTACCTACTTAGGAGTAGCTCACTAATTAAGAAATACACTACAGGCCAGTCTGGTAGGGACATTTTTTCTGTTGGAGTTCCCTCTTTTTTTTTTTTTTTTTTTTTTTTTTTTTGGTTTTTCGAGACAGGGTTTCTCTGTGTGCCCTGGCTGTCCTGGAACTCACTCTGTAGACCAGGCTGGCCTCGAACTCAGAAATCCGCCTGCTCTGCCTCCCGAGTGGAGTTCCCTCTTCTCAAACAAGTCTAGCTTTTATCAAGTTGAAATAAAACTACCCAACACAAACATGTGACCTAAAATGACTTATTACTTAGAGAAGAGTTTATTTTGGCTTCATGTTCCAGAGGTTCCATTTTACTGGAAGAGGCATGGCAGCAAGCAGCAGGAAGTCTGCTCACATAGGAAGCCAGGAACTTAAGTCTGCAGACACATGCACAAAGAGGATGCGGGGAGACTGAACTGGAAGTGGTGGTGTAAGGCTTTACATCTAAAAGCTGTCTTCTGGTGATGTACTTCCTGCCAGGCTGTACTACCTAAACACACTGGTGCCACCAACCAAAGGCCAAGTGTTCAGATGTCAAAGACTATATATAAAGTACATTTTTCACTCAAACCACCACAAGATGTTTCATAGCTTTAAACATTCTTCTCAGAACTTCCTTAGCTATATTCCCAATGTTCTGGCTAAGTTATGCTTTCATTTTAATTTGTTTAGGACATTTTTTAAGTCCATCCCCCCACCTCCCACCTTTGCCAGTTACCCAGTGGTCTTTCAGGTGTTATTTATTGTTCAGTCTCTTAATATATGTGGTTTCTGAAGTTTTTCTTGCTGTGATTACTAATTCTCTTGCCTTATGTTTGGGTAAGATAGAAGATTTTAGATTGTTTTGTCTTTAGTAAGATTTGATTTGTGCTTTAGAATGTTGTCTAATTTAGAGATGGTTCCATGGCCTATTAAAAAACAGTATGCCAGCAAGATTTTGCTGAAAGGACCCTGATATAGCTGTCTCTTGTGAGGCTATGCCAGTGCCTGGCAAATACAGAAGTGGATGCTCACAGTCAGCTATTGGATAGAACACAGGGCCCCCAATGGAGGAGCTAGAGAAAGTAGCCAAGGAGCGGAAGGGGTCTGCAACCCTATAGGTGGAACAACAATATGAACTAATCTGTACCCCCAGAGCTCGTATCTCTAGCTGCATATGTAGCAGAAGATGGCCTAGTTGGCCATCATTGGGAAGAAAGGCCCCTTGATCTTGCAAACTTTATATGCCATAGTACAGGGGAATGCCAGGGCCAAGAAGTTGGAGTGAGTAGGTAGGGGAGCAGAGTGGGGGGGGGGGAGGGTATAGGGGACTTTCAGGATAGCACTTGAAATGTAAATGAAGAAAATATCTAATAAAAAAAAGTTAAAAACAGTATATTCTGCATCTGCTAAATGGAATTTTGTATGTGTATATGGTTTTACCACTGAGTTTCTCTGACTTTTAATTTGAATGGCCTATTTAGGGATGAGATGGAGGTATTGAAACTACCCATATTGTTGTATAAGGACCTGTCCTTTTGTGTCTGTCATTAATGTTTCTTTGAATTATAAAATTGGGAACTCCATTTATTGCATATATACTTATATTTTTTGATTAATTGTTCTCTTTTTCTCTTCTGAATAACTTTAGCTTAAAGTCTTCATTATCAGATACAAACCAGCTCCTTTTTAATTCTCATTTCTTTGGTAGTTTTCCATCCTTTGATTCTTGGGTGCCTTTCCTAGTGAATCATACTTCATAAAGACAGTGGTTAGATTTAGTTTTTTTATATTGTCAGACTGTATCTGTGTCTTTATTGGTAATTGAGGCTATTTACATATAAGGCTACTATTTTGAGAGATGTTTACTCATTTAAGTATCTTGTGCTGTGCTGTGCTGGCTTGGTGTTCTTGATATGCCTTACTTTATACTTTTTTTTTCAAGTGTTCTTATTTATCAACTTTAAAAAATAGCTTGGCTGGATAAAGTCAACTTTGTTAGCTGTTACTTTCGGAGCTAGAAATGAATTATTTCAGGATTTCTTGACTTTCAGGGCTGCTGATTTCTGATGTGTTTGACTCTGAATTGATGTTTTTGCTTTATCATTTCTTTGCTTAGTATTAGATTAAGGTTCTATTAGAGCAAGGTTCTCTGGTTGTTTAGGATTCCACGTGCCTCTTCTTTTTGGATATTAATTTCTCCAGATTTGGAGAGTCTGTTCACTAAGTAGACTGTCTATGTCTATTAGTGTTTAAGCTTTATGCTGCAGAAGTCAAGCTTGGTCTGTTGATTATATTCTAAAATTCTTATATGTTAGTCATACATTCTTTTATTGATACTTTATCATACAAAGTGCTGAATTCTGTCAGATTCTTTTTCTGTATCAATTAAGACACTAGGGTAGATTTTTCTCCCTGCAATCTGTCATTACATTAATTGATTTTTGTGGCTTGAATTTGTTATCCTTGGATAAATCCTGATTGGTTTTGGTGTATAATCATAATATCCCGAGTTCAACTATTCTTCCTCAGCTGTCTAAGTAGCTGATACCACAGGCACTAGTGTCTTGATAAACCTTTCATCTCTTTACATTCAAATATTTGTACCATTGATCTTAGAGGCTGCATCTTTTTTTTTTTTAATCTGTTAAGAGAGAGAAGGAGAGTTTAAATTCACTTTTTAGTTGTTACTAGGGGGGTTATCACTATCATCTTAACTTTCTTGGTGTTTTTAGAGACAGAATCTCACCATTTAGTTCTGGCTGTCCAAAAACTCACTATGCAAGTCACCTGCCTCTGCCTCCCAAGTGCTGGATTAAAAGTATACACTACTACTACTATATCCAGCAGCATATTTTAAACTTTCTAATGGTCATGTTTTAATTCAGTTTAACTGTTTCAAAAGTAAATAAAATCCCTTTATTTTTTTTTGCCCCAAATTACATCTTTGCAAATTGTGTGTCTGTTAAATCTGATAAATTGATGCATTTGTGGTATAATTAGCATAACAAAAAGAGAAGTTATAAATCAAAGCTGAAATACTTATAACTTATTCTCTTAACTATATATTTTTCTTGTTTTATGTTTTGTTATAATTTCAATAGGTCTCCTTGATAGTTAATAGTGTCAACTTGATTTAATCTATACTATAGTAGGATCTATACTTCTTACGTTCATAGAGTTAAGAAGACCTACCTTAAATTGGATTGAAACCATTCCATAGACTAGAGAGGATTCCAGATTGAGTAAAAAGAAGATAAGCTTTGCATTAGGTTCCCCTCCCTGCCCGCACCTCCCACTTCCTGACATTAGACGTAATGTTGTCAGCTGCCTTCTGTCCCTGCTCATCTGACTTATCTTGATGGACTTTACCCTCAAGCAGTGAGCCACAAATAAAAATCAGTTTTCCTTAAGTTGTTTCTAGTGGGTATTTTGTCATAGCAATGATAAAAGAACTAGTATATTCCTTTCTCCAGTTATCACATCTAAAAATATTTCTAGGCATTCCCAAGTAGTCCCTGAAATGCAGTGTCTCCCCAGAAAAAAACACTATATTCTGTGAAGCACCTTGGATGACAGGACATTGCTAATACTGTTAACATTTACAGCTGAGTACAGGAGTGTGTTCTACTGTACTATGATGTATAAAGGAAGTACTTAGTGGTAGTAGTTACAGTTTTAAAGTGCTCTGCGAAGTCTAAAGTTGTTGATTCCAAGTGGAAATAACAAGGAAAGTGTCGATGAGGAAGTGGTGTTTTCATTGGTGTAATGATCTAGAGAAATTGTGATATTCATTTGGTAAGTGTTTATGTTTATAATGCAAATAAAAGGAGTTGAAAAAAATCTACCAGCACTAGCTCTCAAAAAAGAATTAGCTATTAAATCCTTAGCACTAAGTGGCAGTGTGTTCTTTAGAGACACTATCATTTATAGTATTAACATACTTGAGTCTAAATGGAAAGAGACTAGGTCTGGTTTTTCTCTTCTTTTCTTACTTAGCTGTTTCATATTTCTATCAGTAGGAGGTTAATATAAGAGTTTTGTTTGTTTTTTTTTTTTTATAAGGCATTAGTTTAACTGCTATATGAGACAGGTTCAGCATCAGAAGGCACTTAGTCGAGAACTGCAGAGTAGAAAATGGTGGCAAGCACTAACACTATATCCAGCTATATCCACGTGTTGGGGAAATGTCATTAGGGAAACTAGTTCTCTTATGTTCAACTAGTCCCTACCCAAGAGATTGATGCTAATCTCGTTTGGTGTGTGTGTGTGTGTGTGTGTGTTCCTGTTCATTCATATGTTGTACAGCTCACCTGTGTGTTGTGTTGAATGTAGGGTCCCAAAGTTAATATCTAGTGTCATCTTCAATCACTCAATTCTATCTAATCTAGCTCACCTGCATGCCCTAGAAATCCCAGTTCTACCTCTAGGATGGTAGCTTATGGGTGGCTGCCACACCCATATTGTTTGGAACTCTGGTCCTCAGTATTGCATGGCAAGTACACTATCCACTGAGCTATCTCCCCAGACCCTAATTGTAGAGTGTTAAGTATTTGCTTATGATTCTTTCAGTTTTTAAGGACATGAGTTACATAAGAAGGGGTACACTGATTTTACAAGTATATTTGTATATGCATTTTTGACAAATGCATATACCTGTCACAATCTCAAACCATTTTCATCGCCTTTTTTGACTTTTCCTGATTTTCTGTCCACCAGAAACAATTGCTTTTGACAAATGTTTACCTGTATTTTAGGTAAGAATTCCTTTCTTTAGGATGTTATGTAAGTTAAATACACTCTTTTTGTTTCTGGTTTCCCTCATTTTTTTATTTTTACTTATTTTTTGAGACAGGCTTTTGCTATTGAACCCAGATTGGCCTTAACCTCATGATCTTTCTGCCTCAGTTTCCCAAGGGCTATGATTATAGACATGTACTACCACATCAGACATAATCTGGCTTCTTTCACATAACCTGAGTATTTATGAGACTAATTCATGTTGATTGTATCAATAGTAATTCATCGTTTTTATAACTGTGACCTTATCCTCATAATTTTTCTGACAGTAAATTTTTGTTCATCTTATCTTCACAGATTTCTGAGAGTTGAAAATTTTTCCCAGTATAATACTTTGTAAAGCATGAAATACTTTTAACCATACATATAGAAAAATAGTGTGTTGTTCTGTGCAAAGGCCCTAACACATACTACTCCAAGAATGATACTAGACATCAATTTTCTAATATTTTTATAACCTGTAGTCACATTTTGACTGGTTGCTAAAGATTTAGAAGTAAGCATATTCTTTGGTACAGATATATGTGTTTATAAAATATGTTTTAATTTCTCAGGATTATGTACTGAAGGACTATACCGTGTTAGTGGAAATAAAACTGATCAAGACAACATTCAAAAGCAGTTTGATCAAGGTAATATAATTTCAAAATAAAATTATTGTCTTACTGATTTCTGTGTTAAAATTTTACAGTAGGAAAGTTGTTTTTATTTAAAACTTAAAAGAAATGGATGTGGAGAAGAAAGCATTTAAAATGTGATTAGAAATATTAAATATATAATAATTGCCACAATAAGAAGTATAAAAAGACTGGGAAAAGTCTGTCTTAGCACTAACAAGAAAATACTGAGCCTACCATGGTTGGTACATAACTTTATTCCCAGCACTAAGGAGACAGAGGCAGGAGGATCTCTGTGAGTTACATGACAACTAAGGTTGCATAGTGAAATATTGTATTTTAAAAAGGGAGGGAGATGGGGGAAAATAAGATGTTGATTCTTTTCGTCTTTTTAGGAAGGTTGATATTAGGCAATTATAAGAGAAAGTGGGAAATATCAAACTTAAAATACATTTAGAATAAAAGATTTGAGACAGTTAACACAGTTGGGTAAGAAAAGTATAATATTTTGATGTGGGAAGGCTAGAAGACAAGAAAAAACTTATTGAAAAGAGGATACTTGGGATTGAAACAGTCTGTTACAGGTAATAAATTTATAGGTCTTGTTTAGAAATAAGAATCTTTTCCATTATGCTAAGTCTACAGGGATTCAGGTAAAGCAAATATTTTGAGGTAAGCTATGATATAATATGGTCTGTGCACTGTTTCTTGCCCTACTTTATATTTTTAATCCAATAAGCTACCTTAAAACAATAACAGAATCTTTAAAGACAGTGCCAGAATTAGAAAGGCAGTAAATTTACATATGTTGCATTAGTAACTATTGTATAAAAAAGCAATACTATATAAAAGTGCTTTTTTAATGTGACAGACAACTAATCTTTAGGAGCAAATTCATAAGTGAGTCCCTGACTAGTAAGGAACTCCATGTATGATCAAAGATAAAACTAAAAAATGAAAATTATTAGGGAAGAGTAAGTGAATATTTTTGTAGTCTTTGACTGGAAAAGCCTTAAATTTGGTTAGGAAACATAAATGAATATCAATTTTTTTTAAAGATTTATTTATTTATTATATGTAAGTACACTGTAGCTGTCCTCAGATACTCCAGAAGAAGGCATCAGATTTCGTTACGGATGGTTGTGAGCCACCATGTGGTTGCTGGGATTTGAACTCTGGATCTTCGGAAGAGCAGTCGGCGCTCTTAACCACTGAGCCATTTCTCCAGCCCCAATGAATATCAATTAAGGCTGCTAAAAATGTAGAAATTCTCCATGAGCATATAAAAACAAAATCTTCAAGAAAGTATGGACTTACCATGCAAATGAAACTATTAGTATATATTTGAAAATATACTCAGCCCCTAATATTGACAATTTTTTGTTTTAAGATTGTATTTATTAGCAGTGATTAAGAGTGTTGGTAATATAGGCAAATACATTTTGTACACCTGTTGTGGGTACATTTTGAGAGGTAGTTTGTGAATGTTAAAATTCAAATTCCTTTGTTTAGAAAATTCTACTTCAATGAATTTGCATTTTCATTCCAAAAGCTTTGCATGAGCTTGTTAAAGGCATTTGTTGCACTAGTTATAATTTTAAAGGGAAGAGGGGAACCACCCATGTGTCTATGAATGTTGAATATTGTGATGAGGTTAAAGTGGCAAAACATCACTTACTGAGTGGTATATACATGTCTAAAAATGTATGCAATGTTGCCAAAAATAGTATTTTTAAGAAATATTAGACAAACTGTATTTTATAATCTCCAGTTGGTACAATTCCACTTTGAGTGAAATAGGCAGAGTAATAGTTGGGGCTCTTGAATTCAATTTAGTGGTTTTATTTCTTAATCTTGCCACTTAACTGTCTGCCTCGGGCAGGTTAATCTTTCTAGATCTCATTTTGTTTTCATCACACAGTGGAGATGAAAGAATAAATACGAGGCTGATGAGATAATGCTTGACCAGTAAGATGTGTAGATCGGTCATGTTTTCTTTAAGTGATCATTACAAAACAAAACAAAACAAAACTCAAATGAAGCATCCTAAAAATTACAAGTAATGATTGTCTATAAGTCATTGGGATAATTTTTTTTCTGATCTATATTTTTACACTTACATTACTTGTTAATGTCAAATAAACCTTATGGTACACCTTTAATATGATCCTTTCTTGTCCCTTTACTGATAAGATAATTATTTAACCTATTTATTTCAAACATTACAAAGTAGAGTTTAAAGGTCCAAATTAGAATTGAGATACATAATCTTACTGTTTGTCTATTTTTTATGGTCTCTTAATAAGTCTGTATATAAACAAATTAGAGAAGAGTATTATTAAAATTCTTTAATGCACTATAAGCTGGTGTGTAAGATACAGAGTTTCTTGATAAAATGCTTTCTGCATGGGGTTGTCTCTTCCTGATCTGTGTGTTTCCTGGCCTGAAAGGAAAGGTAATTAATGAGAAATGTCTTTTGGCAGAAAAGTATCCATTCAGTTTACAATTAACCAGTAATAAGTTAAAATTTCATTCTCTCAATTAAGTTTTGAGTTTTGTCTTTTAGATCATAATATCAATCTAGCATCAATGGAAGTGACAGTAAATGCTGTAGCTGGAGCTCTCAAAGCTTTCTTTGCTGACCTGCCTGATCCTTTGATTCCATATTCACTCCACCCAGAGCTATTGGAAGCAGCAAGTAAGCATAAACTGTTTTTGCCAGGAGGGAGGGTGCAGGGGTAAAGAAGAGTGATGATGGTGTTTTTTGAATATTGTTTGCCAGAATCATCTATGCACTAGAATTTATAGTTAAATTAACTTTATTAGAAACTATGTCTTAAAGTTATCCACCAAATTTAAATAGAATCAGGGTCCCCACATAAATGACCTTAAGGGATTTTGTTTTTAGCTACTCTCGCAGATAATGAGGGAC